>VYZX01001652.1:136327-260739 GCA_013401335.1 Brachypteracias leptosomus | reverse complement strand
AATAGTTCATACAAAATAGTTCAATGTCATACCCAGAATTGAATCAAATCTCCCATTCTCTGTGCAACAGCCTCATGTGTTTTCTTCTTTCTTTTTTTCCCCCCTCTGTATTTAAAAAATACCTTTTATTGTATAAAGAGACTTAATCTAAATTAATCCTCTGTTGCCTGGAATTCCTGTGCTGATAGAACAATTGAGAGTTCATTTTATGCCCCTATAAGACTCCAGTCCCTTCCCTGAGCCATACTGGGATCAGTGTATTTGAATATCATGTGAATTAACCTTTATTTTTCTTGTGACAAGAAGATAGAATCCCAGTTTCGTGGTAGCAGCCTTTTTTCAGGCTAAAATAATTGGAATTAAATGACAGACAGAAGGAAGAGCTGCAAATCATTAATTAGACACTAAACCCTTGTTCTCCTTCATTTACTCATAACCTGAAATAACTCTGGAAGTTTCTCAAGGCTCACATTAAAAAGTGGCCATAGATGACAAATTAATTCAGTGCAAATTTAGGGTTCTTAATTTTTAATTAATTTAATTTAATTTAATCTTTAACAATAAATACATCAAAATTAACCTTTAAAAATATCTCATATATGAGCACTGCAACATATGTTCTTGGAGAGCATTAGACAAATAAATGGTCCCATTCAATATCTGCTTTGCTTTTTCCTGCTGTAATTCATCTCTATTAAAGAATCATTGTGGAAGCACTGAGGAAAATAACTGAAGATCATTGTTCTGTCTTTAAAAGATATTATGCTTATAAACACTATATAAATATTTATTAGGAGTATGATGTTTAAATCATTGCAGCATTCAATTAAAACATTAGAAAATTGCTTTGGACTCTTGTCTCTGCCCTTATTTCACTGACTTGTCTCTGAACTTGATTTTTTTTTGCTATACAAAGTGCTTCTAGTTTAGGGCTATGACTAGATCAGCTGTCAAAAAAAATCTGAATTTCAGCAGTATTTCTATACATTTGCTTAAAACCAAGAACCACAAGAGAGGAACCTAAAACATTCTTAATTCATACTCATAGCTGGGACACCTTGACATCTTAAATTGTTGCTTTTATTTTCCAAAAGGAAAGTATCCCAACAACATTAATATTGAATTATTTAGGTTCAATTCATACTCGTAGCTTGGACATCTTGATATTTTAAATTGTTGCTTTTATTTTCCAAAAGGAAAGTATCCCAACAACATTAATATTGAATTATTTAGGTTCAATTCATACTTGTAGCTTGGACATCTTGATGTTTTAAATTGTTGCTTTTATTTTCCAAAAGGAAAGTATCCTAACATTAATATTGAATTATTTTATTTAGGTTCAGTTCATACTCATAGCTTGAACACCTTGACATTTTAAATTGTTGCTTTTATTTTCCAAAAGGAAAGTATCCTAACATTAATATTGAATTATTTAGGTTCAATTCATACTCATAGCTTGAACACCTTGACATTACAAATTGTTGCTTTTATTTTCCAGAAGGAAAGTATCCCAACAACATTAATATTGAATTATTTAGGTTCAATTCATACTCGTAGCTTGGACATCTTGATATTTTAAATTGTTGCTTTTATTTTCCAAAAGGAAAGTATCCCAACAACATTAATATTGAATTATTTAGGTTCAATTCATACTCGTAGCTTGGACATCTTGATGTTTTAAATTGTTGCTTTTATTTTCCAAAAGGAAAGTATCCTAACATTAATATTGAATTATTTTATTTAGGTTCAGTTCATACTCATAGCTTGAACACCTTGACATTTTAAATTGTTGCTTTTATTTTCCAAAAGGAAAGTATCCTAACATTAATATTGAATTATTTAGGTTCAATTCATACTCGTAGCTTGGACATCTTGATATTTTAAATTGTTGCTTTTATTTTCCAAAAGGAAAGTATCCCAACAACATTAATATTGAATTATCTTGTTTAGGTTCAACTGAAGATGCAATTTCTGCAGTGAGGAGCTGGGTGTTGAATTTATAAAGCCAATTGATGGAGCAAATAGTAACAGCTGAGAATAATGAGCACTGAAGGCAACTCCTGTTTGCTTCAGCCATGGCTTCTGCAAAGGTAGGATGCAAAACCTTCCTAAGAAGTGAAAAATTCACTTATCTTCAATAGTTAAATGAAAAAACCATAATTTCCACAACTAACTTAGCACCTTGGTTTTGTTTGTTTGCACTGTTGGGAAGAGTGGAACATGTTACTTGTGCTTGTCACCCTATAAGCTTTGAACAGCTGCCTTGAAAATGTAAAAATGCAATTTTTTTTTTCTCATTTGACTGGTTTATGTTAATGTTTGTTCAGTAATTTCCAGTGGGTTACCTAACAGGTAGATATACTCCCACCATTCACATAAAATAAGAATATTCTTCAGTGGGATAGTGATAAATCAACAGGAAAATATCATTTCAATATGATGATTGCATCAACTTGCCTTATTTTTGCTCAGTGCAAATATAAATCCACTCAAAACCCAAGCAAAAAGCTCCATATATATGCAACATTTTTAAAAGACACAGTCACTTGTGTTAAAAGCTGCTAATCTATACGCCTGGAAATACTTAGAAATTTCATATATTTGAGCAATTGACTGACTAAAAAAAAAAATTAAAAAATAAGTAGAGTGGTGAAAGGAAATCTTCATGTTGAAGAAATGTAAAAGTCCCATTTTTGGCAGGGTGCTGGGGGTGATGTCATCCCCCAAACTGTGCTCCAGTCTGGTATTTACAGCAGGAACTCATTGCTTAAGGCAGGCAGAGTCCATGGGCACCTTGTGTTGCTCTCAACTCCAGCCAGCCAAGATCTGTGCTTTTTGACACCTCCTTTGATGGTCATAAACCAGGCACACTTTGAAATGGGACTTTTTTCATATATATATATATATATTTATCTGTATAGATACGAAATATTTGCACGTTCTATTGTGTGAGGTTCTCTCTTGGCTGAAGATACTCTTGGTGTTGGGTATTGGTTGCTTTCCATGTTGGGTTTTGGCAGATGAGGACACTAGAAGAAGAGTTTGGGAAGGCAGGGAGAGGTCAAGAAAGACCCATGTTGCCCATTCCTTGCAAGGTGACAATTCCAAGTGTTTCTCTCCAGACACTTGGTAATAGTCAGTAGGACACCATGGGGTCTAGAGCTTGGGGGGCACCATGGGGTCTAGAGCTTGGGGGGCACCATGGGGTCTAGAGCTTGGGGGACACCATGGGGTCTAGAGCTTGGGGGGCACCATGGGGTCTAGAGCTTGGTGACCATTTGCTTTTTCATGAGTGAAAATGTCTCAGCTCTGAACCATCCCCACTTGTAGGTGACCAAAGGTCTGTACTCAAGGAGCTTTGCTCTATCTAAAGCTTTAGGTAGTAAAAGGTTTAGGTTCTGTTGAAATAATCCAAGAGGGAGCAGGAATTGAGTTGTCTTTGGAGGGTTTAAGGGTTGACCAATAAATGCAGTTGACTTGTGTGCTGATACAAGGGAGTATTTGTATTTATTACATTTTATTTGACTGCTTTTATGATGCCATCTGCTCTATCCCATTGATCTGAGGCTTGTCAGGCACTATAGGTACTTTAAAATAAAATTATAAAGAATACAACTAGTAGCAGAGAATACTCAGGGCCTGATTCTGGAGGAATTTTGAGGGCTGCTCATGGAATAACGTGTCCCTTGGGATAAATTACACTGGCCTTATTGCATCTGAATCTAAAAAGTGCTGAATATTTTTCACTTACAGACTTTCTTTTGCATTTTACTTCTAGAGAGAAATACCATTGCAATGGGCTGAGTTTAATATATACCTAGAAACAAAAATTTAAGTGTTTTATTAATCAGGATTTCAACATCTTCTGCCTTCTGACCATATTTAGTTCTTATTCTTGTTTATTAGCATGAAGGTATCGAGTTGGTTCTTGATCCAGGCACTTTCTACACCCACTAAGGGAAATTGGTTTGATTAAAGTCTGGAAGGAATCCATAAAATCCTCTGAAGTTTTATGGAGTCTTATTGCTGTTATATTGCATATATTTTCTAAGCTTGGTGGAAACTTCTTACTTTAAAAATGACATTATATAATGTGTATTTGTTGGTTGTGATACTGAAAAGAATATTTTGGAAGATTTGTGTCTGTAGGCAAGTCATACAAACTCTTTGGCTGTGGAATCACAGCAGAATAACAATTTTATTATAGGTACACCTGGCTCAGCTGCCTATTATTAAGTAATACCATTAGAAGATGGTTTTAGTTGCTTAAATAATTTCCAAATATTAACTGTTTGGGCTGAAATTATCCATCCTATTCTGTTTTGGGTTTTTTCCTTAGTTTTAAAGCTTAAGCCAAGACAGATCCCCCCTCTAGTGAACGGGGACATCTTCAACTAGGGCAGGTCAATTAAAGCCCCATCCAACCTTTCCTAGGATGGAGCATCCACAACTTCTCTGGGCATCCACCTTCCCAATGAGGAATTTCTTCCTAATATCTAATCTAATCTACCTCTATCTCTAAATAGTTTTTCTTCACATCCCCCATTTAAGTCCTGGATAAAGAATGATTCTCTGACAATTGTAAATAATATTAAAAAATGTCCATAAATGCAAAAATGATTTGGCAATAGTGCAAGTTTCAGGCTTCATAAAATGCAGACCAGGATTTTATCTGTTTCAAAGTAGTTATCAATACTCTTTATTGGTACCATGAGCCATTTAACACTTGATATCCTTGCCAGGTGCTGAAATCTTAATTTTATTAAGAGCAGAGTCACCACCAGCAGGGAGAGTTCCCAGTGTCACTGTGATAGCCCTTGGCTATTAAAACCACAGCAGAAATTTGGAGCTTTGTGCCTGGCATTGTCCAAATAATTAAACCTTTAAATGCAATTAATTTTAACAGAATGCAAAAGTGTGGTTTATATTATGACTTCCAGACATTTGTAATAAATCCATATCTATTCAAAATACAACAGGCTCAGCACCTAAATGCAAAATATAAGCAGTAAGCATGACGGAGGCTCCTCTAATTATTTCATATATTTCTTTTCCCGTGTGTATGATCATGTATAGGATGATTAAATGTGTTCTTGAAATACCTTCTGTGACTTCTCTCAGTAGCAGCTGCTGCCTGTGGCCCAAGCCAGACGTGGTGGGGCAGAGGAAGAGTCTTCTCCTTCCTCCAGGAGGCATCATTTTATGAGGCTGGGTTGTAAATCACAGGATACCTGCTGGGTGTGCTCTGCAGTTATGATCTTTGGGTATTGCTGCACAGATCTAGGGGGTTTTTTTGCTCTAAAATTAAAGTGCAGCTGTATGGAGATAGTTCTGTGTGAGCAATAGGTAGTCAGAAGAGATACTAGCACTGATTTGTTGGGAATACCTATTCATGGAATGGTTGAGGCTGGAAGGGACCTCCAGAGCTCATCTGGTCCAACCTCCCTACCCCAGCAGGGACATCTCTACCTAGGGCAGGCTGCTCAGAGCCCCGTCAAGCCTGACCTTGAAGGACTCCAGGGATGGGGCCTCCACGCCCTCTCTGGGCAGCTCATTCCACTGGTATCTACCAAAGACCCCCAGGAGTGTCCTACAACAACCTCATGGACTTGTAGTTAAGCTCTAAGCGGGGAAGCACCTTCACCTAGGGGGGAAAAACTGGAATCTGCTGCCCAAGGAAATATGGAAACATCTAAACAGAATTACTACATAAGGTAACTCCCATTTCTGTGAGGAAAAAAACATGCCCAGGGACTATTCACCTAATGGGCAGTTTGAATTCTCCTCTTCCTCTCTGTGCTTCTTTATTTTCCATTATAGACTAAGGTGGTTCCCCAGGATTTAGTCCTTCTGGGACTCCTCTTTTAATTGTACAACATCAGGTATTTCAGGGGCAGAGAGCGTGCCTTATTTATTGCTTTTATGAGTCATTGAGTTAATTTTTGGATGCCTGACAGATAATAATGTGTTTGATTGCATCATGTGGTATAGCAGGTCTGTAGGAAAACAGCTTTTCAAGTCTGTAATGAAGTCCTGAGTTTGATTTACTGTTTACTCCTTGGACAGCAGATGCTCGCCAGAATTCAGCTCATTGAAACTCTCTGAAGTGACTAAGCCAAAGGCAATAGAAAATCAAGGATCATCAGTGTCCATCTAATAGTTCACACAGTGTAACTCTGTCTAGATTTTCATCATTAATGTTCCTGGACTAAACACAGAGCACTGGAGAGAAAACCTGGACAGATTTCAGCTGGAAAATATTCAGTGTGTCTAAATGTTCTATAGAATAACATGTGAATGGTTGTCATCCTGCAGTAGTTCTGGTACAACCCATGTTTCCCTATTGTTGAGCCCTACTGTAATTAATCTGAAAACAAAACCTTTTTTCCTTTATTTTTTTTTTCTTCCCCCCATCCCATGTAATTTGTTCTTGTGTGGGCTTTGGAGAGCTGTGGTTGTGGAAACATCAACAAATTAATTCCTAACAGGAATAATTGAGCTGACAGCTGAAGAGATGCTCACTTTCTCAAGCACTTTAAAAAAAAAAAATAGAATTTGTTTTATTTTTACTCTCCACTATCAGCTTTCCCATTGAGTGAAGCTGAGGCTAGTGCAGAAAGTTCTGGGATGCTCTTGGCCAGGTCTGGGGACATGATGTTCAGTCTGAACAGCAGAAGGAGGAGCACCATATTATATTTCTTCCTCAGAGACCAGACAGGTCACGAAAGACATTCTCCTTAGGCCAAGTGAATTTGATGGAGTTGTTGCTTGTCATATGGGCAATGAACCCAACACTCCATGGCTGTGAAGTCAGAAGAGCAAGGTCTGCATTGCCTTTGGTGAGCTCTTGTGAGTTGACATGTTTTGTCTTACTCTTGTAACAAGGTGGCCACAGCTTAATTTGAGGAGGTGCTTTGGGATCCAAGTCTCCAGTCATTATAGGNGGGTCTCACCAGGGCAGAGTTTAGTAGTTTGGTGTTTAAACACCAAAAGACAGTGTCTCTGCTTGGCTTGGTTCCTGCTGTGACAACAACCAGTGTTCAGCCTGGTGCTAATCAGGAGAGAGGACACAGAGAGCTTCATTCTCTCACATCAGGAATATCATGAACTTATTATAGTTTACCAGCCTTCTGCCAGTTGGCTGAGCCATGGCCAGTGACCATGAGCATGCTCAAAGGCTGCCATAGGTGGACACCAGAGAGTATGGAGATGTCTTTCAGCAGGAGACCTCTTATGAAACCAAATAGGAGAAGAGGAGCATTAGAAGCCTCCCTCCAAACACAGACCTACAAAGCAAACGTGTGGAGTGCAAGTAGAGGTGGGAAAATGTCATTGTTTGAAGGTGAGAGTGAGGAAGAAAGAGGATGAGAGAAGGGAGATAATAGATATAAGAGCTCTGATAAGGGAGAGCAGAGAAGGAAGGAGTGAGTGCTGCCTAGGAAGACTGGAGTTGAACAGACAACTGCTCTTAATTCCTGCTGCATGTAGCAATATACAATTTTATATGATCTTTGCAAATGGGGAGGGTGTGCACTAAAGATATTTGGCTCTATCAATGGTTTCCTGCCTTGATTCATTGAAATATCCAAGTGCCTGGAGTCTGCCAACTTACTTAGGTCACAAAGAAGAAATGATAATCAGGAGATGCTTGAGGAGCTCAAAAGTTTTCCAGAAAGTGTTATGACTAAACTTGGAGGTTTCGTGAGAAGAAGTAGAATGAGTAAAGGCTTCCCAGAAAGGACCAAGGAGTGTGTGTTAGAGTGTCTGGGTAGATGGTGAAACTCAGCTGTAGTGAAATGTTGGGGCAGATCTGGGGTTCCTCCTGTCAGGAAAGAAGTTCAGTGGAACATGGGAGACCAGGGAAGCTCTGAGATATGAGATGTCTCATCAGACATTGACTCTGCCAAAGGGTTAAGGAAATAAAAGTAATTAAATGGGATGGAGCATTTACTGAACTGCTTTAAGGAGGGGACTTCCAAAGGGGAGAGGTCAAATTGGTCAAGCCCAAATAATGCAAAACTGACTTAATGTATTTGATTCTAATCTATATCATATTTCACTTGAATGGCTGGATAGAGTCACCCAAGTGAAGCAATGCTGTAGAATTCACCCTGTGAAAGGTTTGTGCCAGGTAATGCAAGCACTGGGTGTGGGGCTTGGGCTTGGTCATCAACTTCAGCATAGCTAAATGATAGCAGAAGTGGGAGACCAGCTGGTGAGGTCTGATTCAGTATCTTGCAGCTTGAGAACCTCCCATCTTATCACCCACCTTTCCAAGGAGGAGGTGTCCAGGTGCTGCTGCTCAGTTGCATTTGGACTTCCAGAGCAAGATCAGGAGATCAAAGGTGCCCCCAGGAGGCCGTGGAATTTGCTGCTGGATTTTGGTCGTTCCTTAGGGAAGCTAGAAAAAAATAATTGTCATTAATGAGGACGATGGAAGCTGGAAAATCTTTTACTATGACTTTGTCTTTTAATAGCTGATCATAATCCAGCTTGTGAGATGTGAAGATTTGCAGAAATAATACACTGTTTGTGAAAACAAGGAAAAGTGCCAGTGATGGAAACAAAGGAAGGGAACAGCTCAGTTAGATGCTGGTCCTGTGGAAAAACCAGATTACTAGAACAAGGACTTTACAGAGTGAGGCAGAACAAAGTGTCCCAAGCTTGCAGCCCTCTCCCAACCTGATGCATGGACAGCAGTGAAGCCCAGAAAGCAAAGTTTTGAGAGATTGGTGCCAACACCTTGAGTTAAATGGCTGGGTAAATATCAATATTAAGGGCTAAACTCTGAATAATGAGATCTTTATATGGTAGGTCTAGTTCAGCAAGAGTTACTAGGCTGGAGCATCTAGCACAGCTAAGGAGAAGTTCCACAACGGGTCTAATTGGCTTCAGATAAAGGCATTATCTGGAGACTTGGGCCCATCCAAGACTGGAACTGTTTTTCTGGAACCTAAAAAGAAATCTGGGTAGCTCTGAGAATGAATGAATGAAGTGGTATTTTATTATGACTAATATCTTCATAAAAATGCCAGACATATTCAGGCATTAAAAGCTTTAATAGCGTGACGCAGATGGAGGAGGTGATTTGTGGGTGATTTTTTGGTTGTATTGTTGATGAATTGTTGCATTTCAAAGTATAATAGCACTATAACTGCAGCTTCTGAGAAAACATAAAGGGAGTATCTGAAACTTATTTTGAAAGCTGGAACCGTAGCTGTGGAAGTTCAAATATTTTTCCGTTTAACTGAAATAATGAAAATTTCCAAATTTCAGCTCAGTTCTTGGATCAATAGCAGGCAATAATATTCTGGTTGAGTTATCAGAAGGCTTGTTCCAGGGATTTTTGTATTTAGTTGTATGAGACACAATCCCAAGCATACAGAGGTAATTCTTCATTCCAGTAAGTAACGCTGCTATTATCCAAAATGTTACATATGTGAGGAAAACCATTTATAGGGTAATCTTGGAAGATTCAGATGACTCTTACTCATTATAATTGTTTATACTGTATGTCAGGATCCCCTGAGGAGTGCTGGAAGCTTTATCCCTATATCTGTGCACACCCTCAACCTGCTCTTCACTTCTCCTTTCTACCTCCATACGTGTGTCTGGCTGGTGGTGTGGACCATAGGTCATTGTGAGCTGCCAGGATAATGTTCTCCATATGTCAAGATGTTTGTAAAGAAACAATTTGAGTTAAAGCACCCTCAGACCCAAGTTCTCTGAAGTGTCTGTTGAGTTGCAATCACACAAATGTTGGATTAATGGCCAGGTCAGTTGAGTTGCAACCACACAAATGTTGGATTAATGGCCAGGTCAGTTGAGTTGCAACCACACAAATGTTGGATTAATGGCCAGGTCAGTTGAGTTGCAACCACACAAATGTTGGATTAATGGCCAGGTCAGTTGAGTTGCAACCACACAAATGTTGGATTAATGGCCAGGTCAGTTGAGTTGCAACCACACAAATGTTGGATTAATGGCCAGGTCAGTTGAGTTGCAACCACACAAATGTTGGATTAATGGCCAGGTCAGTTGAGTTGCAACCACACAAATGTTGGATTAATGGCCAGGTCAGTTGAGTTGCAACCACACAAATGTTGGATTAATGGCCAGGTCAGTTGAGTTGCAACCACACAAATGTTGGATTAATGGCCAGGTCAGTTGAGTTGCAACCACACAAATGTTGGATTAATGGCCAGGTCACTTCTCTTAAGAGTTTTGAATAAGCAGTTTCTAAGAAACCAACCCAGAAAGAGGAGGTGAAATTGTCTTTTCCCTGCAGCCTGTGATGGAGTTTACAGCATTTTAAGCAGGGTTGGTATTTGCTGCTTGTTTAATGGGAGTATCTTGATTTGTAGCTCCTGCCAGGACTTGGTCTCATAGACTTTCTGACCACATCTGTTCAGAGCCAGAGGACGAGCTGGCAAAGGAGCAGAAATTCTTTCAACGGCTCTTTGAATAAGGATCAGCTACTTCTAATTTACCATGGGGTGAAAACATTTCCATGGTGTTACCACAGCACAGGTGAAGTACCCTAAAGGTTCATAACCCAGCTCACCCTGCACTGACTTGTTCACATCTCCATGGTTTAATTTTTATGGGAGCTGTTTATTGTGTGAATCAGCTGCAATCAGCAGGAACAATATATTTATGTCATATAAGGGGAAACAAATCCTATTTTAAGAAAACTTTCCTTAGGTTAAATATCATTAAGGTGAAACACACACTTCTGAATGCTTAGCAAACAGCATTTCTAATTAAATCAGATTTCCTTGCCTTGTATTCTTTGTATTACACAAATGACTGGAGCAGAAAATGCTTATTAAAGCCAGAAGTGTGCCTAATAATTGGTGTGATAGAAAAGCAAATTGGTAGCTCGGTACCTTTTTAAAATAGCTGTAAAATTTTTACTTGGTAGCAGAAGTCAATTGATTTTTTCCTTTCTTCCTTACTTTGCTTTTGCTCTGTAGTCTAAGGATATTTGTATTTTTTTCCCCTCTCCTGCCCCAGCTGTCTGCCAAGGAACCAGGTTCAGCAGCTCACACCTGTGTAAGCATTTAGGTAGAATGGGGTGAATTAGCTAAAAGTGGTGGCTGAGGAGGGAGCTGCTGCCAGGAGGGGTCTCCTGCCATGTAAACTCAAAATATTTTTGAAAATCGAAGTCTAATTTGTCCCTTTTGATGGGGTTGGGTGTGTTCAGAGCTTTTTCTAGAGGAATACGTGGGATTTTTATTATATTGTCTTATTAAGATGTCAGTGGAAGTTCTTCTGTTCTTGGAGGCTTTGTCACTTTAGATATTTTTATATATATATTTTTTCATATACAAGATCATTAATAACTGTGAGCCTCAAATAAAAGCTGGACTTTGCAGAATGAGGTTGCCCATTTTTATCATTGCAAGTTTTACTTTCAAATGAATCAAAAAAATCTGGCCATGAATCCAACATTTGTGTGGTTGCAACTCAACTGACCTGGCCATTAATCCAACATTTGTGTGGTTGCAACCCAACAGACCTGGCCACGAATCCAACATTTGTGTGGTTGCCCATTTTTATCATTGCAAGTTTTACTTTCAAATGAATCAAAAAAATCTCTTGACTTTCCCCTTGGGAATATTTCTGAGAAACAAAGCATTAGATAGAGTCACATGAAATTGTGTCCACCCTGCTCAGTCTGCAGAGAGCAGATTCTTATTTCCAGATTTTCTGAGTATGACTTCAGGGAGAAAATTAAATGTGAATAAAGTGAGCATGTTGCAAATGCATGGCTTAAACATCTCAGGTCTGGGGCCAATTTCAGATCCTATTTGTGATTTATTCCTTGAATTTTGTAGCTACAGAAGTAGGACAGATCTTTCTGCTTTGCAGTCCTGGGCATCTACCTTGGGCTTCCCTCTTCCTAGAGGTGTGGACCCTACAAAACAGACAATAACCAATGAAGTCCACCCCATTAGTAAGGACTACTCAGTGTGTTAATCCATTAATGGCAGGGAAATTCTGGGTTTCTTATTGGTATTTGTTGAACACCTCTATCTGGGAGCTTGGAAACCAATCAAACCCTAATGATACAAACACCAAAAACCTGAGTGAGGACCCAAATCCCACTTGAAGAGGTTGCCATGTTTATCTAGAAACTAAAAAACTTTCTTAAATGGAATTTATTCTCAAAATATAGTCTAGATGAGGAGCGTGGAGCTTGTTTATAAAATTTATTATGTAGATAAGCTCGCAGAACATTTAATTTTCAATTTGCTGGTTCTGACTGTGCACACTTTAACATTAGGAGCCATGTGTATGATCTCCATGCCATGGAAATCAAAGTCCTCCTTTGGAGAGGGAGTTATTTTGGTCCTTGGCTGAGTGGAAGGGGTGGAGTTGGGGCAGGTGGCTCCTGAGCAAGGTGATTTTTACTTACTATATTTGAGCACCACCTTGGCCTGGGAAGGAGAATTGCTCTTGGGGAGAAGGGCTGCTTTGGCTAAAGGAGCAAATCTGTTCCCTGGGATTAACAGCAAGTGCTGCTGCTACTGTTATCTGGCTTTTGTATTTTTGCTGGCAAAAGTCACAGTCCTGCTTTATTTAATTCCACTCAGCCAGTCTCAGTTAATTCAGTGATGTAGTGGAGTCCTGTTATTTATGGCCGATAATTGTCCACTAGAACAATTCATTAAGCTCCTCTATCAGTTGATTCCTCCTTATTTCCTTTTTAACTCAGTCTTTTGTGTGTTCCTTTGTTGCTATTTTAGACCTCAATGGCTCATTTTTATATTGCCTTATGGGTTATTAAAGACCTTCTTTTGCACGGCCCGTTTTGGCTGGAAGTTTCACGAAGCAGGGGAGAAATTTTAGTATTGAGACAGGTTTTTCTGCAAGGAAAATGGTTTTAGAGGGGCTAGGGCATAGTTCAGGAGCCCTTTTTTAAGAGACCAACTATTGAGGATGACAGGCTGTATTAATCCAGAATATTCTAGGGGAGCTGTGAGTTGGATGTGAGTTTTCCTCATCGACACGTGGCTGATTCTCTTTGGTTTCTGTGGCTGGAGTGCATCCAGTGAACTGTCAGGGATAACTAGGAGGGGTTTGTGTTAATACTCAAGCACCTTCCCAGGTTGGGTCACTAGTCAGTGGAGCTGAGGCAGCCACTTGAGTGGGAGAATCTTCTGGGTCTTAGTCTGACAGACCCAGCTTAACAACATGCACCATTATTATAATTAACATAGTAAGTTATAATATATATAAAAACNCCCCCCTAAAACAACCCAAAATAACCAACCCCCAAAATAGATGCTCTAAATAAACTCTCTGCTGATTTATGCCCTATGCAGCATCCCTGCCTCGAGTGCAGATGTAGAGGGTGAATCAGGAGATTTCTTGTCTTTCTCTTCTTAATTTTTTTTTCAGCACGAATGTGGCACTTGCAGAAGTCAAGGGAGAGAAAAAACATTTGGTTTTGGCAAGCAGAGTGTGGGCAGAGAGGATAAAATTCCATCTGCAGCTGTGCCAGTTGTGCTTCAATCCTGACTTACAACATTTCCTGCTAGTCCAGAGCGGGGCTTGGCTTGGACACATTGCCAGGCATGACACTTCTTTAGGGTGGTTTTGTGCCGTGCACAAATGGGGACTAGGAAGAAACCAGCAGGCTAATTTTAGTCCATGAGCTGAAGGGTTTGAATCCAGGTCTGCAGAAGTGAAAAGATTAACATGTATTAGCTCACTGCAAATTTGAGCCCGGGCTCCAGCTGGACTCTCTTGACCACCTGCTAACTTGTTGATATGGTGAGAGATTAGGTTCTTTGGGTCCAATTCTGACCTCATGTACCCTGGTGTAACTTCAGTGGGTTTTTGCAAAATCAATTTCAATCATCTAATTTGAACTTCAGCGAGGTCTGGATTTCTCTGCTTTTTCTGGCACATTTCTTGTTGCCTGTATATATATATATACATATGTGTATGTATATATACATATATACATATATATACGTATATATACATATGTGTGTGTATACATATATACATATGTATACGTATATATACATATGTGTGTGTATACATATATACATATATATACGTATATATACATATGTGTGTGTATACATATATACATATATATACGTATATATACATATGTGTGTGTATACATATATACATATATATACGTATATATACATATGTGTGTGTATACATATATACATATATATACGTATATATACATATGTGTGTGTATACATATATACATATATATACGTATATATACATATGTGTGTGTATACATATATACATATATATACGTATATATACATATGTGTGTGTATACATATATACATATATATACGTATATATACATATGTGTGTGTATACATATATACATATATATACGTATATATACATATGTGTGTGTATACATATATACATATATATACGTATATATACATATGTGTGTGTATACATATATACATATATATACGTATATATACATATGTGTGTGTATACATATATACATATATATACGTATATATACATATGTGTGTGTATACATATATACATATATATACGTATATATACATATGTGTGTGTATACATATATACATATATATACGTATATATACATATGTGTGTGTATACATATATACATATATATACGTATATATACATATGTGTGTGTATACATATATACATATATATACGTATATATACATATGTGTGTGTATACATATATACATATATATACGTATATATACATATGTGTGTGTATACATATATACATATATATACGTATATATACATATGTGTGTGTATACATATATACATATATATACGTATATATACATATGTGTGTGTATACATATATACATATATATACGTATATATACATATGTGTGTGTATACATATATACATATATATACGTATATATACATATGTGTGTGTATACATATATACATATATATACGTATATATACATATGTGTGTGTATACATATATACATATATATACGTATATATACATATGTGTGTGTATACATATATACATATATATACGTATATATACATATGTGTGTGTATACATATATACATATATATACGTATATATACATATGTGTGTGTATACATATATACATATATATACGTATATATACATATGTGTGTGTATACATATATACATATATATACGTATATATACATATGTGTGTGTATACATATATACATATATATACGTATATATACATATGTGTGTGTATACATATATACATATATATACGTATATATACATATGTGTGTGTATACATNAATAATAATAATAAAAAAAATAAAAATAAATTAATAAAAATTTAAAAAATAAAATAAAACCTCAACCCCATCCAAACCTGCTCTCCCCACATCTATTCAATTTATGGTCTCTGGAAGCCTCTGCCCTGATCCTGCCTGGTGCTGTGTGCTGGCTTTTGACAGGGCTGCTCACATGCTGAATATTCCCCTTCTCCTCAAGGAAGTGGTTTCAAATAACCAAGTAAAAGCCCTTCCTTGAGAGAACTGGTCANAAAAATTTAAAAAATAAAATAAAACCTCAACCCCATCCAAACCTGCTCTCCCCACATCTATTCAATTTATGGTCTCTGGAAGCCTCTGCCCTGATCCTGCCTGGTGCTGTGTGCTGGCTTTTGACAGGGCTGCTCACATGCTGAATATTCCCCTTCTCCTCAAGGAAGTGGTTTCAAATAACCAAGTAAAAGCCCTTCCTTGAGAGAACTGGTCAGCAGCCCAATTAAAGAGGAGCCTCCCCTACCTCAGCCTGGCGAGCAGAATGTTTTCCTGGCATGGAGGTTCTCCAGTCGTGCCAAATACCCACTATGGGATTTCTGAGGCCCTAATGGCTTTTGAAAAAAAAAAAAAAATAGAGTATGTAAGCCATTAAAGGGCTGAACTATTTCCCAAGTAGATCTATGTGGAAGCAAATGGCAACTGTGGCATTTTAATGGTCTTAAAGCTTTTCCTTTAATCTCTTGTCCTCCTTAGAAATTTCCTATAACAGGATCTCAAAGCAACTTAGAAGCACCAGTGAATTAAGGGCTGGAGCTTGGCTGACTCCTGCTTTGTAGGAACTTACTGAGTGATTACAAGTGAATCACTTTGCACAAATGCAAAAGAGGAGTTAAGGTCCTTGGGTGATAATTTATCTGGGCTTTTGTTGCGTTCTACAAGAGCCAGCACAGCAGGGACCCAATTCCAGACTGTGTCAGTGATGGTGTGAGGCTTCATGCTTGGGTATCATGCTGGAGCATCATCCAAATGAACTGGAATAGAAAAAAATAATGCATGTGATGTCTTTTGGGTTTAAACTTTTATTCTAGAAGATCTATCTTAGATTAAATTGAAGGATGTTTGTGGTGATGAACAGATCACAGATAGTTGGGATTTGTTTAACATCCTGCCCCTAGTGAAGAGCCAGAATTCCTCATCTGGTTGAATCACTCGTGGCATTGCATAACCTGCATGGATACTGTTTTCAGATAACAGCTCTCTTGGAGCTTAAAATGAAGGTTGAACCAAGGTTCATTCTCATGAACGAACCTTCTCGTCATAAGGGAAATGAAGAGAACATGAGTGAGGGCTTTGAAGTCCTGCTCAACCATTTGGCTGTTAACTTCAGACAAAATAATTCAATTTTTAAACATTCCACCTCAGTATGAGGTTGTCTTCTCTACCATACCCTGTTACATGGGCCACTCACTGTGTAGCTAAGAAATAACTGTATTTATAATGAAGATTGTGGTATGGAGGTCTACAAAGAAATCTTTTCTCAGTCTGAGCATGGCAGAGGAGATCTGGACACTGGAGAAGGACATATCAGTAAAAGTTTATTAAATGTAGGCTCTGAGCTGTGTCATTCTGAGAACACGAGCTAGGGAGGAGTTGCACCAACTGAATGCCAAGAGTATTGTGGACACTTGTTCTTGTAGTCCCCATTTTCAGGCCAGGGATGGTGCTGAGGAAGTCCTCCGGGACAGGTTTTGGGATGTGTTACAAGCCCAACTGTTTTGTAAGGGAATATATAATTAATTGAGAGAGGAGGGGCAAAATCTCATTGGAGCTACACCAAAAAACCCTTCACTTCATAGCATAGATCTGAAGAAACCTTAATTGTAGCAGGTGGTTGGGTTGATGAACATCTCAGGTGAGCACACCTCTAAAAAACAAGTGCATCTTTTTTTTTATTATTATTATTTAATTTGCTCTCAGGCAGTAGTTTTCAGTGGAGAGTAGAAATGGAGCTCTAGCAAATTTTCTTGTGCAGGTGAGTGGAAGTTGGGTTTGTGGAGCAATGAAAAGCTGCCATTCAGAGCTCTACATGGCAGTGACCTTGCTCAAACTGAAAGATTGATCTGCTGTGGCCATGTGAAGTCACATGTCAAGCCTGCCATATTTAAACACCATCAACTTGTGAGTCTGGTTTTGGATTTTAACCAATCTTCTGTTGGTCTGGGCTCCTCCAGTATAGAATGAGAAGCATCTATAGCCTTGTAGTATTCATTTCAGGATGGATTGATGAATAGAATATTCCTGCTTCCAGAATGGAAACCCCATCTGATTTCCTTGGAAGTTCATATGGTGCATTCTGTCCTTGAAGAAAGAGCTTGCTTTTCTTTCTTGCTTAGTTTAAGACTCTTAAGACTTAGTTTAAGACTCTTGCTCGGTTTAAATTTCATGATGAGAAGCACCTCACCTCTGTTCTTTCTGACTTCCATTGCTGTGCTAAAAGATTTTCTTGGGAAACAAGGAAATGGGTGAATTTTGCATTATGCAACTTTCTGTTGAGAGTCACTGTACACGTTAAAACTTGTTCTTGGTTATATGTTGTGGTTTTGGAAGAAAAAATTGCTTTTTTTTCCCAAATCTGGAAACCCACATTCTACTAAAGGGCTTATGTTGCTATCAGGGAGTATTTTTCACTTTACTCTTGCAGGTGATGGATTGTCCCTACCAGCTAGAACAGAAATGCCCATGGATTTTAAAGAGAGAGCATCTAAGTGTGACTAATGTCTTGTAGAAGGGATTTTGAGAGCAGCTAAGCTCAGATCAGATATTGCATTGCTTCCTTTTGATGGATTAATAGAGACGAGAGGGTGAGAAGGAAATTGTATCTCACACAGATTGTTTAGTGCTGCAAAATCCCCCAGCCCTTTGTGCCAGCTGTTGAATGCCCTTGAAATGCACACAGCTATTAACTGCAAGGATCAAAGATACCATCAAGGGGAAAATAGTTGCCCAACTTGGAGTGTTGCAAAGTTTTACACTTAGAGTCCTGCTCCTCTAAAAACCATCTTGGGTCTTGCTCAGCTTCTGCATCTTGGAGAATTCTGCTTATTTCAAAGCCTTACTAGTGATGGAGATGAAGGTGGATGGAGCTCAGAGTGTCACGGGGTCGGTATTAACTATCTACAGGTAGTTTGGGGCTTATTTTTAATGCAAATGATAATACCTTTAATGACAGAGCATCCTTTGGACCATGGCTGGGCACTGAGTTGGAGGAGAAGCTGCATTGATAAAGGAGAGGGGGAACAAGATGAGAACTGCTCTAGGGAAGGGTTTAAGCTGAAGTCAATGGCAAAAAGCCAGTGCTAGATTACAGCAAGCAACCCCAGTGTAATAAGCTTAAAGTATAGGGGAGATCCCATATTTTAGACTCTTTACTCCAGAGTACTTAAAGGAACGTGTGTCCTTGTGAGGATGGATAAAGGGAGTGCATCAGCAGCAGTGAAATGATGGCCAGGCTGTACAAAAAGAATCATTGGGGACCTATTTAGCTTGTCCTGTGCTGAACTTCTGCAGGTTGGCAGGTTCCTCTTTGTGTGTGCTGAACTTCTGCAGGTTGGCAGGTTCCTCTTTGTGTGTCCTGAACTTCTGCAGGTTGGCAGGTTCCTCTTTGTGTGTGCTGAACTTCTGCAGGTTGGCAGGTTCCTCTTTGTGTGTCCTGCATGCACAGCTCTTGTGTTTTCTTGAATTTAAAGGAAGGGGTAGATAAGGGAATAATCAGAGCTCCTATCCTGAGGGTACTCCCTGATTGCACTTGAGTGCATGGTCCCTGCAGCTGCAGACATTACCAAGCTTGCTATTGTCTAGTTGCTCACAAGGGTGTTTTTCCTCTGTTAGTGCAGTTTGCTTTGGCTGGCTGATGAGGAGATATCTATGGAAAGCCACAGTGCCCAGCCAAAGGCCTATTTTTGTCCTGAATCAATAGAGTTTTGCAAGAGCAGGTCCAGGATCAACAGAGATTGATGGAAACTGTTGTTGGGAGGCTTGCAGCAGGGGCTTGGTGCTCTCCAGAAACCCCTTGGTCCTTCTCATAGGTATAGAATCATCAGGGTTGGAAGGGACCTTAAAGACCATCCAGTTCCACCCCCTGCCATGGCAGGGACACCTCCCACTACATCAGTTGCTCCCAGCCCCAGCCAGCCTGGCCTTCCAAATGTCCAGGGATGGGGCTTCCAGCACCTCTCTGGGCAACCTGGGCCAGTGTCTCCCCACCCTCCTGGGCAAGCACTTCTTCCTAACCTCTCATCTGAATCGGTGCTTCTGACAACTCCTCCAAATCTTCTCTAACTGGGGAGGAAAAACATCTTATCTTATGTTGGACCATAGAGGGGGGGGGAAAAAATCTGAATTCTTATACAATGCAGTTATCTTTTTTTTTTTTCATTTCTTTTCAGTGGAATGCATCAAATTACTTCTCATAACTCTGCAATTATTATTATTCCTCTCTGTTACTGGAGATGAGTGGGAACATTGTGTTTCCTGGTGCCCAGCACTCTGGGTTTTCATGGAAAAAGCACTTATGCTTTCATTTTTCCCATTTTTCAAGCTTTTTTGGACATAGGAACTGGCAAAAATGGTCTTTTCATTTGAGTATTTTATTTGGCATGGAAGGCTCTGGCTGGGTTTGCTTTGTATTAGAAATATTCCTCCAAAGAGATATAAACATGTGATTTATTAATCACTGGTATTTTATTTTAAGAGAGAAATTTCTCCCTTTCCTCCTCCTTGTTGAGCATGTGGACAAGGTTTACATATTGTCACTGTTGTGGTTGGAATTAATGTGATTAAATATGGAATTAGCTCAGGCTTGGGTGGATTCTGGAGCTGAACTGGTCCAGATGTTAACAGTAACTGGTATCTTAATAGTTGCAAAAATTTGGAAGCCAATCCTGTTCATATGTAGTTGGATTTTTAGCTAACTCCTGGAATCCCAGTGATGCAGAACAGCAAGAACCAGAGAAAATTCAGTGCCTGGTTCTTTGGTGCTAATTCATCACAGCTTTTATCTGGTGTGTGTAGTTAAAGGATCTGATCTCTGATACTCTTCATGATGGGAACTGAGGCCATTGTGGGGTATTTTATATTAGTTGTTATATTTATGTTCTCTTGTACTAATAACAATAATAATAAAGAGTAAAATGTCTCTTCCCCATTTGTGAAATGGTCCCAAACCTCCTGTGTACACCTAGAGAGACCTTTTGGGCACTAAGCCCTGACACCAAGACTGGCCCAGGTCCAGTTTGGATCCATTTTCCTGAAGCTCCCAAAGAAGGCACAAAAGATGGAAGAAAAGCAAGATATTGAAATTTAAATAAGTGATAAAGCTGCATATTCATGATGAGAAGTTTTGGAAAGATTTTGCCTTAGGTTTAGCTGGAATTTGGGGCCATGAATTGAGCTTCTCAAGCTTCCCTTTGTTACCCACTGTGCATTTCATCTACATTTTATGCTTTTCTTGTACCATTTTATGAATTGGCAGGTAGCATATATCAAAACCATCCAACTTTTATTGATGTTCTTTCAATCTTGTGGGGCTTGTTCTTTTTTTTCTTATTATTATTTTCTTTGCAGCACACCAATCTTGAAGGCAATTGTATAGAATAGAATCATTTAGGTTGGAAAAGACCTCTAGGGTCATCAAGGCCAACCTTGATGATCGTTCTCACTAGGTTGGGCTGTGAGTGTTACAGGACCTCGTGGTGCATCCACACAACCTCCATAGTGGCTGATTTCTTACAAAACTTCCCATATTTTCCTTTTGGTCCCTCACTCAACCCTCCTCTGAGATAGGAGGGGTTTTATTGACAAGAAAAAGTCAATAGGAAAATAACAGAAGTCTTATCCAAGGTCAGAACAGTGGTTAGGATCCAAACCTCAGGCTTTTCTAAATTCCTTTTTTTTGATTATTATATTGCACTTTTCTCTGCTGGGTTTTTTGCTCTTGAGGCAGCAACGTGGTGAAGAATCCTGGTTCCCAATGGATTTCATGCTGCAACCTTCTTGGTGGCATCATTTTATGGCCTCACAGTATTCCCCAACTGACAGTGGAAATAATACATGTATTACTAGTGTTATTATCCTAACTCAGTGGGTTTTAATAATAATGGAAGTGACTTTTATGTGCAATATTTTTTCTTGCTGGCAAAGGCATCCTGCAGACTTGGGCCTAAGAAAACTCTTGACCTGGCCACTCACTGACCAGCTCTTCTGAGGACTCACTGCAGGGTCTTCCATGACATTTTGGGTGTACCTCAAACTCTTGCCAAGCCCTTTGGAACAGTTCAAAGGAGAGTTGATTGTGTGCAGTCCTCAGCAGCAGGAGGTGCCAGAAATATAAAGGTCTCTCTTCATATTTTCCACAATGTTGCAGAGCTACTAATGTAAATTGCAAAAAGATCTTTTTTGGAGCTTGCCTTGATAACCAAAAAAAAAGGGAAAATGTGGTGTAATCCATATAAATCACTTGGCTAAACCATGCACAGTAAATCCAGAGTTGGTGAAGCAAAGTTCTTCTATCTGGCATCAGAGTTTGCTCTTTACAATCAACATTTGACAGTTGGTGTTTGCCATGGACCCTCTTCACCTTGGTCCACATCCTTGTGGTCTGCAGCATTCTTGACTTTGTTGGCGTTATAAAAAACCCCCAAAACTCAAAATTGAAAAACAATAGGGAAGTTGCCACAGAAACAGTTAAATATTTGACCCTGTTTACTGCCAGCTTAGATAAAAATCAGATTTATTTCCTTGTGCAGCAGAATTCTTCACCACTTTCTCTGTGCCCTGACAGTTATGGGTTTATTGCAGCCCATTGGGGTAAAGGGATTTCACACGTGGTGCAGTGGAGGGAACATTTTAACCATTTGCTTGTTTGCCACCTGTTTTCTTTACCAACTTGGTGCTCGGATGAACTTCACAGCTGCAGATGGTGCTTCCTAGGCCAGAAAGAACACAGGCATCATTGCCTCCTTCCATGTGTCCAGATTGGTTACAGCAGAGAGGTGCAAGGTGTTCATCCAACCTGAGCTCCTCCATGGGCTCAGCCCATCTCCCCTCCATCAGAAGCCCAAGTTGGCTGAGGATGGGGTCCCTTGGGTGTTATTGCTACAACATGAGAGCAGCTGAAATGTCTTTTTTGTACAACTTCTGGAAAACCCTTTGGGTTTTCTGTAAAAATCTTACCACAAATGTTCACTGCAGGTTGAGTGAGGACCTTCCTAATAAAAATACTAATGAAGAACTAAGGGCTTTGTTGTGCATGTTGAGTTGGATGGCAATGGGACCAGTTCCTGGGAGTGTTTCTTTGCTCTGGTGCTGGTTCAGAGCTGGATGGTCACATTCCTGCCTTGGTGAAGCTTCTGAGCTTTGTGGTGTCTGAACTGCTGGATGCAGCTGCACGTTGGTGGTGAATTTTCCAGCTCATTCTCTGGTTCCACAGCCCCTTCTCCATCTGGCTTAGCAGGGACCCAGGGCATGAACACCAGCCAGGAGTGAGATATGTTGGCAGAGCTGTGCTGGAGATGAAGAGTGTGGATTGATGTTGCTGAGCACAGGGAAAATTGCCCCTTCTCTCTGTCTGGCATTACCTAGTCCATGTTTTGGTGTGCCAAAGCTGGTAAAGGCTGGATGTGTGGTAGAAGAAGGGTTGAGCCTGGCAGCCAGGAGTATTAACAGCTGTAATCCTGTTGCCCTGAGTCACTTGGTGACCTCAGGTTGATCACTCAACCTTCTCTTGCTAGTGCTGAGAAAATGGGCTGGAGCAAATAATTCATCAGCCTCCTGCTGCTGGGTCAGGGCTGAGTGGGTTGGGGAAGCAGCTCATGCAGAATATTAATTTTTATCATAAATTAAAAGCAAAATAATAACCTGCTGGTAGTTGGGGTGTTGTCTCCATTTGAATGTGATCCTATTGCAACGTATAATTATAAAACACGTGTAAAATTTCTAGTTTATTTTGCTAACTAATGTTTTGCAAAGCAACACACGAGGTTCTTTTCATTCAAGCTTTCTCCAAAAGGGGAATTATATAGAACAAAAGGTTATAAAGTGTTTGACAGCTACATGTACATCCCCTATTAGTGTTTGAACTATAATAGATCCCTGTATGAAAGATGCTGTTTTATTTATAGCTATTTGAAATTAGTTACTCATGTGTTAAGGGGGACAGTGAATATACCAAGGGCTTTGGGCCAATCCAAGGATTTTCTGTAGTGCAAAGGCTGCTTTGTTTTGGTTCTGAAGGGGTTTTTTTTGCATAATTGTGGCTTGGAAAACCAAGCTCAACATCGAGCCCGTTGCTGTGTTTCAACTGTGGGTTTGATTTTCAGATGAGAGCACATAAATTGGCACGTGGACTCTGGCATTGCAATGATTAAATAGTCTTAAGATGCAAGATGAAGACAATTTGAACATAAATCTAAAAGTTAAAGTGTACACTGGGATCACATGCACTGAGAAAATGAAGTTAAGGTGTAAAATAGAATCAGAGAATGTTTGAGGCTGGAAGGGACCTCTAGAGGGCATCTGGTCCAACCTCCCTACACCAGCAGGGACATCTCTACCCAGGGCAGGTTGCTCTGAGCCCCATCCAGCCTGACCTTGAAGGACTCCAGGGATGGGGCCTCCACCCCCTCTCTGGGCAGCCCATTCCACTGATCTATCACCCTCAGATTAAAGAACTTTTTTCTAATATCCAGCCTAAATCTGCCCTTTCCTAGCTCAAAACCATCACTCCTGGTTCAACGTTCAAATTGAGCTGTCCTGAAAACTGTGACTATTTGTTAATTAGGTTTGGATCCAGATTCAGCTTTAATGAACATCCTTAGAGCACAACATGGAGTGTTCTCGTTGGGTTTGTCTGGCTGTGGTTGTGCATCAAGCCAGAAGCATTTCCCCTGTCTCTAGTTGTGCATTGCCTGGTGTTGGGGTTCCTTATGGAGAGATTTTTCTCCCTGGTATGTAATTCTTGTGACCAGCCACATGATACCCATCCAGTTGGGAAGAGAGCAAGTCAGGGCTATCCCCTCAGGCAGGCTTCATTTAAACCCTCTTTTTTATGTGCCAGATTTGGAGGCATTTTTCTCCTCTAATGAATGCCTGTGTCTTAGAGCAGAGACCTTCCAGCCCTTCCCTCCACTCCTGCACCTATTTCAGTGCATGGGGGTTGGACTCAAACGTTGCTCCAAAGAGTTTCAGAAGACCTGTCAAAATGATGAAGAGTCTGAAATTCTATATTACATTAATGTTTCTCAAGTATTTTATTCAACAGACAATATGATATGAAATAGAACCAAAAAAACCCCACCAAATACTGGCTCTTACCTAATACTTGATGAGGGGCTGCTGTCACTTTATTGAAAGCAAATATTTTGAGAAGTGTGTCTAGCTCTGCAATGTGAGGAAAAAAAAAAAATTGAACTAGTCTGTGCTGGTGTCAAATCATTTTTTAATAATCTGAGAGCATTTATAGTTTTCAGTCTCCATTAGGAGGTTTTCTTGGGCAGTTTTGACTGTAAACTCTCACAGTTTATTTAGAAAGGGCTTCAAGACCATCTGGGATTTTGAAGTTTGGGGGTTTTAAAATATTTTGTTCCTTACTGAGATGAGCAAGAAACTTCTTTGGAAGTGCTTCGTGTTGGCTAAGCTGGCAGGGCCATCCTGCTCTTAAAGGGAAACTGGGGAGAAAAAACATAGTGCTAGTAGAGTAACAAACCCCTGCCTGCATATATATGACTTGGAATAAGGTAGGAGAACGATGAATAAAATGGACATTTCTGAATAAAAATCCAAGATGTGAACCGAGCTGATTTTCAGAACCTATTTATAATTAATTGATTGGTTTCTTCCCTACAGATTTGGGATTTTAACCTTTTAATTTGAGGTCAGAGCTAAAGATGCTGAACCCCCAGAGAATCTCTGTGGTGTGCTCTGTGTTCTTATAGAATCAGAGGATGTTTGACGCTGGAAGGGACCTCCAGAGGTCGTCTGGTCCAACCTCCCTACCCCAGCAGGGACATCTCTACCTAGGGCAGGCTGCTCAGAGCTCCAGCAAGCCTGACCTGGAATGTCTCCAGGGATGGGGCCTCCACCCCCTCTCTGGGCAGCCCATCCCACTGGTAACAATTTGTTTCTTTATGCTTTAACTCCTAATTGACCAGAGATGAGGAGAGAGTTTAGTTTGGCTCCCTGAAGATTGTTACAAATTCATGCTCATCCAAGGGTGGTTTTGTACCCTGCCTTTTTTTGTATCCTGTTCTCTTAATGTGGAGTGAATCTCAGCAGAGAAGGATGGATGGGTTCTTTAGTTAATGAAGCCAAAGCTGTTGGATCATAGAATGGTTTGGGTTGGAAGGGACCTTTAATGCTCATCTAGTCTAGGGAGAAGGGACATCTGCAACTAGAGCGGGGTGCTCCACCCTCCCCTGCAATGGTTCCAGGGATGGGGCAACCTGGGCCAGGTTCTCACCACCCTCAGTGTCAAAGTTCCTTCCTTCTCCCTACTCTAAATCTCCCTCTTTTAGTATCAAACCATCACCCCTTGTCCTGTCCCAACAGTCCCCGCTAAAAAATCTGTCCCCATCTTTCTGACAGGCCCCAGATAATCTCTTACATGTCTAATCTGAATATTTTGGGATGAAATCCAGTCCTCTTCCTTCTCATCCCACTCATTGACCACTCATCCTTTCTGCAGCAGCCCGGTGATGAATCTGAGGCCAGTTACCCTATCTACCTCCACCCCTGTCTCCAGACAGTATGATATCATATATTCTTGTCCAGAAAAGAGGAGCTGAATAAAGGAAAGACGTGTGAGTTGGTGCTCTTACAAAAAGAGATGGATGCAGAACTCAAATATTACCCGTTCTGAGGCATCTTCTTGCCAAGGAGTTGGCTGAGGATGAGTGGCTGGTCAGCCAGTGGAAATCCTGCACATGCTCCAGTTATCCAGCCAGATAGGAAAGAGCTGGAGAGCCTGGGAGACATGAGGGGAGGAGGGAAGGAAAGGGGATGCTGCAACAAGGACTATCTTAGATGATAAATACCGAGATTATTGTGGTGCAAGGAATAAGACTAAAGGAGAAGAGAGATTTTTCCTTCCAATATTCCCTGAACTGTTGATGTCAAGACTTGTTTTGAGCCTGGTACCCATCCTAGGACCCCAAATTCCTCAACTTTCCTTCAGGTCATTTTGTAGGCTGAGCCAGTCTTAATTATTTTCTAATGGGATGTAAATAACTTGGAGAATGTGTTGAACTGAGCATTCAGGCTCCCAAGTTATGTTCCATGTTCTCCTGCTGGAATGAGAAGAAAGAGACCCTTGTGTCAGGATTTTAATTATTAAATTGGTGATAATTATCTGTATTTTGAAATATATAAGGGAAGAACACTATATACATCCTGAGTTATCAGTCTATATCTTTTCACAGAGGAGGGAAAAATGTTGAATATCCCACAGAAGCTTTATATAAAGAAAAAAATGGATATAATTTACCTAACAAAAAAATTTCACGTCTCTACAACTTGGTTCCTTGCTCGTACATGAGATAACATGCCAATGTAAGCATTTCAGCAAGGACATGATTTATACTCAGGGGTTTTTGGGGGCTGGAAAAGCACAGTGATGTGTAGAGGAAAAAATCAGACTTGTCATATGAACTTATTTCAGCACAAGAGTCAGGCAAGAGAAACATGAGTGTGTGTGTGAAGGGGAGTCTGGCTGCCAGGATTTACTTACAGGGACTTGGTTCATCTGTGGTTTCCATTGCACTTTCTGTTTTCATAGAATTTCCTTGTAAATGACTCTAAGCTCCATAGCTGGTGTTGTTTTAGCACATCAGGATGTCAAGAGCTGTGAGGATTGTCATGTTTTTATGACATTGCTGTCTTNCGCTGCTCTTGATGCAGCCAGGATGACAAGTTGAGCAACCTGCTCTAGTGGGAGGTGTCCCTGCCCATGGCAGGGGGGTTGGAACTAGATGATCTTTAATGTCCCTTCCAACCCAAACCATTCTATGACTAGTGGAGGTTGAAGGGGCAAGGTGGCAACTGATCACAACGTCCTCTCCTGTTGAACAATCTTATTTATTGAGTGAAAATGCTTCCCCTGAAATGATAAATTTAGCAATGTGACACAAAAGATAGTGACTCTTTATTGTCCCTCACTGCAAGGAACAACATGAAACTCAAGCCCTTAAATCTTTGTTAATAGTCTGAAAACCAAACTGTGTCTTCAGGATGATGCATCTTCCCAGCAATTCATATTTTTCTTCTCCTTTTTCCATTAATGAACATCTGCTCCACCATGAGGCTTTTCTCTGCACACTTGGAAATGTTTGAATGCCCTTAAAATTGGAGATTTCTGTTTAACAAGCTGTGCTTTGGTGTCCTCACACCTGTTTTGCCTTTGGCACTAGGCAGTGGATAATGAGGTTACCTAATGTGTTGACTGTTGGCTCCAAGCTCTTTAACAGTCCACCAGGATGCTTTTCCTGCACTTGTTTGAGGGTTATTTTTTGGTGGGCACAGCAGAGAGATGAGATGTAAGGAGTCCTTCCTCCTCAAAGCCTTTGTGTTACTTGGGTTTGAGTTGAGTTTTTGGTATATCATGAGTTGAAGGAGAGATGTGGCTGCTTCCAGGAGGAAAAAGTGCTTGTCTTGGCTTTGGCACAGTGCAGGATTTTCTGTGGGAGGTGAGAAGCTCCAGATCTCATCACTTCTCAAACCAATAGAAAACCATGCTCAGTCCACACCCTCCCTACACTTTGGAACCTTACAGTCACCCTTGTTGGCTGTTGCACCTGATGGACAGAAGGAAGTCTATGAAAAGACCTTCAAACCCAATCTTGCTCTTTCAAAGTTCTTTCTCTTGTTCCCACAAACTTGACAGCAGTTTAAATGACCATCAACCAGATGGTCTCAGTCTATTTGCTTCTGGTCTCCTGTCCTACATCACTCCTATTTTATGTTGTAAGTGCAAAGGGAGAAGCTGCTTTGGGTTTGTGTCCCTGGCATCACAACTTCATCTAGAATTTACTGTCTTGATGGATGTTGTAAACCAAATCTATCTGTGATAAACCCCATGGCCACCAGGGGTGTGGATTTGGGTTCTTGGGCTGTAGAGATTGACTTCAATACAAGCTTTTTGTGACTTCCATGAAGGATACAAATTAAAGTCATTCTATTAAATCCCAGCATGATCCATATCATAAAGCACCTCAGTCAAACAAGAGAATAATCACATCTCATTTGCAGTGTTCACTAAGTGAAATTCACCTTCAGCGTTGATCAATTTGAGGCAAATGAAAAATAAAATGCCAATATGTATATACAGAAGGATATAATTTTATTTCCTCAGTACCAAATAGGCACAATGTGGTAAAGTCCATGAAAATACTGATTTTTAGACTTATGGTCATAGCAGCTTAACTGCTTGAACATCATTTCACACTTCAACAGCGTAACTGGAATCAGAATTGGACTTTCTTTATATATTAGGGGCATATACTTATTTTTTAGAGAAGATAAGTATTTGTTTCATGTAAATTAGATGATAAAGCTTGGGAAGAAGTCAGGTTTTTGCAATTGCTGTTCAATGGTTTGAAATTTCTCTTTCCCAGTGCACTATCCAGACCCCTGATTCTTCCAGGCGAGATTTGGAATTATGATTTTGTGCCACCCTATAGCAAAACATTTCTGCAGCTCTTAGAATTTGGGGGAAAATGTCAGGAAAATGAAATCCTTATGCTACCCCCTGAGGCAGACCTGTACCCCCCAGTTACCCCGAGCTCCTGAATTTCATAAGCCACTTTTTTTTCTTGTTCAAATTAATACCACATTTAAGTTAGATAAGGTCACATGTTATTTAGTCCCCAGTGAAGGCGTCAGAATTGGAATGATTTACAGTGGAAATAGAATTGTAGTGAGGGAATTGCTGCTTGTTGCTGCAGAAGGGTGAGATGGGGCAGTTCTTTATATGGAGATATAATATAATGAGATATATAGATAGATATATCCATAGATAGATAGATATAGATGGATATATATGGATAAAGATGGAGAGATAACCCAGAGATCTTTGATGGTGTTGATGCTTTATTCTGAATTGGCTCCCTCACTTCTGAGGCTTCAATAGTTTTTTTAATACTTTAAAAATTATTATTTTACTGAGAAAATATAACAATATCAAAATATGTAATATATAGTAATATATAAAAATAATATAGTTGCCTAAAATGAATGAGTTTGGTGTCTATGAGAGATGCTTAGTGGATACTCTGATAAATGTTCAGTAGGATTCCTTCCCACCCTGCCAGCTTGACCTGGAAACATCATCTTTAGAGTTAGGAGAGACTTAATGCAAAGGCTTCTTTATTGATATTATATATAATTATAGGTGGCTTCTTTACTGATGTTATATATAGTTACAGGTGGCTTCTTTACTGATGTTATATATAGTTATAGGTGGCTTCTTTACTGATGTTATATATAGTTATAGGTGGCTCTATTATTAGGAGAGCAGAATGGGAACATGGATTCCTGCTCCTTTTAATCCAATTTTAAGAGAAACTCTTTTCTCAGATAATTTTATCTTGGACGTGGGTAATTTGTGTAGGTAAAATTGAGTTTTGCTTTGGTTTGTTGCTTTTCTTTTTCCTTCAATCTTTATCTAGAACTCCCAGACACTCAGTGGTAGCTGAGTCTGGGTTGCTGGATGGCTGGGGGTCATAGAATCATCAGGGTTGGAAGGGACCTCAAAGATCATCCAGTTCCAACCCCCTGCCATGGGCTGGGACACCTCCCACTAGAGCAGTTGCTCACAGCCCCAGCCAGCCTGGCCTTCCAAGTGTCTTCCATGTACATAGACTAAATATTTTATGATTCATTATCTTTCTTAGAATCATAGAATGGTTTGGGTTGGAAGGGACCTTCCCAGGTCATCTTGTCCAACCCCCCTGCAGTCAGACATCTTGAACTAGATCAGGTTGCTCAGAGCCCCATCAAGCCTGACCTTGGATGTCTCCAGGGATGGGGCCTCCACCCCTTCTCTGGGCAACCTGTTCCACCACCCTCATAGTAAAGAACTTTTTTTAAAATTTAGACTAGACATTAGGAAGTTCTTTAGGACTTTAGTTCTTTTAGAAGTATCTTCTTGTTGATCACATCCTCTAACGTAAAGCCAAGACTTTACTGATGGAAAGAAAGAATTTTGAAGGTGATTTCTTAGCTTCTCTCCAGACTTTCAGTTCTAATAATCCCATACACAGGGGCCACTGCTTGTGATAAAGTGGAATTTTGATTGGAAAAGCCTGAGCCACCCAAGGCTCTGGGTTCACTCCACCTGTGCAGTGCCAGGAGGGGCCACGTTCTCCTTCCCGTAACTTCCAAATAACTGCGGAACACGTAAATTCCTCCCTTGACCTTTCTGTGCATTCCACACGAGTTTGGCAGAGGAACACAAGTTGCCTCCAGCCCAGACTCCTGTCGCTGAGGGGCAGGAGAACGATGCAAATGTTCTGTGCACTTGCACATTTATATCCATTTCTCCAGGGCCCATAAAGCAGATTTTGTACAGTTTAATTTACAACGAGAGCTTTTTCCCGTAACGTGTAATTTCAAGGGCATTTGTCTCAGGTGGTTACTCATGTCTCTTGAACATGTGTAGTTGGATTGTGTCTTGTTAATGTTGGCCCTGGCATTTGAAGCCTGGAGCTGGTACAGGTAAGGCTTGAACAGAGGCAGAGTCTGGAGGATGTGACAGAGACAGATGGAACCTTCCTCCTGCATCCAGCTCCTTAGCAATTAAGAGGGTTTTTTAGTTCATAAAACCAGGAGATGAAGGTAGTTGAACCTGCACATGATCTAAACAGGGATTAAGTTCTTTCAGTTGAATGGAATGAAACCAGTTAAAGATGATTTCATCAATATACGACCAACCCATTTTTAAAATAACTCTAAATGCTGATTCTTGAATAGTGTGTATTAAACAGGCCAAACCCTCTGAAATTCAAACATTGAAGAGTAAGTTGGAGCAAGGTGTTGGAGGTTTTCCTTTGAAGGAAATAACAGAGGTGTTTATAAAAATATGCTGCAACAGTGCTTGGGAGAAACAAATTTTGCCTTAAAGGATGCAAGTTAAAACTTTGACCCTGTTAAAAAGAATTAAATGGAATTAAACAGTTGCTGAACAAAGCAAAAGCTCCTTTTTGGCACTTTCTGAGCAGATCCCCACTGCAGGGATGTTCTTTATAGTGTGGTAACGAGCCGATGTCAAAATTATCATGATCAATAATGAGATGAGGAGAGAGCATTGAGTCTGACAATCAATCTGGGAGTGATTTAGGGTGGAAATTCCTTCAGTAAGGTTATGCCTTTATAAGCAATTGATCCACGTAGTAGATTCTTGGATAGCTGTAGGTCTCTAAACCAGCCAAGGCTTCTTTACGTAACGTGGGATCAGATGAAGCAGAGGTGAAAAGAATGAGCACATCTGTGACCAGGGGAAAACTTGCCTGTAATTCCTGATCAAATTTCTGACAGGAAAGCTGGAGCTGTAAATAAAAATTTGCTATTTTGAATAACCTCAAACATGATGGTTCTTGGCTACATAACAACATCTGATTCCACTTCTTCTAAGCAGCGTTTGCTCCACGAGCAGCCCAGCAAATCCTTCCTCCAGCAGATAGAACTTCACCCTTGGCTGTGCATCTGTGAGGTGTTTGGATCATCAACTTTATCCACAGTGAGAGGCAGATAGATTGGAGCCATCCTGATGGCAAACTTGGGTGGCTTTCTGTAGGTTTAAATTCATTGTGGGTGGAAAGTCTGGCTTGAAATGAAGTGACGTGAGCAGGGACCTGTTAGAGTCAAACTAAAAGGAACACTCTAAAAATGTTTGGGGGTTTTTTAAGTGTAATTGAAGCCTTCTGATACTATTCAGAATAGGAAATTTCAATTTCTAAATCCTGAAAGAAAATACGTAGGTGCATGTGAGGGATGTAGAGTTTAGTAGTATCGTCTTGTGATAAAAAAGTTACATAAATAAATGGTGATTTCAGGCTTTGGGGGGAGAAAAAGTGGCTTGGTGTTTGATAACCCACTTTGTGGTTAATAAATGATACCTGTTTATTATCAACTGAGCTGATTATCTTGTTCACTGGCTAAGAAGAAAACATTTGTGTGCTGAGGATCAAGTAAGAGGTTCTGTTGCTTTATGCTGATGGGTGAAGAGGGAAGTGAATATTTGTGTAGGGTAATGAGGGTTTAAGGATCTTTATCTGAACACAGATATTCCTCAACTGCCTTACAAGATCTTTGCAAGAAAGCCTGTGCAGGTTCAAAGGAGACAGGGAAGTAGCTTTGAAGGTAAAAATAGTCTATTTAATGTCCTGCATCTGCCTGTTTCTCTCCAGGGCATCACACCTACCCAGTGTGGGCATGTAGGAGAGTTTGGCTTATTGTGCCATGCTCAATTACAAAAATCAATTAAACCTTATGTAACCTATTTGGACAGCACAAACCCCATCTTAGATCCCTCACGAGTTGATCAGGTCAACATTTTACCCTCAATTTCTTCTAAATATTTTTCTTTTGAGTAGTTGGTACTTGCTGTCATTGAGCCATAGTCTTGGTTTTGTTGTCTTAGCTCTGTACTAGTGTTTAAAGGGGTTTTTTGCATGTTTTAAAATCTCAGGTGCTTTCATGCACCTTTCTCCCTCTCTGCCTCATGCATAAATGTATTTGCTTTGCATCTACTTGCTTTGAATTTGACTTTTCCCCCCGTAGGTATTCAGGAAAGCATGACCTCAGTTCTTCTGGCTTGTTCTGTTAAGAGCATACCTGAATACTTGGCAAACCCCCATCATTCAACGAGTGCTCAACAGCTCCAGGTTTCTTTGGGCAGCCAAAGGAAATATAAAATTAATTAGCAACATAATTTAGGTCTTTACCTGCCTTGTAAAAGCCCACAAATGTTTGTGCTATTTCGAGGCTTCTGGCTGAGATCCTGTTCTCCTGCTTGAGGATCTCAACTGCTGGAATTCAGCTGAATTGCTCAAAAGTTGACAATTAGTGTTGGAGATTCTCCTCAAGTCTTTCACTCTTTTACATATTCATTTGCAAGTCAAATTGCTTTTGATGTGAGCTAGCTGCTAAGAAGGAATACTTATTATTTAAAATTGCATTTTAATACCTTGAGTGATGTTTTTCTAGCTGAGGACAAGAAGCTACCTTGGAACCACATCTGATTTTTTTTATTATTATTATTTAGTTCTTTGCACTGATTGTTTTAACTATGCAGAAAATGCAGCATTGACTTCAAACTAGGCTTAAGCAGAGCTCAGGTTGTCCATGATATATGTGGTGGGCAAAGCTTTGGGGGTGAAGCTTGTATCATACATCACTTGGCAGTGATGACCTTCTATTTATTTCAATAGAACTTTCTTTTTCTCCTCTCTCTTCCCCATAGATGCCTTTATTTTACCCTATTTATATTTACATTTTACATTTATACACTAGGCTGCAAAGGTTCTTATGAGTTTTTCCAAGAGCCTTCATGGCCAGAGCTCTAAGTTTAATTTACTCATTAAAGGAGAAAACACCTGAACATCTTTCTTTGGTTACTAAAACCCACTTTGTGAGCAATTCCTCAATTTTTGGTGTTTTTGTGACATCTCTCTTAACTCTGGCAGCCAGGTACAGCCCAACAAAGAATCTCATTGATGTTCTCCTATACTTAGAATAGAGCTCAGTTGGGAATGCAGATTTGCATCCATCCTACAGAATTCCCTCCTGTGCTGGTTCTTTGCATGCATGGATTATTTACCTGGAAATTCTTATTACAGCAATAAAATGGCTTCTGTCTGTTGCCTTCACAAGGAAAAAGAGAGACAGCCCAACGTGTAAGAGCTGGCACAATTTTGGAACAAAATCTAGATTGTTGTATATAAATTAAGTAGCTTTTTGTGAAGTGCCTCAACTTTTCATCTTGGTGGCTTTATGAAGCTCAATTGATGTTTCTCATTTTATATCAGGCTCTGATGAATGAATTTTGATGGGAATTTATCCCTTGTTGGAAGTAATGGGAGAATCTGATTCTCTGTAGGGCCTTTGTCTCTATTAGTCTAACAGTCAACAATTAAACATTGGAATAGTGTCCCAAGGGAAGTGATGGATTCCCTTCCATTAGACAGTTTTAAGGCTCAGCTTGACAGGGTGTTGAGCCATTTAAACTGTATTTTCTCTCTTGGAAGGTTGGACTAGATGATCCTTGAGGTCCCTTCCAACCTGGCATTCTCTGATTCTATCATTTCCTTGAGTTTAACTGATTTTTTTGCAGTGGTGCATCAACATTTCCTTTCTTTTAAAGCTCCTTAATCCTATTTTCAAGAAGAAATCACTTTGCTTCCTTGGCAGGGCAGTAGTTTTAAGTCGGGCCACATCCCCAGACAGCAGCTGGTCCAGAAGATGCTGAGCAAGAGCTGACTCAAGCCCTTGGTTGGGGTGACACCCACTTTCTCACTTCCCATTTTCCTGGGTTGCATGGATACCAAAGGTCAACCTTGTTCCCTCAGCAGTGGAAATCCAACGTTAAGTTCCCAGCACTGAGGAGTTGCTTCATTCAGCAAATCCTTCAGGGCCCATTCAGTGCTGGGGACGTGTTGGGGCGGATCTTGACTTTTCCATGATTGCTTTGGACAGCTGGGTGAGGGGGCCCTTGAGCCAGAGGAACATCCAGAGCTGTCCTGATGGATGATTGCAGCTTCCCTACAAGTGGAGGCTTCCAGTATTTTACTGGTGTTGCAGCAGGGTAATTAGGTGTGTGTGGAAATGTGGAAAAATCCCTTTAAAGGAAGGTAGAACTGGTGGTGTTCTGCTCATAGGACTTGATTTCTCCCAGGGAATCAAATGCTAAAAGAAGCTATTTCCTTTTCTGACAATTTAGGGGTTGCTAGGATCAATAAAAAGCAAGTTGAAGCCCTGGAATCTATAATAAATAGCTCCTTTTATCTACTTTTATACCAGTGTTTTCATATTGACTCATGTCTTACAACTTATAGGTAGCATTTGATTATCTGGGAGAAATGTAAAAGAATCTTTTTCCTTTTCTGAAAAATTTAGGGGTTGCTAGGATCAATAAAAATCAACTTGAAGCCCTGGAATCTATAAAAAATAGCTCCTTTATCTGCTTTTACACCAATATTTTCATATTGATTCATGTCTTACAACTTATAGGTAGCATTTGATTATCTATGAAAAATGTAAAAAAATTCTTCTTCCTTTTCTGACAATTTAGGGGTTGCTAGGATCAATGAAAAGTAACCTGAAGCCCTGGAATCTATAATAAATAGCTCCTTTATCTGCTTTTACACCAGTGTTTTCATATTGACTCATGTCTTATAACTTACAGGTAGCATTTGATTATCTGGGAAAAATGTAAAAGAATCTTTTTCCTTTTCTGAAAAATGTAGGGGTTGCTAGGATCAATGAAAAGTAACCTGGAGCCCTGGAATCTATAAAAAATAGCTCTTTTTATCTGCTTTTACACCAGTGTTTTCATTCTGACTCATTTCTTACCCAACTGGAAACGATTTGATGCTAAAATCCAGTGTATCCAGAGAGATTCTGGGGTTCTTTTTTAGAACTAAGAAGTTGATGGTCACTTTTTCTGTGGCCCTGATTCACTAATTGATCCCTTTTTATTTAAATGTGCATTTAGTATAATTTTGTGTCTGTTACAGTCCTTTAAAAAAAATAATCTGACTCCCTTTTCTAGTGCTGGAGCCTTGACTTTAATAAAAACTACAACATAACTTACCTCTGCCATGAAAAATCCAGAGATGTTGTTTGTTCCAGAGCTGTCTATGTGCATTTTGGTTCAGATAGAAACTTGCAAATCTATGTGGAAGGCAGAAATGGGCCCGTTTCCCTTGGCCAAAATGGAAAATATTGATGTAGGATAATGCTGCTGTGAAATTTTTGGTCAGCCACAGAGAGGGAAAAAGAAGTTAAACAAGTAAAAGGCTTATTTTGTGGTGAAATACATGGATTATGCATGCATAAAAATAAATACCTGATGTTTATCCTTCATTGCAAACAATATCAACAGTACAAGCTGATTATTTTTGATTTAAAATCAGTTAGAGTGGCTCTGGAGTTATTTTCAACCTGTAAAGTCAAGCTGGTAAATGTCTTTTTGGGGGCTGCTTGAGTCAGCCTTGACTTGGCAAACCCCTTGGGGTTTATTCCTTGATATGTGGAGGAGCTACATTTGTTTGTGTGTATTATTATTTGTTTCTAGAGTTAGAAAAACCCTTATCCAGGTCTTGATTTAACTGCCTGTTGTTAATAGGACCCCCCAAATAAAGACAGCATACAAACAATAATCATCTGTGACTTCTGCCATTCAATGAGCAAGATCTAAACTGTAAAAAAAATACTTTCTTCTCTCTTGTCATCTTAGTATAATTATATATTTATATCAAAGCAACTACTGCAAAGACTAACCCCTTTTTCCATGTGAATGAATGTTTCCTACAGTTTGAAATATTTTCTAGTTTGATTTTTCATCATGATTAAGTGGAAAAACAAAAAATCACTCTCTTGCTTCTTAAAGATGTTGGAATGGACAAATTTGTTCAATTCTCACCTAAACTGGGTGCTCTTGAGCACTGAAACCTCCCATGTATGTCATTGCAAAGTCACTTTCAAGGCTTTAGTCAATGAAATAATGGGAATTTTGGGGCTTCTGTGCCAAGTTATCACTTCAGCAGAAGGGAATTTGTGATTACCCCTCCATGGCTCTAGTTTGTTCTGTATCTTTATGGAGATTCTTCCATTTTTGAGTGTTACCATAAATGAGGAATTCAGGTCTGATACCCTTTTTAGTGGTAAAATTCTACAAACCATTCTATGTGCTAAATAACATAAATGTGCATAAATCAGTGATATATTCCCTGATAGAATTGCTGCATTCCCAGTTTTGGGTGGCTTCCAACCCTAGGTGGTGCTTGACCAGGTGCCAGATGAAACATCCCAATTTTCCCTTGTTTAAATGCTTTAATCCCCCAGGTGAAGCATCAACATTGTCTCCAATGACCAAGGGTCTCACTCACCATCCCTCCAGCAGCCTCTTACCTCCTCATTTAAAGCTTCTCCCATCAGAAATCAGTGTCTTCTAGATGGTGATGTCCTCTCCTTGGTCTTGGGAGAGTAAAACCCAAGCCAGGCTCTTCTATGCCAAAGCACCAGTTGCCTGTGTTTACCCAGAGTTTATTTCACTGCCTTGTAAATCCCTTTTTTTAAGCAACTACAGCCTTTCAACACTCCACATCAACTTGACTCTGCTGCAGATTCTCAGCAGAATTTGGCCTGTCCTTTGTTTTTTATTTGGTCTAAAGTACGAGGTTGGATTTTCAGAGAAATGTTGAATTTGCCTGTATTTGCACTTATGTCTTCTTGCCAGAGCATGAGGATTAAAAAGAGCATTTCTGACAGCAGGAAAGTTTTCTGTTGCCTTTCTCCCTTTACATAAAAAGATGCTGTTCTTATGTAGTTGATTTAATTACCTGGGGCAGAAAGAAACTTCAGTGACCAGCAGGTCAAGGGAGGTTCTTCTCCCCTTCTACTCTGCCCTGGTGAGGCCACCTCTAGAGCATTGTCCAGTGCTGGGCTCCCCAGGTCAAGAGAGACAAGGAACTACTGGAGAGAGTCCAGCAGAGGCTACAGAGATGCTGAGGAGACTGGGATATTCTCATGAGGAAAGGCTGAGAGACCATGTGTAGATGTTGTGGGCATAGTTTTATTCTTACATAAATAAGTTCCAGTAAAATGCTTCTCCAGCAAAGGGAGCAGAGATCCTTAAAACAAAGATTTTTGCAGCTCTGCAGCATCCCCTGTTAATGCTGCTTCCCAGTGAGGAGCTGATGGAAGGGGTGAAAACAGAATAGGGTTTTTATAAATAGATTATTATTATAAATATTTTTATAAATAGCTTTGCTGTGACTTTTTAGTTCCATCAGTGGTTGCTTGGACATTGCCACCCTTTGTACATGAGTTCTTCTTGAGAACAGGTCAGCCCTTCTGTATAGCAACATAAGTGATTAATCCACTGATACTGAACATAATTAGATATCAATTTATAATGTTCAAGGCTGACATGGTCTTTCCACACTGGTCCCAGACATGATGCTGAAAGCAGAGATCCCACCAACAAAAGTCACTCAAAATAGTTTAGTCCCACAATCAGTGGGAGAACAGACCTTGTGTCTCTGGATTGTCTTGTGTCCTGTCATCTACACTGTGTTTTGAAATTAATAAATAACTTGCTTTATTATTACAATAATGATCTGGAAAGTGACTGAATAGCAGCTAGTGATCATAGAATCATTTAGGTTGGAAAAGGTCTCTAGGATCATCAAGTCCAACCTTTGTCCAACATCTCCCTGACCCCCAGACCGTGTCTTGAAGCTCCACATCCACTTGTTTGTTGAACCCTTCCAGGGATGGGGACTCCACCACCTCCTTGGGCAGCCTGGTCCAGTGCCTGACCAAAATCCTAAAGATCTTGCTTTCTACTGCTGTTAGGGCCGTGTTTTTCTCAATACCTTTTGTTGGCTTTAAAGACCAACTAAGCTCTACAGTGACTGAAAACCACACTTCCCAAAGTCTGGGAAGACTTTGAGTAGATGGGTCCATCACACATTTCTAGCCCCCCTTCCTGCTGTAAGGGTATATTGTAAGATCCCTTTTTTTCTCCTTATAAAAAGCCCTTTCCTGTAAAACAGGAGGTGATGTTCTAGTAAACATACCTGCTACTTCCCAGTAACCAAGTCATGAAGAAGTCAATAGGTCTCTTATGCAACTCCAGCCTAAGTTGCTCTCCCCATCCACCCTCTCAGCTCAAGCCAACACCCCTATCCCCTGCAGCAGGGTGTGTGTAGTAGCTTGGGGTCCCAGACACTGTGCTCCACAATGTATTTTTCCAGCAGCCTTGGATTTCCCTGGCTGGCTCCTTGGCTGGCCTCAGCTGAGGCTTTTTGGCTGCCTCCACTGCTGGCTGCTGCCTCAACCCCCAGAGGGTTCAGCAGTGGGGTCAACTTGCTCCTTGAGATACCATGAGCTGAGCTCAGGCTGGAAACAGCTCAGGACTGTGGAGTCTGGTGAGCTGTGGTTACAACTGGTAGTTATCTGTGTGTAGGGGAGAGTGGAGAAATAATCTGAGCTCCTTGGAGTTGGTGTCCATGTCAACGTGTCATCTTGAGTCCTAGACTTGTGTCTGCTGGGCTGGCAGGGTGCTGGCTTTGGGCTCAGCTTTCATCTAGCTACTGGTGAGAAGAACAACATCAGCAGGAAAACCACCTAAAAGGCTGATTGGAGCTTATTTAAATGATATATTGATCATGAACTACCTGTGAAAATGTCATTTGTCTTGTGCTCTTAAGTCTAGGTTAGGCTAGATTTCTAACTTCTTAATTCTTGTTAGCTGCTACAAATCTGCCCTTTTCTATATAATATAAGCTTTGAATTAATTATTTTAATTTCCTGTCTCCAGAGTATGTAACCTTGAATTAAATGTGGCATATATTTCAGAGAGGAGTATGAAATAGCTTAATCCTCAGTGATAGAACCTCTCCTAAGCCATGAGTAGACTGTTGAAGGAGGAGTGCAGAAGATTTTTCCTGGTGTTCTCTCTTGGAGTTCATATCTGCATGTTTTGCAGAAACAAACTGACAGAAATTTGATTCAGGAGAAGTTAGCTGAAAAAATCAGGGGTTGAAATAGGAATATCTGATTAAAATTAGTGTTCTGGCCCTTTACTGAAGGTGCTGCTTTGAGATTTCCCTCATTGGTGTCATTTTCTGTTTCTTTACAGCTAGCACTACCTATTCCAACACCAAAAGGGTGTTTTTTGTAGCTGTGTCTGACAGTCCCATCCCTCCTAGAGACATTTTACTGCTCAAAACCCACCTGAAGTAAATTGTGAAATCCACTGGTTTGCCCAAGCTGGATTTCACCTTAATGAAGGAGCTGGGAAAGAACCCAGAGCTCTGGATCTCTTCTGCACTCTTTTTTAGGTCTGAATTATCACTGCTGTGATGATTTAAACCAGGGGAGAGGAAACTCTCAGCCACATGGAGCTGTGATGTCAATGGGTAAAATGAACTTACATAGTTTGCACTGAGGGAACTGATGGTTCAATGACCAAACCCTTCAAACTGGAGAGGATGTGTTGGGGAGAGGTCAATCCCAATTGTTGTTCTTTCTGGTACAATATATGGCTGGAAAAATCTGTAGTCCCATGAATGAAGACTTGCTCTGGCACCCTCCCCAGCGTGGGGTGGAGGTGGAACAAAAGGAAACTCCACATTTTATATCTTGGGAGAGCCACTACAAAGGCAGACAAATATTTTGACTCTGACTAAGTGAGGGCTCAAATGATCTCTCAGGAATTAGAAGCTATGCTGGAGAAAGCTGGGAACAACCCTGAGAGGGTCATTGGGGCCTTTTTCAGGCTAAGAATTTCCAAATTATTGCAGTAACCTTTTTACCTTTCTTTAAAGGTCAGCAGAGGTAACGTGTTTGTGAAGGTCTCCTATAAAAATATTGCTTTTTAGCTGGCTCACTGTCCTCTCCCTAACACAATATGCTGTTTGGAAACATCTAGTCATAGGTTGGATAAAACCCTGCTTCATATTCTCAGCTCTCTGATCTTATTCTTTTCAGTTGTTCAAGCTGTTCTGGAGAAGGTTCTACCCTGTGTAAAGTCAAAACTTGGTAAGATTAAAAAGAACAGGCTTCAAACATACAAAATAATCTCTTTTTTTAATATTAAAGTTACCTCTAGCAAAGAATTACGACATAATGATGGACAGTGAAATAAATTTATTATCTTGAACTGCATTGAGGGGCTAAATTTTAAAGAAATCTGCTCCATATCTGCTCTGGAAACTTTTCTGGAAAAGTGCCATTGGTTGTGGATGGGGCTTTTTTGGTGCTTTATTTTAGTACAAGTGCTGTTGACTGGAGGCTCATAAATGGAGTCTTATCAGTTGCTTATAATTTATAGCAGGTGAACAATTGCTCACCATGAGTCTGGTTAAAAGAATAAACAAGAACATGACTTAAATCTCAGTGATTCAAGATACCCATGACGTGCTCAGCCAAGATCATCTTTTCTTACCTTGTTTTTCCATCTATTTTTTTTTTTCTTTTCTCAACTATAGTGTTGTACTGGGCAAGGGATAGTGGAGTTCCTGAGCATTCCACCCTCTGCTGCCTTCTCCTGCCAAGGAACAGCCCCTCCCTAGCAAGTGCTGATCCATCTCCTACAGATGGGATGTTGCCTTGTGCTTAAGGCACAGCACAGCCTCAGTAATTTACTTTTTTTCCCCCCTTATTAGTGTTTGATAGTATTTAAACAATTATCTCAGTTTCCCCCAATAAATATTTCCATCTTCTGGAGGTGTTGTGGAGTTTAGGTGTCTATGAAGGGATTCACAAAAGGGTGAAGAAAGAAGAGAAATGTTAAATCTTAGTAAATGCAGAAAGATTTTTTTCATAGATTTCTTTCCATATGCTGCTTTCTTTAGGGACTCAGTGATAGGTCACTGGGACAGGTGGTGGAGGCCCCATCCCTGGAGACATTCAAGGTCAGGCTTGATGGGGCTCTGGGCAACCTGCCCTAGGTAGAGATGTCCCTGCTGGTGTACGAGGTTGGACTAAGTGACCTTTGGAGGTCCCTTCCAACCCAAGCCATTCTATGATTCTATTCTCATTTACTAGATGTCAATAATGTGAATTTGCCAGTTCTTTACCTAAACTGTGACCCAGCAGAAGGGTGCTTGGGTGGGGTGTAAAATGCTGAGTTCCTGCAGGAGCTTCACCTGGTTGATGGAGGTCCCAGGTTCAGTGGGACCTTGAGACCAGGGATTTTTTTAATAAAGCCAAATATCAGTAACAAAAGGGTGGCTGGAGGCACTGCAGGCAGGTTGGACAGGTCCTCCTTGGATGGTGTTGAGTGTTGTCAAGACCTTTGCTATGATGATGACTCCATACCTTGTGCCTCGCCTGTCCTACGGCTCTGAGCACAAGGGCTGGTGAAGTTACTTCCAGCACTAGAAATAACCTGTAAAAATGAGAAGCTGTCAGGTTTTTTGATGAGCAAACTCCCCAGACTTCTCAAAGGACTCTGGCAGTGTGAGTTGCTCAGATGTCACACCTCTGCTCTCTGGACTTGAGAAATTATGTTCATCAAGATGGTAGAGAGAGAGAGAGGTAGAGATGTCCCTGCTTGCGTAGGAAGGTTGGACCAGATGACCTCTAGAGGTCCCTTCCAGCCTCAAACATTCTCTGATTCTAAGATTATTTCCTCACCAATGGAGCAGAGTGGGAGCCAAACAGGAACCTGAAACCAGCTTTCAATTAAAGACAAGGGTGAATGCGAGATCTTCTCAAGGAAAAAAATAATCCCAACTGCCACACATCACACTATTGATTATTATTTATCTTTTAAATCCATCCCATTTTTCCTTGACTGGCAATACCACCAGAATTAGGCTCAACAGGGCAAAAAGAGGCAGAGTTTATAGTGTCTGCCTGGCTGTCTAGGGGAAGGAGCCCTTCTGAGGAGCACCTGAGTGTGGCAATATTTGCTTTACTCCCACTTTACTCTGCCTCTTGGTCCCACCTGGGACCCCAGCCTTACACATAGGGAATTATTAATCCCCTACATTATTAAAGCTGGAGAATATTTCCTACACACACCATGACAGTAAAGGCAGGATGTTTGCTGCCCACTGTTAGTTATTATCTGGCAGCATCCAGTGGAAAATACCAATAACATTAAAGGCTGCAAAATTATAATGTTTTAATAGGTCTTAAACTCTTGCAGCACGACACCCTTTGAATATTTTGATTTCAAACAGCAAAGGCTGATTTTTTTTTCCCCCTATTATGGCTTGTAAATGACTAGAGCCATGGGGCCTTATTTATTTATTTATTGCTCCCATCACTGACAGGTACTTAGGCTGTAGTCCAGCTTCAGATCCTCCAAAAATCTGATTTAATTGACTTTATGGTTGCCACATCAACTGTAGCACTTGACATTAATAGGGGTAAGGAAGGAATTCTGCTGCCTGAAGTGTTCATTCAAGAGCATGCCAAGCAGCAGCCTGTAAACCCAACGGGTAGACATTGGGAGAGGAAAAGGGCTGGATGGGATAGAAGGAGAGATCTAAGTCTTCTTTAGACCTGCAAATTGTCTAATAGGGACTTGATTCCCAGAAATGAATATTATACATGCATATTATAATTATATTATATCATAATAATGAATATTATACAGTTCTTAGAATTCCCCGTGTGGTTGAACCAGCCTCTTTTAGAAAGACCTTGGTCTTGGCTGAAGAACCTTGTGTGATGGGCACCTTGACACGTTCCTTGGTGACCTGTCTTCACTGTTAAACATTTTCATCTTATTTCTGGTTTGAATAGAGCTGATTCCCAGCATTTGATTTAAGTGCTAAGTTGAAGATATCTTATCTTCTCCTTCTAGAAGTAATTCTAAAAGACTGTTTGAATTGTTCGTATTTTTTCCTGTGTTAAACTGAAGAGATTTGGCTCATTCGGGTCTTTTTTTTAGGTGTTTTTCCACTTTAATTGTCAAAACTCCTTTTCAAACATAGCTGCTGGACCAGCCTCTTGCCCTGAGCAGCAGCAGCCAGCATTCTAACCCCCACATTAGAGCAGACCCAAATTTAGGTTTCTTTAAGAGCAAACTGCCTCCAAAGGCAAAGCAGCAATAAATAAGCTGCGATTGCAGGTCTGGAGAACCTGGAATTTCACCAGAACGTGCTGAAGGAGAGGAATGTTTGAAGCTGTTTCTGTGAGTGACAGAATTATGTTGATAGCTTATTCCAAGCATGGTTGAGTCCTCCTACAACAGCTGCTTTACCTGCCCCAGCCTCAGCCCCAGGGAGATCATCAAGCGCTCGGATCTCGGTGGAAAATCCAAGGGTCACGTTCAGTCTAGACCAAAAGAAAACTGTTGGGAAACATAAGTGTCTGCAAACATGTTTAAGTCGTGTTAGGAAGAGGACAGGGACCAATTATTTTGATTAAGCAATAAGGCCAGAGCAGACAAGAGGTAGGAAAAAGTGTCTAAGAAGAGTTAGTCAATGTAGTGGAGGTTCCAAGGGAGGTGACCAGACTCATCAGTGGAGACACTCAAAGCTCAGCTTGACACCCACCTTTTGGGGGTAGTTTAGGGATAGTGATGGGTTGGGTTGACCCGGCTGAGATTCATAGAATCATTTAGGTTGGAAAAGACCTCTAGGATCATCATTCCCTCCATCCATGGAGGTGTTCAAGACCAGGTTGTATGAGGTCCTGGGTGGCCTGGTCTAGTGGGAGGTGTCTCTGCCGTGGCAGAGGGGTTGGAACTAGATGATCTCAGAAGGTCCCTTCCAACCTAAATCATTCTGATTCTGTGACTGTAGGACCAAAACTGGTTCTGAGTTTCCTGCTCCCCAGCCCCTGGAGCGTGACATGAGCAACATGAAGACTGAGGAGGGTGCAGAGTTCTTGGGTTCCTCCAGGACATGCCCATGTGGGTGATGATGAGAGGTTTACAGCAGCCTTTAGGACACTGGGATGAGCATTCAGCCCATTCAGTGTGCTGCATGATGAGTGAGGGGCCTTGGGAGTGTTGAAGGACAATTATCTAAGCTGCTTTGGGTGGTTGGACGTGCTCAAGGGAGAAGAGACTGAAGCTGTGTCTGATTCCTGCCTGGACCAGTATATAAGGTGAAATCTAGGGAAATAAATGGGATGATAGACCCATGGCTGCAACATGAGGTGGAAGCAGGTATGGAATAAGAACTTGGGAGCCACCACATGTCTTCCCATCCTATTGGAAATGCACAGATACATTCCTCTGGGCTCTGTTCCCTCTACACATGAACTATGTGCTACTTGCACATCTGGCCAACAGTATTTTTTGGGAAAAAAATTACTTTAAAGATAATTTTGATGCTCTCCAGTACTAGATATCATTTTATGGTATCCAGTACTAGATATAATTTTATGGTATCCAGCTCCATCCAGCTACACTGAGATTTTGTGTGACTTTCTCAGTTCTTACTGACCCCAAGCATCTCTCCTACCTACTGAGAACCTTTTGCCTTGTTCCTTCTTGAGGACATTCTCCTTGCAGGTGCCTTTGAGGGCCAAATGAATGGGGAGAGCTGGGCAAGCCATGTTTTAAAAATACACCATTTTCATTTTCATCTCAGGCTTTCTCGACAGCTTCTGTCATTCATTTTCCTGCAGCCAGGAGACCAGATTTCACCACCAGCACCTCAGCAAGGCCACTCCCTGGTTGTTTCATGTAGTTTTTAAAGTTTGCTGCCTTTTTTTTACTCCCTTACTGCTCTTCTTCCTTTGTAAACTGTATTAACACCCACCTGCACCATGCCCAAGGTTGCTGGACAGAATTCCACCTCTCAAACTGCCACATTTCCCACCCCTGTGATTGGAGAAGGTTGCTGTGGGAATTCTCATCTGAGGAGAGGGCACTTGGGAAATGGGAGGTCTGACATTTCTCTTTTGCACAGGCAGCTATAATTACCTTCATATTTTTTAGCTCCATAGTTATTGAAAACAGATTCAAGGGAAGGGAAAAAAAAATAAAAGAAAGCAAAACTTGAATTCAAAACTCCCTAGAAGAAAACTCTTTTCATGGGCTCTCCAGCCAGAGCTGAGAGCTTTATGTTATTCCTGCCTATAACCTACTTCTCATGCTACATGGGGCTGCTCTCTGTAGATTTAACTCCTGATGGTGACCCACCAGCTCCTCCATTGAGCAGAAGGCACCAGCACGTGAGGAGCCAGCTCTCCAAATCATGGCTAAGAGATGCTAAAGAGGTGGAAAGGTTTCTGTCTGCAGGACCAATGAACCAGGCTCCTGCCTCCAGAGATGCTCTCACTTTTACCCTGAGGCTATATATATATTTAATATATATATATATTTATATTTTATTAGGGTGCAAGAGTGACTTCAGTGTGTCAGGTGCTATATCCAGGGGCTAAAAGGAAGAACATAATGATAAGATAAGAAGAAATGGCCTAAAGTTGCACCAGGGGAGGTTTAGATGGGATATTAGGAAAAATTTCTTTACTGAAAAAGTGATGAAGTGTTGGACCAGGCTGCCCAAGGAGGTGGTGGAGTCACCATCCCTGGGAGGGGTCAACAAACATGTAGATGTGGCACTTCAGGACATGGTTTAGTGGTCATGATAGTGTTGGGTTGATGGGTGGACTTGATGATCCTAGAGGTCTTTTCCAACCTTAGTGATTCTATTCTATAAGAATAAAATGGTGCTTCTTGTTATATTCTTCCAATACTTCCATGATTAAATTCCAGCCGTTAAAAAAAGGATAATTTTTCTCTTTCCCAATGAATGTTGGTTAAGAAGCTCCTGTTCCATTGCAAATGAGGTTGAGAGTGAAAGGTCCAGGGTGAGAGAAGTCGTCAAGTGGGAGATTTCTCCACCAGCTTTATTTATCAGCTCGTGTTGCTGCTAAAGCTTCCAAAAGACTAAATTTTACACACCCAGTAGTGTGTAAAATAACCATAAGTGGCCTCATTACTCAGAGATAATTCCCTCTGGCTTAATAGAGTGTCCTCCTTCCAGGAATCCTGTGGCTGTGAGGAGCAGTGCTTGTGGTGGGCAGCTCTGCCTTATTATTACAGCTTTCTCTTAATTGCTCGTGGTGGGCAGCTCTGCTTTATTATTACAACTTTCTGTTAATTGCTTGCTCTGCTAAGCCCCATTTTTATTCCTACCTCCTATTTTTGGTTTCCAGCTAGTGCCAAACCCCCAAATAGATGTTTATCAGTTTGGCCCTTCCACTCTGCACTTGCACCACAGCTTAAAACTACAATAAATCTATTTTATAAGATTTCTAGTGCCTGATAAGAAGCAAATATTCTCTTAGCACACGTTCACTGAGATGTGTGGAGAATATCTTAGATTAAATTCCTTCTGGCTGACTTTACCCTGCTCCAGGTTTTCTCTGGTGTGCTTTTAGGCAAGGTCTGATGTTGGCTGTTGCCCTGGTGCTGGCAGGGGGCCATGGGCAGCTGGCTTGAGCCCCACTTCTGGAGTCCTGGCTGGCTTGAGAAGAATGTGATCATGTGCCCACACCTCCTCCAGAGCAAACTGTGCTGTGGGCTGATGTGGTGGAGCATGACCTGCTCTTCGTACTCGTGTAACTTTGAATAACCCAGAGATGAACCTGGTGTGCTCAGAGTGCTACTGGTTGTTCTCCTGCAAGCCTAATTTCCATCAGGAGAATCCTGCACGGGGTGAAATAGGAGCCCTGTTACGTTTTCCAAGCTAAAAAGCTGTTTAAAAAGCATTATTTAAACAAAGTGTCTATGGTTAAGTAGTGTATTCTTAATAATTATGAAGTATTCTAAACTCAGTTTGACTTTTAGCAGCCTTTCTCTCTGTAGGTGTCATTTTTTTTCTTGAAATAAAAGTTTTATCTCTAAGTTAAGTCAATCTGAGGGACCAAACCAGAGGTAACGTGGCAGGAGGGGCATCTCTGGCACAACCAGTTGGTTTGGACTAGAACCTTTTGGCTTCCAGCCCTCCCCTCTCTGCTTTAAGGCTTTTATCCTGAATAAAGCCAAGGAATATCTATAGAATTAAAGGATTGCAGCTGATAAAGGAGAATGAAAAGGAGGAGGGACTTTTTAAAATGACCATTCTTGAAAAGCCTCTTGCTGTGACCGTCCCTTCTTTGCACTGATTTTCTCCAGGTTGCCAGCCTGTGGTTGCTGTTTTCATTCCATGGATGCTCCCTCATCACTCAAAGCTCTCTCAGAACTCCCACGGGAGCCCAGATAACCCCAAAGAGGTGTCTGGAGCTTAGAAAGTGGTGGCTGTCATTTCATTTTGACCCTTCCTGTAAGTCTGCAAGGACTTCCAAGCTCTTTTTAGAGAATTTTAAACATATTTTTCTACTAAAAGTAATTAATTTTTTTTTTTTTTTTGCATCCATGCTTGCTGCTTTCAAGCTGGTTCTGAGTTTAATTCGAGCAGAAATGCTTTCATCTAAAAATAGGTTGCCTGCATTTTTTCTCCATGAGGCTGCAAGAGGCTGTGGTGCTGTTCTCCCACCTCATCACCGTGTTCTTCCTCAGAGGGCAGTGGCCATGCCAAGCTGTAAAGATCCCTTCCAGTGCTTGTGTCTGGCCTCTGAGAAGTCACACGTAGTGTTGCTGGCAGTGGAAAAACCAGAGGCTGGGGCTGTGATGTGGTGCAACCTATTGACAAGCTGCTGAGCTGTCTAGTGATGGTGTTTTCTGTGGCTCTGCTGGGCTCCTTCAGAGCACTATAAATGTCAAGGCTGGTGCTGGGTTGTTTCATGGGGATGCTTGATGAGGTTCTGCAAAGGCAAGCAGGCAAAGAGAGGACATCTGGTGGAGGACTGGGAGACAGTAGCATCCAAACATAGCAGGTTCAGCTCTAGGTTATTCAATATGAACACCCAAAGGAAGGAGAGCAACCAAAGAGATCAATATTAGCATCGAACTGTGATTTCCCAGGGACGTTGTGAGTGATTGCCCAGAGATTAAGGAATGAGGAGGTTGATCTGGCACTTGGAGCAGAAAGCAAGCAGGACAGGAGCCACGTTTGGAAGATCAGCCAACAGAGGTCAGCTACTTCAATGTGGTAGCCTGAGTAGTAAATAACAACTGCTAGTAAGTGAGAAGTCAAGTCCCCTGCTCAGCCTATGGACCCTGTTTAGTCTGGCCTCATTTTATTAGGTCCTCTGCTGCCTGGGAAGCTGGTGGTTGACAGGTTGTACCCCAGCAGAACCCACCACCAGCTGATTTCTGAGCTCCCCTCATAGCACAAGTGCTGGTTGTGCACGTTCAGTTGTGATAAATCCTCCCAGGTCAATCTGAGGACAATTTACTGGCCATCCCAGAATGCCAGGTGGGAAGGGACCTCAGGGATCATCTGGTCCAGATACTTATTGATATGAAGACAATATTGCTGAGAAATTCCTGCTTTTCTGTGAAGCCACGTTCAGAGATCTATTTCTTTGTATTTCCTCACAATTCAAGTTTTGCATAGGCTCACATGAGAATTTAGCCCATGGCTGTTATATTTGGGGAGCAGATTTGGGGGTCTTTGGATATTTGAGGGGGAAAGTGTTTCTTTTATTCCGTTCTAACCAAGATTTCAAAGTTTTTCTTTGGGTCTTGCCAGACCATCTGGTGTTCCATTGACATGACAGGTTCACCATCATCCAGCAATGGGCCCTCATGGCCAAGAAGGCCAACGGTATCTTGGGCTGCATGAAGAAGAGTGTGGCCAGCAGGTCGAGGGAGGTTCTTCTGCGCCTCTACTCTGCCCTAGTGAGGCCACATCTGGAGTGTTGGGTCCAGTTCTGGGCTCCCCAGTTCAAGAGAGACAAGGAGCTACTGGAGAGAGTCCAGTGGAGGGTGTGAAGATGATGAGGGGATGGGAACATTCTTACAAGGACAAGCTGAGAGCCCTGGGGCTGCTGAGCTGGAGAAGAGAAGCCTCAGAGGGGATCTGCTCAATGCTGAGCAAGAGCTAAAGGGTGGGGGCAAGAGGCTGGGGCCAGACTCTGGTCAGTGGTGCCCAGGGACAGGCCAAGGGGCAGCGGGCACCAAGTGGAACCCAGGAGGTTCCATGTGAGCAGGAGGAGAAAGTTGTTTGGGGTGAGGGTGTTGGAGCCTGGCCCAGGCTGCCCAGAGAGGTTGTGGAGTCTCCTTCTGTGGAGACATTCCAAACCCACCTGGATGTGATCCTGGACCCCCTGCTCTGGGGGAGCTGCTGGAGCAGGGGGGTTGCACCAGAGCATCTCCAGAGGGTCCTGGATGGTGCTGAGACAGGAGGAAAAACTTTCCTGAGCCGTTGCTGCATCTGCTCCATGGCTGAGGTTCACATGGCTCTGGCCTGGAGAATTAAGCAATCATAGCTGTGGTCTTGCTAAACATGTTAATGCAGTTGGTTGGCTTTGTTATGACTTACTCCTTTTTGTCACAGCATTGCAAAGTGCCTCACCCCTAATCCAAACCATATGGCCTTGGGATCATGTCATACTTGGAAGGAACCCAATCAAACAAGACAGAAGAGGGTGGGCAGGCCTCACTTGTTTTAACAAACTTAAAGAAAACATTTCGAAGGGGATATTCCAGAAAAACTTGCTTACTGAAAGGTCTTGGAACTGATGGGTCAGCTCATGGATTGTGCTGCTGCTCAGTTGTTGTAGATCTCGCTTAGGTTTGCCCAACTTAGACCAAGAGTAGAATTAGTGGGAGCTTCATATTTTGTTGTAGATCCCCCGGTGAAGAACGTGCAGAGGGAAGACCATGGTCTTGCCACCCCTTTTCCAAATGATTCTGGTCCAGTGGAGGTGTTGCTGTAGATTGAGATGAGAGGTTAGGAAGAAGTTCTTGCCCAGGAGGGTGGGGAGACACTGGCCCAGGTTGCCCAGAGAGGTGCTGGAAGCCCCATCCCTGGACATTTTGAAGGCCAGGCTGGCTGGGGCTGTGAGCAACTGATGTAGTGGGGGGGGTCCCTGCCATGGCAGGGGGGATGGAACTGGATGATCTTTAAGGTCCCTTCCAACCCAAACCATTCAATGATTCCAGTTCTGCTGGTACCTGTGGTCCTGTGCCCAACCAGCTCATAAAAATGTGCAGAAATCCTCAGCTTCTCTTCTGAAGTTAAATAGAAGCATAAAGAAGGTGGTGGAAGGTGTCAGAGGACTGATAATGTCATCAGCAGGAGTGGTGAGGGAGAAACTAGTGTTTTATTTACCTGGTTTGGAATCATTTTCTAGAGAACTTTGTGATCAACCTATCACAGATTTGTTTCTGAGGTCGTATTTTCAACCTTTAAAACATCATTTTTTACCTTTTCTGAGCATTTTATGTGGATTTGTTCTCCTTTCAACTTATTAAGGAGTAAAACCACTTTCAAGACACTAAGTTCATTTGTAGAAGACTCAACAACTGGCTAAAATTTACATGTAAATATATATTTATAGGACATGTTGCTCACAAGGAACAATTAACTCCTGGGAGGGGCAGTGGAGAAATTCAGCAGGAGAAATAAATTCTATTACTTGTAGAATTTTCACTTTTACATTTTTAATGAATTCTATCTAGTTTACTAATAACTTTATATAACTCCAGTAAAATGTCTATGTATCGTTGCCATGAATTTAATTATCTTTTAACTAAGATCCCATCATACAAGCAAACCACCAGGTAGATGTTATATCATGAGGAACATTTTTTCCCTTCCAAATTACCAACTTTCAAGTGTTTTTGCAGTTCTTTTACTGCATCATTAAGGTTGGAAAAGACCTCTAGGATCATCAAGTCCAACATTCATCCCAACATCTCCCTGACCCCCAGACCTTCTAATACCAACATTTTTAACTCTTACAAATTCATCATCCTGTCATTTTTTTTAACTGCTTCTGATAACCATCTTTTATGAGTGTTTTTTGGTTACTTTTTCACTTTTTCAAGCTGAATCTGTGCATCTGTTGCTATCATCTGTGGGTTTATGGGTTTATTGTGCCAACTTTCTACACTGTCATTCTTATGTCTTGCTTTATAGGAGTTATTTCTTGCAAATAAGTAGCTATACCTTGATTTATAATGAAAACTTCTTGATTTTAGCTATAGAAAATTCACCTTTTAATCCAGAAAGCTTTTAATTCCTAGCCTGGTGTATCTGTACTTAAGTCTGGAACTGATTAAAAAAGGTGTTTAGATAGGTAGAATTTTCTCTTTGGGTTTTTAGACACCAATTTCTGTTTATTCCAGAACTGTCACCTGCATTGTTGCTCTTAATTTACACGTGTAATCAAGATCCTTGATTACAGCTTCATCATTAGCAAGCCTGCAAATGGGGATGGGAAGATGCTCCTTATGATGAGGTCTCTGAGTGTCTCCTGTAACCTGCCCATGCACCACTCAAGATTTTCAAATATATTTAATTTTATAACAAAAATAAAGCTAAGACTGCTGGTAACACCCCAGTTTGCATTAAGGGTCTTGAGTTTTTCTTTGGTTTTCAGTTTTTCAGCCAGTTTTTCTTTGAGGTCAATCAATAAGACCTCAGAAGGGGTGATGCCACCCTAGAAAGTGGCAAAATAGCTTTAAGCCCATCTTTTGGTGTAAAGTTAAGCCTGTTTTTGACTTTAGACGGGTGCAAATAAGGAATAATCCCCCTGGTGTTACAGGATTTCTGTCATCCCAAGCAAGATGAGAAGAAGACCCCATTGTGCTCTCAAACAGTCCCAAACACCCGACGTGGCACCATAAAAGCTTCTTCCCAGCTCCTGCCAAATTTTAATAGCATTTCTTGGCAACTTGGTGAAACTGGATAACCCTGAACCTCCACTGTAACAGCTTTAAATGTTGTTTATATTTGATATCTTCAGCAGATACCACTTTCCCCCCAAGAAACTTTGTTGGCCATGGTTTTCTGTGGTGCTCAGGTCTAATCACCCCCGAGCCCCAGCGTTGGGGGCAGGAGGACAATAGGTCTGAGTGAGAACTCCCAGCCCTTCTGCAAAGTGTTAGCAGCTGTACAAAGCAGCAGAGCACCAACACATAGAGCATATGGAAAAGGAGGGATCTTGTTTCCTGGAGTCTGTTTGGTTTTTGTTTATGCTCTGCCGTGACCAAGCAGAGATAATTATTCACCGTTACTCGTTCCAGCAGAATGTGCGTTAGAAAGATCTGAAGATTTTTGCTTGGTGACTGTTCATTCCTCTCTTCCATCTCCTCCAAAAGGCTTTGTCGGCAGGTTTTTGATTTTTTCTAGCTGGTATGAGAATGATTCACTAAGGATTAGCCAGAGATATCCTTGATAACCGGGTTTGACTCCGAGTGCGGTGGGTGGAATGAGCGAATCGAAGAATTCTTGGGCACCTCGAGTTGTTTTGCAAGAAACCTGCAATAAATGTTGCTGTATTCTGAAGTGACCTAATCCTTTTGCTGTCAAGCTCAAGGCAAAAGTATGTTTGACAATAAAAAGTCAAACTAATTTATTTTCTTATCCCGGCACTCCCTCCTCCTTCCCTTTCAAGATGCATCTTTCAGCCAATTTACTGTTTGCTGCTCAATCTCTTTCCAGGTTTGGGTTGTAGAATAACTATATATTTTGATTAATTTTCTTATGGCAAGGTTGTATTTTCTTTTATGCATTGTATTTTTCTTTTGTGCACTTGAGTGTGCAGTTTCTATTGACTTATGTCAGAGCTTGGTCCAAAGTGGTGATTGTACACAACTGTTTCAGCACCCCTGCCATATATATTCACATCAGTGAACAAGGATTGGCTTTGTTATTTCCACCTCTCCCTGGGTGAAATCCTGCCTGCAGTTGAGCAAATATTTAGAAAATCCTTGTAGTTCCTCCTTAGCTTTGTGTATAGCAGCTGGTCATAACAGTGATTTGGGGAAGATGAAGTAGAAATTGAGTATTAATCAGTTTATTCGAAGGAAAAAGTGGTTTGTTGGGAGGAGGAGTGAAGAAGAAACTGTAAAATATAATCCCGAGGTCTCTGCTTTATGTAGCTGAAACTACATAAATTGAGAATACTTTTGAAATGCACTTGAAAGCTCCCAGAGCAATTTTCCCAGGAGCAGAGTTATAACGACCTTCTCTCTGCCAACATTTTCTTTTCCCTCCAACATTGCACGAGGTATTTTTAGTTGCCACCGTCTGCTGCAGAGGTGGTTCTGTTTCAGTGGCACCACAGTCATTTGTGAGTGTTGGAAGGGAATAAAGTGAATAAAACCCAGGTTTTGACACCAGTTGCATTCGTCATCCACTCGGTTGGGTGTGTGGTTATTGCCACTTCACGCTCACTCATGGTAGATGCAAAGACATTTTATATATGAGCTTTAGCAGAGCTATTCTTGTGCCTCCAGACTTAAAGATGCTTTAAATATTCAAGAGCAGTTGTTTCTAGAGCAGTCTATAGACAGCTTTGTATGTTCCACACACAATGTCTTGCTAGGGACAGTGAGGAAATAAAATGTTTGATTGGGAGGGGGGTTATCAAGACATTACAAGAAATCTTGCCTGGTTTCCTTTGTTTTGTCTGAATTGCTCAGTGACATCTGTAATGAAGGAAAAAGGTTCATTTTCAACCTGACAGCCTCCACAGCAGATATTTCTGTGTCTGGTTTGGAACGTGATAGTCCAAGAGGGCAAAAAGGGAAGGTGGTTATCAGGTCCCTATGCTCTACCTGTTCTGTAGGCACAGGGTTTTACAGTAGGGTTTGTTCTGCCTCCAGAGGCATTTTCCAGATGGTGATTATCACATGCACACCAGCCAAAAGATTTTTCATTAAATGGTTTTGTAGTAATTTTGTAGATGTTTCTCCTGCTGCTTTTGCACCAGCATCTAACCTGGTGCTGACCATGTTCTCTTTTCTTGAGTGAGAGGCCACCAGCCTTAGAGCTGGTCATTAAGGATGAGCAGTTACAGACAGAAAGCTTGAGGATGAAGGTCTGTAATTGTCAACATTTCACTGACAAACTGCCAGCAAGGTAGAGAAATCTTGAGACATTCTTGCTGGTTGTCAACTAATTTAAGAGCCTGTTTTCAGGCTGTGTTGGAGCCAGAAAATAGAGTTCCCAGAGCAAGCACCATCTCTGGCACTTCTGTTTCCCAGCTGAAAAGATACAGAAAATATAAAGACAAAAGTACCTACAGAAAAGGCATCACTGCTATTTAACTTGTGAACTTTATCTCTTGCCACAAGCACAATGCAACGTGCTGGAGCTCATTCCAAGAGCTGTAGCTAAAAATTGACTTCTGGGCCCTTTTAGAATCATAGAATGTTTGAGGCTGGAAGGGACCTCTAGAGGTCATCTGGTCCAACCTCCCTACACCAGCAGGGACATCTCTACCTAGGGCAGGCTGCTCAGAGCCCCATCAAGCCTGACCTTGAAGGACTCCAGGGATGGGGCCTCCACCCCCTCTCTGGGCAGCCCATTCCACTGATCTATCACCCTCAGATTAAAGAACTTTTTTCTAATATCCAGCCTAAATCTGCCCTTTCCTAGCTCAAAACCATCACTCCTTGTCCTATCATTACAAACCCTTTTGAATAGACCTTCCCCCTTATATAGGGAGTAGACCTTTTGACCTCTGGAGATGTTCAGGTAGCTCTTCATTGTAGACTTGGAGTAAGATGTCCCATTGGAATCTGGACTCAAGTGACTGGAGCACCTCTCTTTGTATGCGTCCTGGTCACCTCCTCTTTCTAAGTGCAAGCTCTTACTAAGCCCTGGTGTGTGTGTGGATCTTCCCCTCCTGGATTAGCTGTAGAAATACTCCCATGTTTCAATGTTATTGTTGACTATGAACCTCCTCGGCCCACCTGCCAACCTCTCAGCCTTTGACTTTGCCCTTTGATTTTCCCAGTGTACTTTGGAGAGAGCAGAAAGAAGGGAAGGAATGTTGAGAGATGTTGGAGCTCCGTGTCATTTGCTGAGGTGCTTGTATGCCTGATTAATTATTGCCTAATTATAACCCCTCGGGATCGTACTTTGCACCAGCGAGAAGAAAATGTTAGAGGGGCTGCCAAGAAATATCAGATTTTTCCATCCCAGCTGTTTGCTGATTAAATGGCTACTCCAGGAGGTTAGAAGAGCTGCTCAGCTGCACTTGGGGGTGTTTTTGCCTGTTGTTTATCCCTCTAATGCCAGGCCAAGCAGAACCTCTGCTGCTCCCTCCTTCAGCAGAGGGGTTGGTGGTGTCTACAGCAGTGGAAAGGTGCAGCTGAAAGGACATGCTGGGTTTTCCCTTTTTCCACCTCAGAGCATCTACTCCAAGAGAAGGGGACAGAAATACAATATTCTTCACACTATGTAGGCAGAAGAACAGTGAAATTCTTTCTTTTTCCTTTTTTCCCCCCTATTTAAAGATAGAACAATGTTCTGAAAATTATGGAGGTGGTTTAGGTGGCTAAACTAGATGGGAGTTCCTCTGGTCTTAATTTCACAGGTCTTTTCAAAAGCAGAGAAACTCAGTCCTTGGCATCAGAGTTCCCAAAGTATCACGTGGAAATCCCCAAGTCTTTTTTGATGCATTTGTGGTTTATGGAGCCCCATTTTGGAGCCATGAGTGAGGGGCTAGTAGAATTAGTGTTAGCTGCATCAAAAATAGACATCTCGTTTAGTTTGGGGCTCTGGAGACCTGTCATGTGTGAGTGGGACTGTGGGGATGAGGTGTACTGGTCAGGTTTGGTCCTAGTGCTCTTTTTGATACCATGTTCAAGAAGATGGAGTTTGGAGAGCAGGTGATGAGCTGGGCAGCTCCTCTGGACCCCTGGAGGCAGAGAATGGCTTCCAGGCCTGGCTTAATGCTGCTTCTGAATCTGGTGGGTGTTGAAATCAATGTTGGGTGAGCTGATGCACTCCGAGATCTAGATCAGAGGCAGCTCCATTAGCTGAAGATGATGAAAGAGGAAGGGGGACAGCAGGGATGCAGCCCATAGAGGCATTAACCACTCAGATGAAGAGTAGATGGACGTGGCTGGTCACGAGCAATAAGCAAAATCATAGAATCCTAGAATGTTTGAGGCTGGAAGGGACCTCTAGAGCTCATCTGGTCCAACCTCCCTACACCAGCAGGGACATCTCTACCTAGGGCAGGCTGCTCAGAGCCCCATCAAGCCTGACCTTGAAGGACTCCAGGGATGGGGCCTCCCCCCCCTCTCTGGGCAGCCCCTTCCACTGATCCATCACCCTCAGATTAAAGAACTTTTTTCTAAGCTATTTCTTTACAGCTATTTCCATCTCATAGACAAACTGAAAACAATTAAATTATCCTTTTTCAGCCCTTTATCAAGTGTAAAATTTTCTGTGTTGACTCTATTAGTAGCTCTCCATTCCCTACCCCTTGTTCTGAATTTAGTCTCTGGCAGTAGCTTTTACAACAGCATCAGAACTAATGGAATATACTTAATTTACAAGTGTAGGGGATTGTTATTCCTGGGAGGACACCAAATATGGATGAAGGAACTTAATTTCATTAATAAATTAAATTTCAAAATTGATGCAAAGGATAATTAATCCCTAAAAGAAGCACTGGCACAGATAGTTGTTCTTTTGTTTGACCAGTGTGTTTACTACAGATTGCAACTAAAATGATTTTATTACACCCCCCTCACTTTTATTTTAGTTGTTGTAATATTTGAGTTATTATATTATTTTCAATGAAATATTATTTTCAATGAAATATTATTTTCAATGAAATATTCTTGAAAAGAGCATTATTTCTGTGCTAAAGGCTTTTCAATTGACCTGCTCCCCAAATGTCTGAGCAAAATACATTGGAATATCTCAGCGAAATATTTTTCTTCTTGAAAAGAACATTATTTCTCTGCTAAAGGACTTTAAATTGACTTACTCCCCAAATGTCTGAGCAGCAGGCTCATGGTTCCTTCCCCCCAGATTTGCTCCATGTCAGCTGTGCCTGCAGGATCCCGTCCTGCCTGTTTTGGCAGCCCTAAATGATCCACACGAGTCACCCTTGCTGCAGAATTAAGTCATGTCTCCATGTCAGCACTTTGTAAAGAGCCCCCTGGAGTTAATTTGCACCCCAGGTCAGAGCCCAGATCCTTTCCAAAGGGTGACACTGAGCACTTGTTGGATTTCTAAGATGTGTGTAAAGCTCTTGGCAGCACGATGCTTGAGTGGCCTGGGCAAGACCAAGGAGCAATCACTGCAGGGCACTCTTCAGACTTTGCTTTTTGACCTACAACTAGTCACAGAAATTGCCCACGTTCATTTTGGCACCAACTTAAGATCTACTAAATTGCCATCACTTGTTTCTGATAGTTTGTATTTTAAAAAATTAAATAAAATCCTTACCTGGTGTAAGGTTGGACTTGATGATCCTGGAGGTTTTTTCCAACCGTAATGATTCTATGATTAATTCTTTTTAATGTGCTCCATATGACAAAGGAGATCCGTATTTATTCCCTAATTTCTCTGGTTTTGCTACCAAACACATGAAACCAGAGACTTCACATAATTAATTGCATGACAATTCTGTGCAGAGGATAAAAATGAATGACAGACATCACTGCTTAGTTTAATTTAAACCTTAATTAAACCTTAGTTGAATTTTCCTGCCATTTACCCCTTTAAGATGATGCTTAGAGCTCATATGCAAGTAAATATTATCTCAAAGGGAGAATATGATTGTGCAGAGTCAGATCTTGATTTTCTATATGAATCATCCTTAATGTCAACTGAGGATAGTTCAATGTATGGAAACCCTGAGGAGATGTCCAAGGCAGAGCAGCGTTAGCCACACACACCTCCTTGCTGGAGCACTTTGTGGTGGAGCCATGATGGACCAGTATCTCCAGTAGCCAATTCCCACTGCAGGTTTAGACTGGAAGGGACCTCTAGAGCTCATCTGGTCCAACCTCCCTACCCCAGCAGGGACATCTCTACCTAGGGCAGGTTGCTCAGAGCCCCATCAAGCCTGACCTTGAAGGACTCCAGGGATGGGGCCTCCTCCCCCTCTCTGGGCAGCCCATTCCACTGATCCATCACCCTCATGTTAAAGAACTTTTTTCTAATATCCAATCTAAACCTATCTTAAATCTGTACTTAAATCTAGCTTAAAACCATCACTCATTCCCATTATTTGGTGCCTTCCTTCCTCTCTATGCTGTGGTGAGCATAAAATTCTACCTCTGTGGGATAAGAGTAGATTTGTTTTAAAAGACAAAGTATTGGTAACTCCACCTGAATATGGGACATCCCTTTTGCCATCTGCCAGGTGGGGTGTTTGACCCTCCAGAGAAGCCATGGAGGTGCTGCTGGTCACTGGGACATGCCGTTGGGTGCTGTGCTGGTGTTTTGTGGCTGTGGATGGAGCTGTAATTAGTAGGGCAAAGGGCAGACTTTGTCCTGAGGAGCAACCCCAGAGCCTCACTTTTTCCACAAGGTACATTGTACTTGCTCTCGGGTTGTTACGCTGTGTGCTGATGAATAACACTTGGAAGCAGATGTCAAAGGCAGTGGAAATAGTACATTTTTTCCATTTTAGGTCTAGTTTAGGCTATATTAAAGAGGGGGAAAAAAAATTGAAAAGCTGAAAACATGTTGAAACACGTTAAGGTTGTGACAGAATTGAGGAGAGCCAGGAAATTCCAAGTGAGGGTCCTCACTCCATCCTTTCTGGGCACTCAGAGTGAGAGTTCAACATCCAAGCCCTTGGGTTAGTGTTGGTCACAAAAGCTTTCTCCTTGTTATTTGTTATTATGTGTGTGCCTGTTTGGTGCTGGCTGCTTTCCTCTGTCCTTTTGATCTTGCACAAAAAATGTACCAAGTCCTCATTTCTGCATCACGTGTCTTCATAGCAGCTCGAAGCTGTTAGGTAACAATGAACCTTTTAAAAATTAAAATAGGCTGCAGCCTGGAAAGGTCAGAGGAGATTTGTTCTGCAGACAAGAATGAACACGAATAGGAACTTCCATCACTGTTTACAAAAAGCTTGTGGTCCTCACGTAAACCCCACATTGCAATGTTTTCTTTGCATGTGTTAGCAATCAAAACATCCTGTATTGTTCAAATATGAATATTTAAATCGTGTAATGTTGTTTTCTCTCAAAGGTAATGCTGCCTTTTATGTGTTTTGCTTGGATGTGAGCAACACAATCTGCTCTGCCTGGGTTTGCTTTGATCAGGAGGTGCCCAAATGGCTCAAAGTGGTGCCTTGTAGACGTGGTGAGGGACAAACCAGGCTGTGTGTTGATAAATCAGATTAACCATGCCAACCTTGATGCCCCTGCTGCTTACCCTGCTCCTCTGGTGTGGCTGGGATGTGCATGTCTCCATTTGTGAGCCTTGGGAAGGTGGGATGTTGTGGTGATGTACAGATCATCAGGATGATGGGAGCTGTGGTCACGTAGGACAGTTGTGGATCACAGTTGTGTTGAGCTAGAAGAATCATTTCCACTGATTCATCAAAGTTTGTCTTTGCTTATTCCAACAGCTGGTAACCAGAGTGTTTTAGTCTGTATTTGTGGACCTTGTACCCACCAGACTTGAAAACAATTCTAGTTTCCAGGCTGACATGGTTCTCCTCTTAGATTTCTCCTCTTCTCTTAGGTACTTAGAAAGTTAGCATGGAATATTCTGCTCAATAAGTTAAACCAATGGAGTTTCTAGATGCCTTTACCCAGAACATATTTAGCTATTAATCCTGAACCAAACTGAATAAGATTTATAATAATAATAATAAACATATATAATAATGCAAGTCAGAATTTGTCGAGACCAGATCTGCAACAGTGTCACTGGTCCCATACCCTGATATGATGTAACCACACTTTCCATACTGGATATTCTGCATTTGGCTGTGCAGTTGCACTGGGGAGTTCTTGTTTTATCCCCTGTGATCCCTGAAGAGGGTTTGGAATCCCTCTTGAGCAGATGGAGCCCCTGCAGTGAGGCTGTAGGCTAAACATAGGACATTATACTTATCTCTACTCAAGTTGATGTTGTTGGCCAACTTACCATGTGATGCAGGTGACTCTTTAGTGGTAACCAAGCTCTTTCTGCTCCCACAATGTTGTTTACAGACATTCTTGGTCAATATTGATTTTTATATTTCTTCCTGGCCACCTATAAAATATTTTAATGCGGTCTCAAAATCACTTTGCGATTCTCAGCAGGCAGATATATTTCTGACTCCCCATTGAGAGGCAGAAAACTGTCACTTAGTTAATTTTAAATCCACTTAATAACTACCCTGTTGATTTTGTGTCTTTCTGGCCCCTCCATGAGCAGCTCTTGTTGGAGTTCAGCCAGAAGAGTTTTCTGCAGAGCTCTATTGATTTGGGTTAGGTCTAAACGCTCTTGAATTGCGTTGCGAGGGTTGAGTCCCTTGCTGGGATCACTGCACTTGCTCGTGTAGGAAGGGAGGCTGACCAGGCTGTCCTTGGCCAGCCTGTCCAACTTACCCTTTTTAGAAACCTGGCACACCCTCAGCTTGCTTTGACTTCTCTGGAAATTCCCCTGTCTTTCAAGAATTCCAAGTATTCCAAGACTCATGATGTCGTGCAATCTGGGATCCAAACTCCCCACCACATTTCCCTTCACAAAAATAACTCTGAACTTTCTCAATTCAATTTATTTCTTTCAAGCACTTCCAATGGCAGAATGTTTTGCAGCATGCCTTTTATTGCAAAACCTAAATTTGAAGCTGAAAAAGCTCGTTGGCTTTATCTTTGAAAACATGTTTTGAAAAAGATTCTTATTGTTCTGCTCAAGCCATTCCAGGCTGTGGTAGAAAGAATTGTTATAGTGTCTATTGGGCTTAAACATGCTGTGTGAAAAAAGTAAAATTCCAGCTGGACATGTGTGGGTAATTACTTTTGGGGCAACTTGTACCTCAAGTAAAGCAGGCTTTGAATCTGATTGAATTTTCTATTTGAATTAAAATCATTATTTCTCGAAGCACGAAGCACGAATGTGTTGAAGGACCCTGATCAAAACCACACTGCAGAAGAAATGAGGTTTTAAAACTAGGCAAGTTGAGCATCTATGGGGGTGTCTGAGCAACAGAAGCTACAAGTTACCAGCTCTGGAGTGCCTGAAGAAAAAGGAAGATGAGAAAGCACAAGTGTCTGAAGAGCCCTGGGATCACTGGGAGTTGTTTGTTGGAGTGAGAGGAGGGTTATGGCTCCTCTGGGAGTTGAAGGTTAAGAGGAGGAGGTTACAGACAGCATGGAAAGAACAGGGTCACTGGGTGAGGACATCCCAGGGCTGCATCTTGTGGTCCCAGCCATAGGAAAGGATGATCACAGCTACAGGGGTTATTAAACACATGTTCTAAAGTTCAAAAGCAGCTTGTCTGGAGCTGATCCTCTTTTATCACCCTCTTGGTGTGAATGGAAAATACTTTAGATCTTGGGCAGGTCCTTGAAAGGTCTTCCAGAAGCAGTAGCTGCAAACAGGACATGGATGGTCCAAGCAAGCTGAAGGATCTTGATGCACTTTAGCCACACAACTATGTTATCTTGTGCTTGATAAAACTCTTTTTTTTCCTCAAAAAAAGTTTATTTTAACAAGGTAGCAGAGGCCATATGCTTATTCTTAATGACACGGGTTCATGCTCTAAACCTTTAGTTCTTTCCCAAGGTTTGATGCCTTCAGTGGTTGGGTTTTTCTAAAATGCCAATAGAAATCATCACTCATTAATGTCAGTTATTGTCTGTTTAAAACTGAAGCCACCTCAGTGGTGTCTGTGTGGGGCTTAGATGTTTAAAGCATTTTAAAAGCAGTAACTTATTAAATACAGAATAGTTTCATAGCATGAGTACCATGCTCTACACCTGAGGGATATTGATGAATAAATATTGAGCTGATAGGAAATCTCTGGCCTGCAGAACATCAGGATACCTTCAAACACCCTGTTCTTTCCCTCAGCTCATGTGGCTTCTATTATTTCCAGCATTTCACTTTTTTATCAGTGTCTTTAATATTAAAATATATTTTTTTTCTTACTTCTATGTAGCAAATGTGCTTTCTGCCTTCCATCTTTCACATACAACCCAGAGCTCACAGGTTATGCCCTCTGAAAATGGGCAAAACAACCAAGAACAAGCAAAATAATCACCAAGTTCATTCCCCCTTGCCCCAGGCTTGTTGGGAACATCAGGATTGATTGGATCTTAATGGAATGTGTGGAAATGCTGCTTTGTAGGGAGCACAACTCATCTCTGGTGTCCCCTCCAGCTCATGCTGCAGGTGATGTGTGGGATTTGTGGATGAGAAGAAGGTTTTGGTGCTACCTTTTATTAAACTGTTAAAAAAAAATAGGTTGGGAATGATGGAAACCACTTCCCAGCTGATTAACCAAGTGGGATATTTGGGGTTGGGGATGATGGAGGTGGATGTTTTGTTCTGCCAAACTATTCAGCAGTCACCTGGGTTTGGGACCAGTTGTGAACTTGGCCTTAATTCACTGGGCAAGCAAAACAACCAGTTGGCTCCAGGACATTTTGTAGGTCAGGGGTCCTCTCACTTTTCTTTTCCATCCAGTTTCAGACACCACTTCTAAGCCTCAATAAATTATAAATAATAATAATAATAATAAACAACAACCCAGATGGAAATTTCTGCTCTTGACTGGTATCTGCTTTAGGTTTGAGGCTTTGTTTCAAACCTGCCCATTAAATCCTGGGTTACTGGTGTCCCAGTGAGCTCACCCTGAACTCCTGGCAGGATCCACAGGGTCCCTTCCAGCCTTTCTCCAGCCCTCCACGTCCCACACTGTGCAGGAGCAGAAGCTCCCCATTAAACCCCAGGAATATTTATTGCTGATGTACTAGCACAGTAATTGTGAGGATTTCAGCAAACACTCCTCAATGGTTTGTTTTTCCCTTTTGTTTGTAAATCTTTATTCTGCCAAGTTGCTTCTTATACAGTCTGGTATCAAGTGTTCTCACTTCTTCAAAAGCCTTTGTGGATGGAGTCTGAATTTATTGGCACTGAAAATACAGTAGCTCTTAAAATTGGATGGTTTTTGTTTTGCCAGCTTCATAGAGTACAGTAATTAATGCCCTGAATTAGCAAGTCTTTGCTGTCATTATCTGCTGATGACTCCCCAAATGACTTTTACTCCCTTCTAGAGCAATAACTCTTTCCATGTCCTTCTCTAAACAGCTGCAATCCCAGGGGGAAATATCCACAATGTGTTTTTCCAGGAAATCAGTGCAAATTGTGTCAGTCAATCAACAAACAAGCCTCTTCTTTGGTTTTTTTATCTTTGCTTCTTGTAAACGCTGCAGTCAAAGCTCTGCTCGATTGGAAAGTTCTTTTCCAAGTGCTGTAAGAGCTTGGGAAACGTGTCAAACATCCCGAGCAGCTGCTGAGCAGAGCCCTGTGTGCTTTGGCATGGGAGGGATGCACAGGAGCAAGGAGTGAGCAGAGGAGCTGGGCTTTGAAGTCTGCTTGGTGATGTTATATTATTCTTGGCTCTTTGCACCCTGGAAAATACACTGCATGGAGTTCTCAGCATTGCTGGTCTCGAGGCTGTGGAAGGGTGGTTGTGTTGCACTCCCCCATGAAACACAGGATGATGTTTTATTAACTTCTGGATGGGTTCCAAGAGCTGTTCCCCCATTTTCTTGGGGTGTTTCGTGCTCTCCCCACAATGCTGATGAGTGACCTCGTCTGTATTTGATAGAGTTTCATAATGACTAAATCAGGGCTGAGTTTTCTGCTCTGTCGTTGGATTCACCTGCACCCCACTTAAAAAATTATAATAATTTCACCTTCTATTGCATCTTCCACTCACTGCTGGAAAAGCTCTTTATAATATTTAATATACTTAAGCTCAAAATGCAAACTCAAGGTTCTGGGGTACTTAAAAATTGGGATGTGGGATGTTTTTGTGGGTGTGGGGGGTGTTTTTGTGGATGTGTGGGATGTTTTCATGGATGTGTGGGANTCTGGGGTACTTAAAAATTGGGATGTGGGATGTTTTTGTGGGTGTGGGGGGTGTTTTTGTGGATGTGTGGGGTGTTTTTGTGGATGTGTGGGATGTTTTTGTGGATGTATGTGGTGCTGCTCTCTGAAAGATGGGCAGGAGCTGATGAAGTCTGGGTGAGAAAAGTGCTTTGCTACCAATTATTTCTCCATGAGCTGAGGTAGTAGCTGAGTGTCCTTCTGAAACAAGGGTCCCTTCCAACCCTGACAATTCTATGATTCTATTCTAAGAGTGTCTGCCCCTCTTTGGATGGCCAAGTGTCCTTAGTGACAACTGGGATAAGCTGTTATCTCTGATGAACACCAGTATTTTTCTTTGAGTCAAAAGAGAAATAGTAAAAGCAGAGAATCATAGAATCATAGAATTGTCAGGGTTGGAAGGGACCTTAAAGACCATCCAGTTCCAACCCCCCTGCCATGAGCAGGGACACCTCCCACTACATCAGTTGCTCACAGCCCCATCCAGCCTGGCCTTCCAAATGTCCAGGGATGGGGCTTCCAGCCCCTCTCTGGGCAACCTGGGCCAGTGTCTCCCCACCCTCCTGGGCAACAACTTCTTCCTAACGTCTCATCTGAATCTCCCCACCTCTAGTTTTGATTCATTGACTATGCACAGGGGTAGGAGAGAGGGAGATGAGATGATTTAAGCTACAGGAAAAAGGTTTTTTTTCAAGGCAGACTCATATGGCTGTTGAAGAGCTTCTCCCTCCCTGCAGCTGCATCCAGAAGACTCATCCTTCTCTGGTGCACACAGTAGAGTTTGCACTCGTAACTAGAAAATCATGTTGCTTCCAAGGTGCCAAATCCTCCTTGCCAAATGTTGCTCCAGATCTAGAGCTTTTCTTCTTCTTCTTCTGTTTCAGATGTTTTGTTTGCTACTCCCTGGCTTACTAATGTTTTCCTACATCCAGACTTGCATCCAGATCTGTAGAAGTGCAGGTCTTTGTCATTGTTGTTGTTGTTATTATTATTATTGTTGTTGTTATTTCAGTGGATGCCTCCCAGCTAAACTCTTCTAAGCTGTAAATTGCAGCTCAAGATTTGTAAGCCCATTATATTATCTTGCCTTATGACAAGCAAATTATTTCCTTCAGAGCCTTCTTTATACCTCCATGCCTGAAAATAAATACTCTTATGGCTCAAATCCCAAACCAAGCTTTATACAAACATTTAATCATCACCTAGAACTCAGCTTTGATAGTGCTTTAAGTAGAAATAACCTGGGACAAAGGAATTCTCATGGACTTGTCATGTTGAGTCTTGGTGTGGACATAAAACACAATTTAGTTCAAAACTTGTAGTAAACCCCAAAAAACCTTTTGCAGAGACTCAAACTTTTAGGCAGTGTATTATCAGGAGTTTAAGTATGTGACATGTAAAGAAAAAGAAAAGAACATATGTTCCTTCTTCACCTTCTCCTCTTTTGCTCCAGAATTCCCTTCTGCCACTGCCTGTTTCCCTCCTAGATATAAGAGACCCTGTTGGTGTGCAGTAGATGCTGAGGTGTGAGCAGAGGGCACATTTTAGTATCTTAGACAACAGAAAATCTGTGACCCACCATTCCCAGGAAGAAAAGAGGTTCCTAAGCATCAAGAAGTGCTTTGTGCAGTCTGGTCTTGAACGTTTCACTGGTTCACAGCAAGAGGTGGTGACCAGGCTTCCCCAGAGTGCCCGTGGTCCAGGTCAGCTGCCAGGCAGCTCACAGAGTGTCAGGGGTTGGAAGGGACCTTCAGAGATCCTCTAGTCCAATCCCCTCACCAGAGCAGGATCACCCAGAGCAGGTCACACAGGAACACATCCAGGGGGGCTTTAAACCTCTCCAGAGAAGGAGACTCCACAACCTCCCTGGGCAGCCTGGGCCAGTGTCTGTCACTCTCACTGGGAAGAAATTTCTTCTCCTATTGATGTGGAACCTCCTCTGTTCCAGTTTGCACCCATTGCCCCTTGTCCTGTCACTGGATGTCCCTGAGCAGAGCCTGGCTCCATCCTCCTGACACTCTCCCTTAATGCATTTATAGACATTAATAAGGTCCCCCCTCAGTCTCCTTTTTTCCAAGCTAAAGAGCCCCAGCTCCCTCAGCCTTTCCTCAGCAGGGAGATGTTCCACTCCCTCCATCATCTTTGTGTCTCTGTGCTGGACTCTCTCCAGCAGTTCCGTGTCCTTCTTGACCTGAGGGGTTCCTCTTGGATTCACCCCAGTGCCCTCACCACGTTCTCCTTTGCTCTCCCAGGAGTTGACTCATGCAGCCAACCCACTTCTTTTCATCTTGTTTGGTAGGTGTTAGAGACAACCTCACTCTACACTGCATCCCACTCAGCAATGGTCCTATATATGCTTTCAGGTCCTCTTACAGACTAGACCATGATACTCCTGGAAGACACCACCTCTTGTCAAAGTCTGTGGTTACTTCTGAAGGATCTTTGCTGCTGCTGAGTGCACCTAATTGCAGAGGAGCTCAGGAGATGGGCCATGAATTGTGCAGTAGCACCTCTCTGAGCACGTGTGCCAGGCAGGCAAAGCCCCAGACACTTGATGCTCCATGTGAAGAACACGATGTTCACCTGGTCCTGGTTGCCAAGGCTTGAACCAGGATTTTCAGGGCAGCTTGTAAACGAGCACATCAGGCTGAGTCACTCTTCTGGCAGGAGAGGTCTCATTTCTCTTTATATAAACTTATCTCCAAAGTCCTTTATCATCCTGCAACTCTTACAAGAGCCCCTGGATGAGTGAAGGTTGCAGGAGTGATTATTTACATCAGGTGGGGGCAACATCTCTGTGGTGGGTCTTGCAAAGAACTGCAGCAAAAACAAATGAGTTCTTTTATTTTTGTGCTTTGTCTTCGGGCTCAACTCCCCTTTGGATCATTAAGATCTTCCAGTTTTCCACACCAATTTGTCTTTCTCCTTCCCAAGAGCATCGGGGCAGCTCATGGAGCTTTTAATAGCCTCCCATCTTTTCCATAAACACAACTCAGAGATCACCCCTGGTAAACAAGAATGTTAATTGCTGAGTAATTACACACTAGGAGGAGGAGGGCAGGATTTAAAAGGAGCTGCAGGGTTTTCAAGACAACAATTTGTAGTTGGATTAAGCTGGAATAAGCCCAGGCCCTGAAGTGAAAAGAGGGTTTTTAAGCCTAAAGCAACACTTGAACTCTGCCAGTTTGCTAAGTGTGCACTGCCCAGTTGGAGCTCCAGGCTCTCTGGAAACATTTAACACTAAGAGGACAGAAGCTTAACCCTTAAATCCTGCAAGCCTGAGGGGTTTTTTAACATATATACAGGTCTAGAAGAGTCTTTAAGAATTTTTTTTAACCTAAACCTACCAGGAATTATTTTCCTGCACTATCTCCCAAGCATCACTTGCTGAAAAAAGCCACTTTTAACAGTTAAAACAATTCAGCTGAGCTGCTTTGGGTTTCACTGGAAGGGCATCCAGGCCCTATCCATCAAAGTCTTGCTCTGCAGAGGTTTGGTTCCCAAGAATGATGGATGGGCCAACGTTGGGCAAACCATTGAATGTGGATTTTTCTAACTAAAAGAGCACGTTGGCTGCAATGCTGCTCTTGAAAGATGTTGGAGAACAGCTCCAGCCAACAGGTATATGGTGGGGTTGGAGGTGGGGGTGCTTTGCACAACTTTCCTCTCCTAGGGTGTTTGTAGTTCCAGACCGATGGGGGATTGCCAGAGGTCAAGAGATTCAAAGAGATTAATCCCTCTTTTTTTGGCCTACCCAAGGATCTTTCTGTGAAGCAGCACAGACATGTTGTAGTGTGTGGGTTTTGCACTTGGGTGCTTCTCCCTCTCCCCTTTTCTGGCAAATCACATGCAAATCTGAGGGGTTGCTGAAAAGTGCTCACAGGGAAAATAAAATTGTCCTCACAAAACCTGGGCAAACATTAAAATTATTATTCCATTGGCATAGCTCATAATTCTTAGATAAATATACACAGAAAAAGTATATTTAAGGGAATAATGGTTTCTCTCTCCTGCTCCAGGGGAGGTGTCAAGGGGAAGATGGTGAGGGGGGTGTCACAAGCTTTTTTTACAATATTAATAGAGCTGCACCCTCAGTTTCTACTTGTCAGCTACTATGGAATTCTTTAGCAAGTTGCAAACAGATTAAAGTCTTGGCAGAGTCTTTCTATAATATTCATAAATCTATAAGGAGTATCCAGAGGCTTTTTAGTATCTCCTTTCCAAGCAAATACATGTAACAGAACAAATAAATTGAGGCTTAACCTATTTTGGGTTGGTTTTTAGTGGTTGAATTCGATTTTCTGAAGTTTTCCTTTAAAGCTGAGAAGCTGCTTAGCCTAGCCAGCTATTTTCCTAGCCTAGCAGCCTCTTCCAGGGTTAAAATAAAAAGCAACAATTGCTAGATCTTTTAATTTCTGAGCCTGGCTGCGTGTAATGCCTGTTAACCCCTCAGGATTGCTGAAACATTTGTACTCCCCAGGCCCTTAGCCAAGCTTAGCATGGCCCAGATGAAGTCATGCCATACCTGTCCATCTGTTTGGCCCCTTGCTTTACAAGATTTGGAATCAAAACTCAATTTCCCCTAATTTTCAGTGACATTGTTTAGAAAGGGCCCGTCCTGAGGTGTCAGAGTGAAATGCAAATCAGCCCTTCAGCAACCCAAAGTGTGATTTCTGAGTGATAGGCTGTGAGGGCTGCTTGTTATGGTTGCTGCCCACTTGTATATCCTCCCTTTCCTCCAGAAGAACATGTAATGGAAAATGGAACCCCAACAATTACATACAGATGGCACCAGCCCCATCATTGCAGCTCGGTGTGGTGGGTTATATTTCTGTGCTGCAACTGGTGTAAATTAAATTGTAGTCATCCTCTGCACGTGTATTATGTTGTATCTTCACCAGCAAGAAGAAGAACCACCACACAGCTGTTGGGTGAGAGGATGCATTGGCAATATTCTGTTTATTTGGCTGTTACACGTTGCTGGTGCCAATGAGAACCCAGGGATCTGGTTGAATTTGTTGGAAACCACATTAAATGTCTCGGATTGCCCCATCCCTGATTTATTGTCTTTGCACTGTGTCAGAGCAGGCTGTGGTGTCATTTTTTTTTCCTTCATCTTCTCACATGCTTCTCACTCCAGTTGGAGTTATGGGACCTGTTATGGGATCATTCTTATGTTCAGGAGGAGAAAGATCAGGTCTGTTAAAAGTGGAAGAGGGAGGAAAGGGAAGACAAGAGGATCTGCACTTTACCTACCCTTGAAAGAAAAAGGTTTCTTTTCCTTTCTGTCTCATAAATGAATAATTAAAAAAAAAAAAGGCCTCCTGCTTCAGTCAGCCCCTCTTCCTTCAGCACCATAATTAATGTAAATTAATGTAATTCAGTCTCTTCAGTTCTTAACCAGTCACCAACCAGGGGCAGCAGCACTGGAGGCAGGGCTGTGTTGGGAGGGGCAGACATGAGCTCTTCTCCTCACACTTTGACCTGGTGAGACATGAGCTCCATGATGTGGTGAAGTCCCTGAGCCATGGGCCCTGAATTAGGGTTGACATATGGATGAATCTCACAACCAAAGAGTGTGTTTTGTGAGAGACCAGCAGAGGATTCTTCTCTGCAAGGACATAAGAATGAGTGATTAAGACTAAAATAGATGAAGAGATTCCTTTGGGTTCCTCACCAGGTCTTTGGGTGGAATCCAGTGAGGAGAAAAACAAGAGGTGTCCCTCATTGGAAGGTTTTGAAGGTCATTTGTACAACAGAGGTTATTGAATGGTAGAAAAGCTGGACCCACTTGCAGCCAACCTATGGGTGGACACACTGTGTAGGACTTCCCCATTGCTGGAAAGGTTCCCAGTGACTTCAGGACTGGTCGAGGGCAACATATCTATCAATATATCTCCCTCCTAATCACTAGAGTGATTTTTGTGTGACTACAATCAGATTTATTACCTTGCTCATTCCTTCTGCTGTTAACTATATTATGTCACTTCTGTATCCTCTGGAATTAGGCAGTAAAATAAGTTGATGCCTCTTGTTGGTAGCTTCATCCTTTTTGCTGACCCAGGTAATTGGCAAAACCCATGTGAAGGTGCCAGCACAGCTACTTGGGTTGGGTGGCTAAGCCAGCTTGTCTCCAGCCAGCCCAAAGGGTGGGCAGAGAAGCTCTTGGCCACCTTCACCTGCCTGTGTAGATGTTCTCTAAAGTTGCTGCTGCTCCCCTGGGCAGGACTCATCTTTCTGGCTTGGCTCTGGTCAGTGCCACGCTTGCCAGATGCAGTCCTGCTGTTGTTTGCCCCCATTTAAATCTGGCATGTTCTGCAGCTTTAGTAAGCTCAGCCTTAATTTAAGCTGAGGTAAGTGAGAACATCTTTTAGAGGCGAGATGAAATGATTTGGGGGCTTGTCAGGAGAGTCAAAACATTGGTGATAGAATCTTACCTGCTTTATTCATTGGTGTTCCCAGGGCTCTTGCTGTAGTGATTCAGCTGATTACAATTCCTTTTGCCTACATTTTCCTTTACAGCTTCAGGTGGCTTTAAGAAACCTTCACTTCGTGTCCCAAACCCTTCTAATGTGTAAACCAGATGCTCTGAAGTGGCAGCTTTTCAACAGTCAATCAGGTGATCCTCCTGCATAACATCTATTACTGGCTTGTGCCTTCTGAGATTGTAGTGAGAATTTTCATCAAATGTCTGAAAAATGTGAAGTTTTCATGTGATAAGTACAAAGTGCTGGTTTTGTTTGAGTTTTACCTTTTTCCATCCCATTTGTATGTGTGTATACACATCAACAAATTAAATTAGGAGCCCTTTCTAAGTCTCTGCTGGTTGATTCAGGCATGAAAAACAGACAATACCAAACATGTGAGTCGTTCCTTGCTATAAGATTATGAGCCCAACCTTATTCCCAGGGAAGCTGGTTTAAAGCAAGCCCTATGTCCTTAATGTTTTCTACAGAAAAAGCCTGAGACAGTAACCTTAGGAGAATGAAATGTGAAACCCCCCTGGCAATTTAAGTTGAAAAGCAGCAAGAACAGGTTCCCTTTGTACTTGCCTGAGCTACACTTGGCATCCCTTGGGGCAAATTGGGAGAATTTCAGCCTTCAACGTCTACACAATCCCTCATTTTTCAGGAGCAGGGGCTTGTTACAGAAGAATGCTCTGCCTGCAGTGGAAGGAGATCACTGATTAAAGCAGAGGCTTTTGATTAAATGATGAGGCTACTTTGAGTAATTAAACAACAATAACAAAAAAGGTATTTTGGGGGCCACTTTCTGCAGGAGCTTGGGCTGGAGTTGACAGCAAGGAGGGGCAATAGTCAGGGAAGGGGAAGTAGCAATTTGAGGATTATGCCAGTGTTCAGCTGTAATGGGATCTCTGTTTATTTTTGTTTCTGGAGATGCTGTCACAGGCCTGCATTGTATTTACCTCCCCACCTCCAGCCACACAATGCTGTGTCACTCAGCACAGATAAAAGGCTTCAGTGTCCTCAGATAATTACAGAAATTTTTAGTAGCCATGCTGAAACCATGATAAAAGGCATCAGGGCTTTGATTTCATCTTTTTTGGAAGGCAGCCTATTTTTTAGTCCGTTTTTTCCGTTGATTGGAGCCATTTTTGAAGAGCTGCTAATCTTTTCAGAGAGTCAAAATACCCATTTCTCTGAAGCTTTTCCCCCTCATTCCCAAGGCATCAGTGTCTATAATAATCCTGGGTTGCAAAACGATTCGTTGGCAGCCCAGGACTGAAATTTCATATTCCTCAATCTCCATCCATAGAATCCCAGAGTCTGTCTGTCCACCCTGGTCTGTATGGGACTCAGGTTTGTGTGTCCAGCCCCAGCTCTGTGGAACTCCTAGAAAAATGTGGAAAGGGCTGTTGTGTTACCATTTGTTTCTGTGTGTTTCCCAGAGTTGCTATGCTTGCATTTTTGAGTGTTTACATGCTGCAGTGGTGTAAAAAAGCAGAATATTATGGGCAAAAGGGCAGGGCTTGCTTTGAATTAGCATTGAAATAAAAAAACTATTGAAAAATGCAGGGAAATGTCAGGAGATCTTGGGGAACATGTTTCTGTGGGAACTGGAAGAGAGACCAAGCCACAAAATGAAGAACGAGCTCCAGATTCCATCTCCTTCAGCCTCACCCCTGAGGAGATGAAAAATTCAGGATTGAAATACCACAAGTTTGGATTAAGCTGGTGTGTGGGGTTTTTTTATTTCAACCCTTCTCTCCATAGTCTGGTTATACTGATAATCTCTTAATGAATGTTAATATGAGCAATACCTATAGGTGATTGTTATAGCTGAGCATAATAATGGCATTTGCAATCAGTCTACTCATAAATGCAATTTTTTCCTATTTTTTTTTCATTATTTTAATGCATTATTTGAAACTGGAGGTTCTGCTAAGCCTTACTGAGCTTCCTGCAAAAATATTGTGTGAGGTGTTTTCCTGCTTTTAAATGAAATCTAAGAAAATCATTGAATGTGCTTCCAATCTGGCCATTTAGCTGATAAAAAATTAAATGAGCTGTTGCAAGTGATGGGCAAACATGTCAACTTTGGGACTGAAATCTAGAGGTTTTTTTAGTCTGCAAACTCAATTGGATTCCAAACCAAGCCAACCACAAGATAATACCAGAAGCTGCCTTTAAGTCAATTATCCAGCCTTTTATCCCCACTCTTTGGATTTCCCTAACAATTAACATTGATGTCAGAAGCTTGTGATGCTGCTTTTCATTCCTCAGTGTCATGATGACATTGGATGAGGGTGAGTTGTAACATCTCTTTGGGGTACCACAGTATTTCCCCTTCCTGCCCACCAATATTTGAGTCAAACCAACAAAATTCTTCCCAGCAATTGTAGTGTTGTTATAATAATTAAATGAAAGTGATTTTTAGTGGCAATATATCCTGCCTGTCTTGAGTTGCCAAGAATTATATGTTCCATATAAGAAAATAGGTTTATGCTAGAGGTATTAATTCATGATACAACTCCAGCTTTAGTCATTGAATTTATTAGAGAAAACTCTGCTAATTATCTTCAAATTCTGAGTGTTCTCTCCTTGCTGTTTTCTCTCTGCTGGCAAAATTCCTTTGCTGAACCAGAAGTGGTTCATCATCACTTTAAACTATATGATGATGGGAAGGAGGAGCCACATTTTGTTACTGTAAAGGCAGCCAAGATATAAAGGGTGAGATAAAAAGACTCACACACAAGAATACATCCCATCAACCCAAGTCTGGCTTTGTGCCTCTTGTCTTTTATTCTTATTCCTCTACCTGCTCATCTCTCCTTATCTTTTTTAAGTCAGAAGTGCTATATCATTGTTCTGCTGCCAGGTCAGCTGTGGTGGAAGATAGGGGGGTTTTTTGTGTAAAGGGAAAGTAACTGTTGAGCAGGCAAAAATAGATATTTTAGAAAAATAAACATTATATAGGATATGTTGATCAGAATTAGATGGTGGTTGCTGCACTAGTTCAGCTGCTTCAACCATACATAGGCATTTAAAATAGCAATTAATTCTAACCCAAATTAATCCTAGGTCATCACCTTGACATAGGTCAATTAGTTTATTGATTAGGACTGGGAATATTATAGAATCAGAGAATGGTTTAGGCTGGAAGGGACCTCTAGAGGTCATCTGGTCCAACCTCCCTACACAAGCAGGGACATCTCTACCTAGGACAGGCTGCTCAGAGCCCCATCAAGCCTCACCTTGAAAATGTTGAAGGTTGGGTGGGACTCTGAGTAACCTGCTCTAGTGGGAGGTGTCCCTGCCCAGGGCAAGGGGTTGGAACTGGATGATCTTTAAGGTCCCTTCCAACCCTGACGATTCTATGATTCGAAGATGCCACTTGGGTTTGACTGCACCAAGTGAAGCTAATTCCTAAGTAAATCTCCTCTCTGAAGCCAGGAGCAGCAGGAGGAGGTGTGGGTAGGTCATGCAGGCAGCTTGGCTTGGGCTGGTCAGCAGCAACAGCCGGGGAAGTGAGGAGGAGGAGGCAGGGGGGAAGAAGGGTTCAATGGAGTAAACTGGGTGTAGGCAGGAGGAGGCAGAACGTGCTGGAGGAGAAGACCAGTGGAGATGGGCTTGCTCCTCTTAGCAGCAGCCAAGAGAGAAGAGCGAGCTCCAGTTGGTGGGGCACAGGAAGGGAAGTGGCCAAAGGTGTTCTGAGAGTTAAATCAGCACAGCTGCCTTTTTCCATCCCTTTTTGTTTTGCCTCCCCTGAATTCCGACACCTACACAATCCCCTGTCTTTTCAAAACAAGGTTGGAGTTCCCGACATTGAACTCTGCAAACAAGTGTGTTCTCAATTAAGGGGAGAACTTCTCTTGGCTCTGACGTGCTGGCCTCGAGAGGAACCACACGAGCACATTTTTCAGAAGGTTTCCCCCTCCCAACATCCCATGGAGCGACTGTTTCTTATAAAGCAAGGGAGATAATTTCATGGCTTTTCCCTTTCATGGCCACCCACCTCCTCTTCCCAGCGAGCTTTGATAGAAAAAGACAAATCCTTTCCCATTCACATCAAAAGCAGGAGGGTCTCTCTGTGTCACTTACCCTGGGATTTTGACTCAGGCTATTAGGATGAAAAAATAATAATGGAAAGAGCAGCTTGGTTTTAACTCGACCACAACGTGTGTCACCGAGAGTTTGCAGGGTCACCGACAGATCAGATTCATAGACCAAACAGATAAATAGGCACAAAGTTATTCTTTAGTATTATTGTTCATAATTTGTTCATGCCATAAGCGTGCTGAGAGGGCTACAGAGGATACCAGCCCTTCCTCAGGGAGCAGAGCCTCAAAGTTAGACATGTGTTTTGGATCTTTGCAATGTGTATTCAAGCACCTCCAGCACTGGAGAGGCACTTTTGAAAACAAATTTCAAGTAATAACAATAACATGCTGAGTGATAACAACAGGCACGGGGGTGAGAGGAGGACGAGGGTTAGAAAAATAAAGATCATGTGAATTGTTTGCTTTATGTCACACACCAGGCTTGGGATTTCTCTGGGTTTGCTTTGAATGCTTTTGTCATTCCTTTTTCTTTGGCAAGGAAAGATGACAGGCTTCAGAGGCAGAGGGATTGCTGCTGGAGTAAAGGAGAATGGGGCAGGGGAAAGGGGCTGTTCTGCTGGTACCTGAGAAACCTGTTGCTGCAGGTTAAGGGACTGATCTAAAAGGGAAAGAAAAAAAATCTGTCACAACCAAGCAAAAATTCTGTCACCTCCGGTGTATGAGGTTGTCCCTAGTACAGAGCTTCCCACTGATTTTCTGAAGGTTAAATCTTGAAAGACCTTCCTTAAAATTCTTATTCCAGCTGCCTGTAACAACAGTGGAAGTTTGTGAAAAAGGTGGTGAAGTTCTCAGGACTCAGCACTTGGTGAAATGAGGTTTCTGGTTAGTTTAGTGCTCATTCTCAGTGCATTTACCTGGTTCTACGTGTACCTGGTGCCCTCCACTTAAGCCACCCAGTGGACTCCAGTGCTTGGAACAATTGCTACGTAGGTTGGACATTTCTAGAGCACCTTTAGCCCCAACCAGCTGCTTGAACTTCCTGCTCTTTTGGAATGGTTGGTTTGATTTTGATCAGCTCCACTCCTGAGCATCCTTTCTGGTGCATCATAGCAGAGCCATTGCGTAAGCTCCTGCTTGTTGCTGTTTGCTCATGTGGTGTTTGTTGGAAACTTGCTGCAGGGAAACCACAGCAGGCTTGGTGTGCTCCACTGGGGACCTCGGGTGATGTCGCAAGGATTACGCAGCAAACTCAGCCACGGGCTTCCCTTTGGAGCACTGCAAAGGAGCAGATTTCTGAGAGGGCTCCAGGTTTGCAGCAGGGCTTCTGAAAATTCAATTTATAGTGCTTGAAAACTTCCCATCCTAGGGAGAACCTCCGGAGTTTTAGGCTCTTTCACCCTGTATTGCGTTGGTGAGAGGCTCTTAAGAAGTGCCTACAAGTTGGGGATCTTGTGAGGAGCATTAATGTGTCATCCCAGCTTCACACCACCATGGTGGGCAGAGGGAAAGGCCCAACATGAGCACAAATTTGTGCTGGATTTTACATCTGCTTTGGTTGCTGGACCAGCCCTTTGGGTGCTACTGCTGCCAGGTTGGGTTTAGAAGAACCAAAATGAGTTGGATTCACAGTAGGAGTCACTGGCCCTTGGTTTGCCTCAAGAAGTGGGGTGTAAATTTACTACTTTCTTCAACCTTCAGTGCAGAGCAGTGAAGAGTTTGCCTGAAGTTCCCAATGTGGCCTCCTCAGTGGTGTGGGTGCACGACACAGCCCAACAACAAGGCTTTCATTAGCACAAGTGCCTTTTTTGCCTGTGTTTCCCACCCTGCAGATCCCTTCTACATATCTCTACCACCCTGTTCCCAGTGCCAAGTCCCCTGCCTGCCAGGAGATGTGATCTATATGTGCTTTTGTTTCCACTTAAGGCTTTTTCTTCCCTGGGTAAGCACTTGAGAAATGCTGTGGCCTGTAGAGATAGAACAGATTTCTGCCTTTTCCCCATCGTGTGAATGAGTTAGTTGTTAATAAAGCCAACTCCTTTATCAGATGCTGTTTGCAAAACTATTTCTTGCACGTGCTGGAAGGAATTTTTTACCAGTTATTTACTCCACGTGGGGATTCCAATGGGCTGCGTTTCATCTGATAACTTTTGCAGCTTATTAGATGTGAATTTACTAGCTGTGAACAGTGGAATAATAGGAAAGTCACAGAAGAAACAAGCTGCACCATCCCCAGCATAATGATCTTTCTAAATGAGCTCTGGCCCAAGGTTTGCATTTCCCAATCCACCAAATAGCTTTCTTATGGATCATAAGATGAACATAAACTCAGTTGCCTCACTCAGTCTATAACGTTTCTGGTATAGGTGAACACTCTCTAACAGATCATGACATTATCAAAGTGCTATTTGAAATGAGCTCCATATGCTGCAAGATTTCACCCAGAATTTCATTTTCCAATGTTTTTGCTTCGAGTTCACCGAGGGTAAATTGGAAACACTTGAGCATATCCCACTTAGGGAGCTGTTAAGACCCACTTAATTTTAACATGTGAATGTGTGGAGAGAGGGGAAGGAGGGTTGTAGGATGAGCAGGAATAACTCTGTCTACTGATAGCCTTCAAAAATCTGACCAGCTGGTGATTGCAAACCATGCTCTGCAGCCCATGATTTCTTATGAAAGATGGGATTTTTCCTACCAAGAGAGTCAGGCTTTGGACTCTGCCTGGTTGAAGCAGAGGGTTAAGCAAAGGAGCTCAGTCTCTGCTCCTCCGTGGTGGTGGGAGCCAGTTGGCAGAGGCCACAGCAGAAGAGCCAACCTAGAAATGCTCTGGTGCTGCACTTTTGCTGGCAGGGCTCCTGGCTGGCTTTAACCCTGAGCCCTGCTCAGGAGGGCTGGGAGCAGGGTGAGGAGTCACTCACTTCACTCACTTTGCTTTATCAGGCTCTGCAAGACAAACCCAGAGATTTTATCTGTTTTGTTGTGATTTTGGGGTACTAAAGGCATCAGAAGTCCTAATTAGCTTTGAGTTATTTCTTGGTTTTGAAAGAAACTAGGAGGGAACTGTGTGTTGCAATGAGGGATTCATGTTTCTTACTTCATCAGCTTGAGCTGGGTGAGGGATCAAAGTGCTTCAGCTGTCGCTGGCTGCGAGGGATGGGGATGTTTCTAGGAGCTCTGTTACACTTCTAGGCTAATAATGTTCCTTCTGTGAACACACTGCATCTGCTACTAGGAATGTGTAAAAAAATGGGCTTTAGCAGCAATGCTAAATAGTCTTTTGGGCTTATTTGTATATGATGGTATAAAATAATTTAATTTTGATGATGGATCCAAACTAAGTCGTTTGGAATAATGTCTAAAGGGAAAAAACCTCAATTTTCTTAGTGCTACTTCTGTTCTGCATTAACATTTATCTATAATAGTTAATGATGGGCTGAAACACTATTATTTGCATTGTACCCTTGGTCCTACTGAATATCCCTTGGTACCCTTCTGGTCCTATTGAATCTCCTCAGCTTTAGTGGTGTCGAAAGTGTTTTTGCAGGTTTAGCAAAATGGGGGTTTCCTCACACTGTTTCTAGCAGCTTTTCTGTGCTAGACAAGATCTCTTTCCCCTAAGGGGACAGTCTGGTGGGGAAGCACCAGGAAATGGCATCCAGGAGCTCTCCCAGCTCCATCAACACTTCAACTGGCAGAACCAAGTGTATCAGGGGAGTTGCCTCCAGAACTTCTCCATGGTTTTCATTTTGAAAACACTCTTGATCTAAAATCTCAAGCTCATCCCCACAGCAGGAGTGTTTGAGTTCTGCCTCAGAGCCTGGGCTTCCAGAAACACACGTGTGCACCTTTACATCTGGGGTTTTTATGGATCTTTTTGAGGAACCATTCCTAAGCAGCAGCAGCAGCAGCAGCAGCTATATTGGGGCTCCATGTTCTGAAGAGGAAGGTCTGTGTTACTTGTGTTGCTTCCAAAAATTTCATTTGTTTTGCATTCCCAGAAGGTACTTTTATTCTCCCAGAAAGGTCAAGCAGAAACATTGATGTAAGTCCTGTTTATGGCAATTTTGTGAGACTTCCAGCAGTTGCAATGGAACATATTTATAACAAGTATGTTTCTCTCTAGGGTGATGCCATTAGTCAAAATATGCTTTCTCATATTTCCACTACATAAACACAAATATCTGTTAAGATTCAAGCTTACTGGTCTTGAGGATTCCCACAGCCACATCTCATTAGAGGTTCAGGAGGCTGCACTAGCCATGGTTTCAATTTGGGATGAAAAGGTTTTGGTAGGAGAAAGAACTTCGACCAAACACAGAGGTTGAAAAACAGGATAATATTCCACGTGGGGGCTGTTGTCCTGAGTGAAAGAACCACCATGAGAAGTCCAATATATGACAATATATATGATATGACAATATAAGACATGCAACTTGTGATTGAATGTGCTGAGGAGCCAGGTGGGTCTGTGCTTGGTGCCCAGCTCTGAGCTGGGACATTGTGCCATTGCCACAGCTCATAAATTTAATTCCACTTAATGAACTAATAATGCATCCCTGATGCAACGTAGCCACTGACTCCATATACAGCTCCCTGCAAGTATTCCAAAATATATTGATTTCTTAGCAGGAACTATCAGGATACAAACATCAGGAGCAGACTTGATAAATAAAACTGTTACTGGGAAAACCCCAGCCCAGAAGCTGTGACAGCCCCAGTGATAAATGAGTTCCACATCCCCACTTTCATCTCATTCCTTCCTTCACAAGCCTCCCCTTGAAATAATATGACAGTGTTAATCTAGAGAGTGTCCAGATAAGGAGGCAAATCCCAGGAGAGTCGAAATGACATTTTGAGATCTCAATATAATCATGAACTGGCAATGAACTGATTAGTGAAAGAAAAGCAACAGGCTCTTGAGAAGTCTGAGGAGGAGGAGGATAGAGTGTGTTTCAGATGTCATCTTCCACATACAGCTCAAAGCATCTTGGTACAGATACTAGTTTAATCAGAATTTTAATGAGAATTTTAGGTAGAATAATTTTAGATCTAAGATTTAGATATAAAATGTAGATATAAGAATTTCAGGATACCTCAGACACTAGATTTCAATGCAAGTCTCACTGATATATGTGGAACAAAAGTGAGTAACACTTTGGAAGTACAAAAATCAGGGTTATTCCTCCTGCTGCAGTGAAATGCAGCTGTTTGAAAGGCAGCCCCCCACCCTTCTTGGGGTCTGTCAGCAAATCCATTAACTATTTTTTGGCAGCACTATCCCTAGATCTCCATGTCCTAGGAGCTCAGTGAGCTGAAGCAGAGTTTCAGGATGGAGTTCCAAGGACTAGCATGAAGGGCGTTGTTATGTATCACTATGTTAAAAAACACTAACTACAGTTGAGCAGGAAAAAAAACCTGGCAGATTAGGACCTACTTCAGGCTGCCAATATTTATGAGTCCTCCTGGGCCTCCTCAGCATTAGAAGAGAAGAGGGAATCTAGTGGTTAGATTATGTTCCGAAAATTTGGGGCCAAAACTTGTTTTTCACACAGCATTTCAGGAAAAGTCTTTTGTTTTTCCCACAGATCAGAATGGGCAATTGACAATAAATTGCATTTTTCTCAGGGTCATCAGCTATAATTCACAACACCCCTCACATCCTTAGCATGTCAGAATCTGGACTAGCTGGAGCTTGTGTAAGGCCAGAGAAAAGGGATGTGGGTTGTCCAAGGTGGGTTTAACCAGCAGCAGTCACCACAAGATTATTTTTTGTCCACTGAGGACTAAAAGTGGCAATTTCAGGTGTTTTAAAGTGTCCTAGCTTTGTATGAAAATGATTTATTGGAGATTCATAACAATGTGGCCAGAACATCCATCACCGATGGATTCAGGGGTATCCCAGTGACTAGAATTTGCTGTTGCTCAGGGCTGGAGCTAAAATAGATGATGTGCCAGATTACAAGAGAGAAAAAGTCTCTGCTAGGAATAGAGAAGAGTTTGAATTACACAATTCCCACCCAATCTTCTTCACTCTCTGATTAATGGAATATCAACAGGAAAAAAATCAGGATTATCAACAGGAAAATTGGAGAAACAGAGGTGAAGAATTAAACCATGATTTTGGAAATTGATTTCAGGGCAACCAGATTTTCACCCTGAGTTTGGCAGGTGAAATTAGGAATAAAGCCACGTGGATAATGTGGTCTCTTCTTCTGATTGCTTTAATTAAATCTCATAACTTACTTCTCTATACCCCAGCTTCTCCACCCCAAAGTCTCTATCAGACAATGAAAGTGAAGGAAAAATGTAATTGAAGGCAAAATAAGAGTGAAGAAAATTATTATCTCTACAATATATTAAAATTAACAGTTTAATCTATTAGAATCTCTGGATGATCACCAGTAGAAGGTGATTCCCTCCAAATATCCCAGTTATGCTGGAGTCTGTCACTGCTGAGGTTGGTTGGACCTTGTGTAAAGAAAACCAGTGGGGAAGAGCTCAAGGTTGACTTCTGAAAAGAGATTAAAGGATTAACTATTATAACTTGGATAAATGATAATTAAGGATGAGAAAACCTTTTAAAAGTAATTGAAGTTGAGCAGTGGGGAGAGAATAGAGCTATTCAGTATTTTCTATGGGTAGGAAACTGGGAAAAAAGAAAACTTGAGGGTAAAAACTGAAATTTGGTCCAGTTGCTCTAGTTAAGGTGGTAGAAGCTTCATCACTAAGTCCTTTATATTTCAATATTATATATTTTTAATGCTGTAGAGAGTGATCTGTTACTGTTGGATGTACAGATTAAATCTAAGATATTTAATAGATCATGGAAGGAAAGATTCATCAGCTCTAATGTGCTTCTTTTTAGGAAGATAACCTGATACATGTATTAGTAGATTATTGAGGCTTTTCCATACATTTTCTGAGTGAAGAACTAATATATTTACTTATATACAAAATTAATATATTTACTTACATACAAAAGCACCCAAAGATTTTTCACAGGACCAACTAAACTTTTGTGTATCTTGGATTTGGTAGCTTTAGAAAGGCAAATATTTTAATAGATCTCTTTTTCCCCAAAAGAAACAATTGCAGTATCCTAGCAACAGTTCCAGAGCTGATCACAAATATCAGACTTCCCAGGGTGTAATGGAGCTCATTATAGTAATGCAATTGAATTAATTCTGTCTTCACACTAATTACCAGACTGACCCAGGTTCTGAAGTTTGGAGGAAGCCTCAGATGTGAGGCTGGAGCATCCTCCAGGAGATGGGCAGTGGAGGAGAGGGGGAGAAAATACACCAAGGCAGTAATTGTGGCCCTGATTTTAAAGAAATAGCTAAAAATGAAGCTCATTTGTCTTACAAAGCCTCTCTTGGCAGGTTGTGGAGGAGGTAGCAGCATGTTGGAGAGGCTTCTCCAGCACTGGGATTTATCAAGTGTGTGAGTGCAGGGGGAGATTGGAGGCAGGCAGCTCAAGGAGTATGTCCAGTGCTGCTCCAGAGGAGACTCTGTCTCAGAAAGTGCAAAACCTGATAAATCTTCCCAGCCCAGCAGGTTCAGTTTGTGTTTTACTTCCAGAGGTCGAATACCAGAGAGCTGCTGGGGTCACCCCAGATCTGGTCTGTGGGATGTGTTGGGGGTTTATCAGTATGAAACCATTTAAAAGGAAAAAAACCCCTCTCCAGTACGAGACAAAATTAGATAAATAGAAAAAGACAGTTGCTTTTTCCATATGAGTGGTTGTGTAGTCAGAACATTGACTTGGATGTTGAAAATGCCTCCCTCTCAGTTCATTAAAAATTGCTCCTTGCAGTGATTAGCCCAAATCAGGGTTTGTTCTGTGCCAGGGATCCTTAATGGGTGCTCATCAGAAAGATCCTGTTGGATTCCTGGTGTCTTGATGCTGTGCAAGCACCAGGCTCTTCTTCAAGCATTACCTGGTAACTACAGTGCTCTTGATCTGCCTCTGGATGCAGCTTTCATCAAGATAATACAGGCACTCCTGTTATCTCAATTAAATTTATGTTTCATTATTGTGCAAAGAAAAATACCACAAGGGCCCTGAACAGTGTTTTCAAGCCTATACCTTCAGGAGGAACTGAAAGCACAGTCCTGTTGTTCCCCCTATTTCCTTGAGGTTTGTCCTCTTTAAGTGCCTGGGGGATGAAACCAGTAATTTGAAATTTGCATCCATATTATCTGTTGCCTTCCCCATCCATATGCACCATCTCCAAGAGCCCAGGGCAAAGATGCCATTAGGCTCAGTCACTGACACACCAGGTGCAGTGGAGAGATCTAACAGAATGTTAATAAAAGGCCTGATGAAGAACAAAAAATAAACAAACCTGCTGTTGTGCCTGTAAGAATTGCTGCTACCAGGAAATTAAAAAATTACACGTGGCAGATGCTGCCTGACTCCACTGCAGTTCAGCTCTGGAGTCGTGTCCACCAGGTACAGAGAAAATCAAGTGAACTGATTTGCAAAGAATCGATTTGCAGAATCTGGTGAGGTTCCAAAGAAGTGCATCTCTGGGACCACACAATTCTTTTTATGGTTCAGAACAAAACTCTAAGGAATAACAGTTGTGTGCATCTCATTCTTGAAAGATGGTGTAGGCTTAAACTGGAAAAAAAAAGAGTTTTGCTGAAGCTTCCCCAGGGTCCAAGGACTCAAAGCTCCACAATCTGTTGTTTTAAAAGATAAGGAAATAAGGAATTGGCCAGAAGTGTGTTTATCTGGTTCCAAAGTTCAGTAGTGCAAGGGAAGAAAGATACTGGAGAGTGATTGAAAAAGACATGGATAAAAAAAAAACAATCACAGAATGCAGCTATTTTAGAAACCAGAAACTGTGTATCCTGCTGCAGTGCTTCATAAGTGTGAGAACTGGATCCATGTGAGAACCAGGGACCCAAAAGACCACTCTTCTGTCAGAGATCTCTGCTGTCAGAGGTTGTTCCCACCTCTCTCTGCATGGCAGAGCCCTCAGAAGCATCCATGGGATGCTCTTGGGAAACCTGTTGAGCATGGGCACCCTTTGTAGCAAGGCTCTGGCTTGGGAGATGCTCTCTACAACTACCTCCAAGGAGGTTGTGGTGAGGCTGGGGTTGGGCTCTTCTCCCAAGGAACTAATGACAGGACAAGAGGTGATGGCCTCAAGTTGCACCAAAGGTTTAGATTGGACATCAGGAAGAAGTTCTTTGCTGCAAGAGTGGTCAGGGACTGGCCCAGGCTGCCCAGGGAGGTGCTGGAGTCACCATCCCTGGAGGGGTTCAACAATGAGTAGATGTGGTGCTTGGGGACATGGTCTGGGGGTCAAGGAGATGTTGGACAAAGGTTGGACTTGATGATCCTGGAGGTCTTTTCCAACCTAAATGATTGTGTGGTTCTCCAAGGGTGCTGTACAAGGGTGTCCTACCTCTGTTTGGCAGAAGCAAGAGAAAAAGGCTCATCTAGGTTGGTAGACTTAGTTACTGCCAACTAGTTAGTCCAGTGGCAAGTGGTAAATGCCTGAGATAAAAGTTCAGGATTCACTTGATAACTGCAGGGAGAGGAAGAGGGAGGGGGAAACAGGTTTGCTGTAGGAATAGAGAATGAAATGGAGTTTAATGTCGTGCCTTTAAAAGGTATGGCAAGGTGTATGTCAACTAATTAAAAGGATGTTCTTTAGGGTGCAAAATTAAGAGGACAGAACATACAGTGTCATATTTATGTGACCTTTTTATCTATATCTCTACTGCCAGTGCATTTGATCAGGTGTCCAGTCTCTCCAGAGCATATGAAGATGATAGTTGTAAAGAAAAATATTTAGGCAAGGCTATAGATATGACAGAAAAAAAGGTTGTGATTTTCCATCCCCAGTGATTTATCTTTCTGTAGTTACTGGCACTGAGTCTCCTGACTCCTGAGGTCAGTCTCCTGTGGAGAATGATCATCTCCTGGATGAGATCAGTATTGTGTGGACTCCAGCACCCTCTAATGGTGCAAGCCCCTGCTCACCACATCTTATACACTTAAAAATAACTGCCCTTGTAATAACGAGCTAAATATTGCTGCTAATAGCCACTTTTCCACATATTTGTCATATTTTAAACACCTTTCCTTGCAGTCTGTGCTGACAGACCTTGTTACTCCAATTCTCCTGCCTATGTTTCCATATTATGATAAAATTTAGAAGTGGGGGATGGGACAACTGGGAAATATGAGAGAGCAGGGAGCAGGTAAGGGCAGCTGACAAAGGCAAGACAGGTACCACCATGGAGGAGAAAGAACCTTGGCAACCTGTGGTGGGATAAATCATCCCACTCTGGTTTCAATATCAGTGATATGATAATTGTCTGAATCTAATTTTCATCCCAGAGTTGTAAAGAGAGATCTTAAAAGTGATATATTACACTGAGCTCTACTCACTCCATTAGAGCTCTGCTGATTTAGATCAAGTGAGGATGTTCTGGTGGTTTCCTTAGTTTATCTACTGCAAGATGTTATCATGGTGTTATATACAGGTTATGTAGATAAATGTATGATAGGGCCATTGTATAAAACACAGGAGTCCCAGTACAGAGCTGCAGAGGTTTTACTGGTGTTTCTGGGAAGGTGTTAATGTGTAAATGTGGAGAGTTCTTACTGAATATAGCAAAAATACACCTTGCTCATAGGTTAGTACCACTCAATCCTCTTCACTCTCTCACCATCTCCCAGTACTTAGCTGGGGAAATGGGGAAGAGAAGGGGAAACTCTTATAAAATATGAGATTCTCTGAGAAGTCACCAGTAAAATTAACAGGATCTCTTGGGAAGTCTGCAGATGATCAGTTGCATCTCCTTTTTCTCTTTAAAAGTGTTCCCTAATGCTGATGCTGTGGCCCATTAGAGCTTCCTAAAGTGACAGCAGGCAAAGAAAATTGCTGAATTCTTGCTTGTTTGAAATGTAACCATGAAGGCTACTGAAAAACTCCAGTTCCAGCAAAACCTGCTGCTGAAAACTGTAAGAGCTGTGCCTCATGCTGTGATAACTACACAACAACCTGGGTGAGGGCCAGGACTTTAATCAGCAGCTATGGAGCTCTGCATGGCCAGCCTCTGGACCAGCTCTTTTTTTTTTTTCCTCTGCAACCAGCTGTTTAATTCCTAATTTTCTGAAAAATACTTAATCTGCCTCCTCAGCATGAGCTGAGGTGCAGCTTTTTTGATACAAAGCCCAAATCTGAGATGATTCAATTTAGCATGTGCTGTAAGATTTATCTCCACCTATGTGGTAGTCCAGGATACCATCAAGGTGGGGAAGGTTGTTGTGTTTTCTTATAATAAATGATAAAATGGGCCAGCCTGGAGACCCTTTCTTAGATCAGCAGGGAGGGTTCTCAGCTGCCAGTCAGGGTTGGGTTTGATTCCCTTTATAGGTCATGGATTATCACATCTTAGGATTGTCAGGGTTGGAAGGGACCTTAAAGATCATCCAAGTTCCAACCCCCTGCCATGGGCAGGGACACCTCCCACTACATCAGTTGCTCACAGCCCCAGCCAGCCTGGCCTTCAAAATGTCCAGGGATGGGGCTTCCAGCTCCTCTCTGGGCATCCTGTGCCAGTGTCTCCCCACCCTCCTGGGCAAGAACTTCTTCCTAACGTCTCATCTGAATTTCCCCACCTCTAATTTTGAGCCATATCTTCTGGATATGTGTTTCTGATAAGCAAACCCACGTGTAACCTGCCCAGGAAGATGTCTGACAATAATAAAAGAAGTTACACCTTTATTTTAGATGAAAAGCAGTTTGAATAGTTAGATCTTCACCAGGTTTGGCTCGTCACTAGTTGGAGGCATCTCCCCCCATCCCTTCAGGGCTTGCAGGAGTTATAAGCTTAAGCAAGATTTGGAAATCAACTGTGGGGAAAGCAACTTGGGCAACTTTTGTGGATTAAAGTATAATTTTGAAATGTATCCTGGAGTCTGTGCAGCTTCCCATTCAACACTGGAGATATAAACTGCATTTTCCAGCTGTGTTTTTGTAAAGCACAACAGAATTAAGCATTTTCTACCATGGGGAATTTTTAAAGTGCTTTATCTCACACCATTTTGGTGAAGTTGGGACATGTGCTCCTTTGGGTTTTTCTGCAATAAGTAAATTGTTAAACCTGGCATTTGTTTCCTGATTTTATCTTGTTTCCTGATGTGTTTTAGCTGTTTTTTTGACCACTGACAAAGCCAGCAGCATCTCAGCTGGTGTCAGCCCTGCTCTTGTCTTCAGCTCTTTGCAATGATGCCCAGAGTTCCCATGGCACTGCTGAGTCCTTTCTTTGAGCACCCAGAAATTGGGGTTTTTTGAGAAAAAGCTGCTGCTGCTGAGCCTTATTTAAATGACCTTAAAGCTGCTAGTACTTGATTTTCTTATCTGCCTTCTTCCTTAGTGGTGTGGTCTCTGACAGCAGTTTTAAAGAGTCTAGTTCCACTTTGGGGTGAAATCATGGCTTTATTTAAAGAGTTTGATGTGTATTAGCAGGAAACTGCTCATGGTCAGAATGAAACTTAAAGATATAGATATTACTTAAATCAGGCTCTTAAATTGGGCTGCTTGCAACTGGAATCCAGTGAGGCTGCAAGTCCAGAGAGGACTTTTTTTACCCTGTAAAACTGGCTGAAGCTCAGTTTAGATTCAATATTTATGTTGAATAATATCTGTGGGGTTGATTTCTGAAGAGATTCCAAAGGTACCTCATACCAGTTCTATCTGATGCCAGCTGGAGATTTCCAATGGGGAGCTACCACTTGAACCAGAGGTGCAAACAATACATTGTAAGGATCACAAGGTTTCAAGGTTGCAGGATTATTTTTGTTTTAAAGAGCTGTCTTTGGGAATCTCTTCCCTCAGATGAACTCATGTTTATATGACTAAGTCTCCCCTGGAAGCCCATGAAACAAAAAAAATTTGAAGATAATCCACGTGGCTCTTTGAACCCATAGACAAACAAGCTGTTGAACAAAAAAAAATAGTCTTAATTTCATTTACAGAGGCATTATCTGAAAATTTCTGCTCATTTTTGCTGGATTCCATTGCACCTTCCTCTTCCAGATCCTCAAAACATCCACCATGTGTGAATCCCCACCCTGAACGCCCTCGAAGGGGCCACTTCTCTTTATACTGAATATATAGATATGTAAATATATAAAACACAGGCCATGGATTTCCCAATCTAAGTCAGATGTCTGAGATTTCATGTTTAGGGTTCCACACAGCTCAGGCCAACACATGTTATGGTATCTGCAGAGCACTTTTGCTACAGCAGGGACTATTCAACAGCTTGTTTGAGCTGGACCACACACAGAAAATGAAAACAAGTGCCAAAAATCCCAGGTTTTGTATTAAAGAAAGAGTGTGGTAGCCTGAAGAGGAGGAGAATAGTGACTGTGTAGAGTGTGAGCAGGGTAGAAGAGGTTAAAACAGCTGTTACCTCCTTGTTGGACTATTTTTTGGAGAGAATCAGAGGTTGTAGATCATCTCCATCTTAAAATAACTAAATACAGAGTTACAAATGTGGTCTAAGGATTTGTAGGTGATGTTTAAATTCAGGGATCTGGGCAAATGTGGTGCCTGTACTCAAAAAGAGAGGGAAGTTGCTGGAGGTGTGAGCTTGATACCACCAGCAAGGAAAGTTTTAGGACAAATTAAGGGTAAGAACTGATGAACAAAGAGGTGACTGGGAAGGGTGGTGAATTACACCAGGGTTTTATCAGGAGTATGTTGTGTTCCATAAATCGCTCTCTTGATGAGAAATCTAATTTCCTCAACAGAGGCAATATAGTGGATTTAATTAACTTGAAGCCTTAACTGAAAACACATTATTGCCTGTGGAAATGAGGGGGATTCCTACAGGAATTCAAAGGGGGTTGTGGAGCAGAGGGAGAGAGTGGGGTGGTCTTTTTAATTATTATTATTATGTTATATTAAATGCCACGTTATCAGGTTGTTGGAGGAGATACTCACTTTGTTCTACAGGTTGTCTTGAGTCTGATCTGATCTATCTCCATGTATATTCACTAGTAACCTCAGTTTGTGCTTTGGAAACTTGAGAGCAATGCAGAGCAGGTGGTGTCAGTGCAGGGGATGGGATTGTCCTACAAGAAAGACAAGATAAAAGCTTAATAGGACACAGTAGAAAATTGTATGGCTACCCATAAGAAGAGCTTTTAGTATCAAATATTAATCAGAACACAGAGGAAAGACATATATTAGATACATGAACTGCCTCAGGGATGCTGCTGTGAGGAAAAAAAGTTTAATGTGGGTTTTCTGAAGGGTGTCGTGGGAGGACAAGGGGTGATTGTTTTAAATTATATCTATATAGTAGATATAATGAAGTTTTTTACACTGAGGCTGGTGAGAGCCTGGCCCAGGTTGCCCAGAGACGTGGTTGAGGCCCTGGAGTTATTTCAGGTGCTGTTGGATGAGGCTCTGAGCAACCTGCTCTGGTTGCTGATGTCCCTTTAAAGGTCTTTTCCCACCCAAACCATCCTATGATTGTTTCTAGCAGCCAAGACCAGCCGAGTACCGGGTGCCAGGGGTGGGTACCGGAGCCTGACCACCCCAGACGAGCTTAATTAGAGCAAGTAACGAGGTCTCGCGTCAGTGCGCTCGTCACTGGGAATTACCGGAGCATCCTCAATCCCTTTCACGTGGCCAGCGCTGAGAAAACCATCTGAAAACGGCGGGGGCGGGCTCGGTGACTTTGTGACCCCCTCCTACAGGTGGTGTCGGGGTCTGTCCGTCCCCCCTAAGCACCGGGGCAGCCCCGCGGCCGCTCCCCGGNCTGGGTCGCTCTTCAGCACCGGCAGGACCTCGGGCTCTGCCAGACGGGGTTGCCCGGGGGAGCCGGGCCTGGCTGGGGGCTGCGCTGCCCTCCCGGAGCCGCGCTGGGCGGGTCCCGAAGGTGGGGTCCCGGTGCCCGGGCATGGTGCCCTCAGGAGCCCAGCGCATCCCCGGCGCTCGGAGCACGAATTCTTCTTCTTTTTCTCCTTTTTCTCCCCTCTCTGCCCCCCTGTGGGTGTGTGCTGGACGCTCCTGCGGGGGCTGGGTGGGCTCGCTCAGGTGCTGCCCGTACCTGGCCTTGCCCGGGCGGTGCCCACACCGAGGCCTCGGCTGGAAGGTGTTTCCTCACCCTCAGCCCGGGCCTGTGACTGGGGCAAACACACCCAGAAGAGGCCGGGTGGAGACGAAGAAACACTTTATTACACTCAAGCACGCGATGGGTTTAATTAGCGGGGGTTTTATGGCGTGCTGGCCTGTTTTCCCATGAGATTTGTGTCCTAGCTGAGCCAAGTGTTCTACTTAGTCATGAGTCCATGTATTAGATGTCCTCATATCACCCAGGGGAAGTGACATTTGTGGAGACAGATTTACCCTAGTAAAAGTCCATGTTATTGCCGTATCATAATGTTCAGCTGTGATTTGTGGTTTAAGCAGTGACAAAAATCAGTATATGCCCTGTGTTGCAGTCATTTTTTTATATCCTGTAAAGGAGAAAAAATAAAGTTTATATTAAACCATGCTCCTGAGTCAAATAACATGAGAAACAGGGAATTTTTAGAAAGGAGATTGTTGGTACTGGCTGGTAATTGTATAGTTTAATGTAGCAATTTATCTACAGAGTGAGTTGCAAGCTTTCTTGTGTTTATTATGTTCTGGTTTAGTGTTGGGACAAAAACCCCATTACTAGAAGAAAGGATGGGTAGGTCTGCTGGAGGCGAGAGAAGAGCTGGTAGCTTGGACTTTTGAAATTGTGAGAGGGCTCTTCTCTCCAGGAGCATGGTAAGCCAGATAAAGGAAGCCAAAGTTCTTAGACTGGTAGTTTGAGAGTTTTCTATGAAAAGAGCTAAGAGCTGCCCTCTGGGAGTGCACGGTGTTTGTGTAGGTTTGTGTCAGGGTTGCCAGTGCAGGAAGACCTGTTGGGTTTTTTTCTGGATGGGTATTAAAATAAAATGTAGGTTTCTTGATCTATTTTAACTGGCAAAATACTTCATGAGATCTTCTTCTGTCTCTGAGATTTGGGGCTGTTTCTTTCAAGAATCTCCAAGGTGCTTGCAACTGTCAGTTACAATGGCTGTGGGTGCTGAGCCTGGAGAAAAGGAGGCTCAGGAGAGACCTTCTGGATCTCCACAACTCCCTGCAAGGAGGTTGGAGCCAGGAGGGGTCGGGCTCTTCTAACAAGCAACAAGTGACAGGACAAGAAGAAACAGCCTCAAGTTGCACCAGGGGAGGTTGAAGTTGAATATGAGGAAAAATTTCTTCCCTGCAAGGGCTGTGAAGGGCTGGCCCAGGCTGCCCAGGGTGGAGTCCCCATCCCTGGAGGGGCTTCAAAGCCATGGAGATGTGGTGCTGAGGGACAGGGGTTAGTGGTGCCCTGGCAGTGCTGGGTTAATGGTTGAACTCAATGATCTTAAAGGTCTTGTTCAGCTAGAAGAATTCTGTGATTCTTTGATTCTATGCTTAGACCACGTGACAAAAAAAATCTCAAGTATTTTCCTGAAATGCTCTCAGCCTTTTGAAATACACTTTGCTTGCAGTGCTCTGCAAGTGCAATGATCTCTAACACTGGGTCAGTCCAAGTCTCTGCAGCTTTTAGAGAGGACTCTGCTGATTTAAGTGGGGTTTGGGCTGGGTTTGTGTTACTCTGCAACTGTTGGTTGAGCTGGCAGGAGCTCCTCTCACTGCCTGGAATCACAGCTTCAAACCATTTCTTTGCCCACACCCATCTATTTTTTTTTTGCCCCATTTTTCTCTCTCTCCTGCATTTTATTTGTGTGTGGAGGAGGTTATTTGTGCAGAAGTTGAAATGCCTATTTTAGGCTTTGAAGTTGAGCTGTTGGCATATGCAGCTACTTGAGAACCAGCTCTTGGGCCTTTCTCTCTCTCCCAGATTTCTCACATAGCAAAGATTTATGTGGCACCTTCTTTTTTTTCAGCTTTCCATTCCATGCTGCCATTTCAGCTGTTGCAAGCATGTAAAGAGTAGATGCTCTGTGTGGATCCTTGATTTTCATCTTTAGCTCTTTAGGCTGCTGAGGTGATGTCCTAGAGGCACCTCAATGACTGGTATGGCCAACAAGTCATACTCCAGAGAGTGATTTCATGGCTGGTTGGTGGTGGCTGCTACAGTGAGAACAATGACCCCGTGTCCTGCCATAAAACCTTTAATACAATCTTTATTTAGGAGTTTGGTCTTTTCTCAAGTAAAATCTTTATGAAGGCCATGCAGAAAGTGCAACAGGTACTTCAGGAGGGACCTCAGCAGTTGTGAGAAGCTGATGAGCTCTTCATAGTTTGATTTGCAGCCAACCCCAGGAAAAACTAAAGCTTCCTGACAGGTTTGGTCATCTCAAATCGAGCTCCCAGAGACACAGCAAATACTTGGTCTGTGTCATAGAGCTCACAGATGGAAATTGTTGGCATGGTTTTAAGGAAAGCTACTTTAATTAGTAAAAGCAGGACCTCTTGGTTCCTCCTCTGGTTTACATTTTCCAAGTCAGTTATTCAGGTAAGATGATGGAGTCTTGAAGAGTAGAGTCTCTCTCTACTGGAAGTGAAAGGCTCCAAACCCTTAATCCCTGTTTTTTCTGTGCAGTCTAAGAGAGTTACTGAAGGGGCCACTAGCTGGTATGTGCAATCTCTTGAATGTCTGGGTCTTCCAATAATAAAATCTTATTTTTGTAAGATCACTGAGCCTCTGGGAGATGATCTGTGGCCACTAGTTTCCTTTCACTCCTCTCTTCCTCCAAGGAACAACACATTTCAGGTGCAACCATTAGATTCCAGGCTATGGACTGCACTCCCATCCCATGAATGATCTTTGTCTTCCACCAAGGTATCACAGAAGGAAAGATGGCTTTAATTTTTCTATTAAATTTGGGTGTTGGCTTTTAAAATAACCAGTAGAAGCAGACATTGAGCAATGCACCCTTTGCTCATAGTGGTTCTGTTAGTAGGGACTCTTCTGATGATGATGGCAGAGGAAGGAGAGGTTGTGAAAGCTCTGCTGGTAGGAAGTGTGAGAATAAAGTCACTACAGTGACTGAGCAGGCCAAAGCTGAGAGGATTTGTAATTTTATTTATGCTGATGCAGAAAAGCACTGGGGGGTTGCTCACTGTGGAGGACCAGGACAACCTAGAGACTGGTACAAGGCACATGCTTCAAAATCCACACCTAGAGATGCTGCTTGAGCAGTTGCTAGAGGAGCCCTGGTGGTTTAGTCACATCACTGTCACCAGTGGATTATTTTTGTCACATTTCTACCTTTTCCAACACAGAAAATGCAGCATAAGGAGCAGTTACTGAACATCTTGGCTGTGGGTGTCGTTTGCCTGAGTAAACACAGAATTGTTGGGGATTTTTTTGATGTGATGCTAAACTGAGCTCTCTTTTTGTCAATTGAATCTGAATTTTTTTTCCCTAAAATGGCTGCATTTCAAAGACACTCATGGTTTGTCACAAACCTTTCTGGGAATCCTGTAGACACCTGTTTTTTTTCTCTTTTCCAGTGACTCTGAGCAACCCTGTGGAAAAAGGTATGTGTTCAATTTACTCCTTGACATTTGGCCCTTATGGAAAAAGTTTCCTACACATTCTACTCAAAATATCAAGAATAATTTCTGTGATTTTTTTAAATGTACTGTTTCAGTGGTTTTTTTCCTGCCATTGCACATTTGTGGAGCACACAAGGTGCATTGTTAGCCCTGGGATGTGCTGGGAAATGCTGCTCTTTGGTCAGAGTAGAAGCAGAAGGACCTGGAAAGGGTTTAATCCCTTTTACTCCTTCAGAAAAATCAACGTGTGTCTCTGGGTGCACCCATGCACCTTTCCCCCCTGCCTCTTGGGTGTTTTCAGAGCTGATTTGACAAGCTAAACAGCAAAGGCTGCTTCTGTTCTGTGGGTTTTTCTGACTGGGTTTTTTCCACTGTTTTATTTCATCTTCTAGTGAAAACTATTTTTAATGTTCCAGTACCTGAAATGGGGCTATAAGAAGGCAGGGAAAGAACTGTTCATGGGGGTTTGCAGTGACAGGATGAGAGGTGATGGTTTTAAGTTAGAAAAGGGTAGATTTAGGTTGGATATTAGGAAAAATTTCTTTAATATGAGGGTGGTTGATCACTGGAACAGGTTGTCCAGAGAGGGGGGGGAGGCCCCATCCCTGGAGACATTCAAGGTCAGGCTGGATGGGGCTCTGAGCAACCTGCCCTAGGTAGAGATGTCCCTGCTGGGGTAGGGAGGTTGGACCAGATGAGCTCTGGAGGTCCCTTCCAGCCTCAAACATTCTATGAATTTACTTGGTTCTTATTCTTTGAGGGGCCTCAAGAGGAGTTAGTGACCTCTTCAGCATTCCTCCTCTCCCAGAGGTGCTCTGGAGGTATTTGCCTCACACAGATAGCCTCTTACCTTCATTTCTTCTTCTTCATGAAGGACAGCAGTAGGTGTAGTGGTTTTCAGCTCACATTGTTCCATGAACAACAGATCCTCCAGGTTGCAGCATCAAGTAAATTCTCTTTCCACTAGAGGAAGTTCTAATACTTGAAACTGCTACAGAGAACCTGTAGGAACCATGATGCTGATGATTATTCAGCAGCAGAACATTATTGGTTCCCTAATCTACTGGTGCATCTCCAGGTCAGCTCCCTCTAACATGCTGCTGTGTTGCTTTATCAACACAACTACACCTGTTACAAGGGTTATCTCCTTATATATTAACTGAAAAATGGCTGAGCTTCACCTGCTTGTGGTATAAGGATAACATCTTACACACAGGAGCATGATAATGAGGTATAATTGATCACACATTCTTGTGGGGCCTATCAGATCAAACCCATTCTGTGATTTACCATCTCATTAGAAAGGCTCAAAGGTGGATTTTTACCCATTTTCACACAGTCCTGCCTTAGAAATTAGGAAGTGTTTGGATTTCAGAGTTCTCTTTCCACTAGTAGTAGTTACTCTTATCTTAGTTTGCTGGAATTTGAAGCTTAGATGAAATGGGGGAAGTGAGGTCGTGATGATGATCAATAAATTTGTGTTTAAATAAAATTGTCTTGTAACTGATAATATCTCTGTGAGTTGAGTATGAAAGAAATACCAATAACTTGAGTAGCTGAAGGATATTTACCCTTTGGGGTTCTGAACATTCCTGCATATGCCCCAAGGCTTTGAAATCAAGTTTGTATATTGAAATAAGATTACTCTGGTGCATGCTGGATGTCACCTGATAATGTGTCTAGCAGCTTCCAGTTCTTTCTGGTAATCACAAGACCTGTTTTGCTCAATTTGGGAAGAGTTTTGATTTGTTTCATTGCATCAAGTGGGACAAATCTAAAAGATGTTTAGGAAGAGAGGTGATTTTTTTTTTTTTCTGGTGATGTGAAGCTCAGCTAGAGGATGTTCATTCAGCTCTCCCAAGTGTCACAGGGATCCTGTTGTTCCCAGTGTTCCAGGGGTGAAGTCTCTTATATCTGTGCTCTTCCTCACTTATGGAATCAGATGAGGTGGAGAAGAGGAAGCTTGTGAGATGGATCCCCCTGGATGCAGTCATAAATCCCTGGAATTCCACTGGCCCTTTCCCCATAAGGAAAGTACCAACCAGTGTTGCAATAGTGGTTGGTACTGGGAATCCTTTTTTGGTCACTATTGTGAAGTTGTGAATGATGCCCATCATGAATGAAACTGCTTAATAAGTCATTGTTCTGCTTCTGTTTATTTTTGTTTTCCTTTCTTTTTTTTAGTGGCCTATCTTGTAATATTCCACATTCTCTTTGTGCTCTTTGTGTGGACATACTGGAAGTCTATTTTCACTCTCCCAGTGCAGCCAGGCAAAAAGGTAAGAGGCCAAGCACTTTTCATCCATTGGAGAACAAAAACAGGGATGCTAAAGAGAACTCCAAAATCCTTCTATATCTAGTTGATCCAGACAACTGCTCAGGTTTCCTAAAGGGCTGGGAAGTGACCTAGAGTAGCTCCTAAAACTGAGTGATGAGCATGGTTTAAATCAGAGCTGGCCTTAACTTTTCAAGCTGCCTCTTCAGGTGTTCCAGGAGCTGTTCATGTGGAGAATAATAAGAGTGCTGATTATTAACTTGGATATTTCTAAGTGGTGTTGATCTCAGCACAGTGGAAGATAAAATACAATATTTTATGGTAAAGAGAAACTGGGCTGTTGTTTTTTTAATGTGGGTGGCTTGTTTTAGGACAAGAGTCTGATTTAGTGGTCAGAGGCAGACATTTGTTTCCATTCTTTTTCTACCAAATATTTACTTTTCAGCTTGGATTTTGTTTGCATTTTGCTTTACCTCTTTATGAAATACTAATAAAACACTGTATTTGGAGCAGTAGGAGGAGGAGGATGTTTGTGTGACCCTCCAAATACACCTGGCCACACAATCTAATCCTAATGTCAAGAATGTACATTTATAAATCACAACTAATCCCAGTTTTAGAAAGAGAAAACTGTGGCTGGGGTCAGGTTTTTGCTCACAAGGGAAGGGCTTCAAGTGTCCTTTTCATGGCTAATAATGAAAAATAATAATCTAAGGCAGCAGTAGTAGCAATCCTAATATGTTGGTTTGTGATCCTTAATTTCACTTTTGCATTTCTTATTGATGTATCACACAACATTCTGACCTTCCAGCACTTACTATCTCTCTTTGTCCTCACAACAAACACATTTTCACACTAGATTTGTCTCATTAGCAGGAGTGGGAGGTGGAAATGCTTCCAAACTTGCCTGTGTTTGCCATATTATCTGTGCTACCCATGGCTAACTGCTCCTTTTGTGACTTCTGCTTCTAGTACCACATGTCCTACGCTGACCAGGAACGTTATGAGAATGAAGAGAGGCCAGAGGTGCAGAGGCAAATCCTGGCAGAAATTGCAAGGAAGCTGCCCGTGTACACGAGGACAGGGAGTGGAGGTCAGTCAAGCAGGAGCTTTAGTTTCTCCAGATCTCATCAGGCCCACTGAAATAGCACGTGCTGCCAATCCAGGGGGGACTGCCAGCTGACAGGCTGTTCCTGCTGCCACTCTGTGCCCTGAGAAGCTCTTCTGTGAATAATTATAGTGCCTTTTCTCTCTGGTTTTATGTTTGGGGAAGTAAAATCCTTGAAGGCTTCCGTTCGTCTTCGGTGCTGCCTTGGAGAAGCACCTTTTTATCTACAGTCCAAAAGCCTTTAGTGACAGAGTGACAAAACCTGTGGTCATTTTTACTTACCATTGAGATGCAGCTCATAATTCTGTGACCAGGCTTCTGGACCTTGTTCTGTGATTAAACACACACCACAGTCCTTTCAAAGCTGAAAAGAAATCTACATTCATGGCAGAGGCTCTGACCTCTTCATTTCTGTCAGACAAGGCCCAGAATTGTCAAGTACAGGGCTGCTAGATGGGCAGCTCTCAAAATGGGGTCTCAGTAAAGTCTGGGTGAAGGTGGAAAGCAGAGGGAAGTGTGAAATTTTGGTTTCTTGGTTGTTCCCACATACACAAGTCCCCAGGGGAATTACAAGCCTTGCTTAGCTGATTACAACCTGGCAGCAAAAATCAGCTGCAAGCTCCCCCATCTTCTGAAGTGGTAGAGGGAAGATTGGGCTGCATCAAGAGCAGCGTGGCCAGCAGGGCAAGGGANGTCTCTTCCAACCCTGATAATTCTATGATTCTCTGAATAGTTGGAGAATGAGCTGAATGTTCCCCAATGTGAATAAAGAAGATTTTTCTATTCTTTGCTATCAATGTGTCTTTCCTTTCAGGGATCAGGTTCTGTGACAGGTGCCAGCTCATCAAGCCCGATCGGTGTCACCACTGCTCTGTGTGTGCCATGTAAGTTACTGGGTTGTTCTTCACTGAAGCAAATAAAATCACCTCTAAATTACATCAAGGGGCTGCTCCTTCCCTTGTCTTTGCACACACAGAGGTAGCAGGTGCCCCTATCCCAGCTGCAGTCACCACATGTGTGACAACATCTGCTGCTCGTTGTGCACTGAGGTGTTGACAGCTCCACACCTGCACGTGTCCACCCCCTAGAAGCTCAAAATCATGGCATTAACTAACCAGACATTTCCTTTTTCTCCCTTTGCAGATGTGTGCTAAAGATGGATCATCACTGCCCATGGTATGTCCTTGCTACTGGTTTGTAGTTTTCTGAAAAGAGGTGTTTAAATACAGTATTTCAGAGAAAAGTGTCTCAGTGCCTTGCTCATCTTAGACCATGCATCTGTTTGCTGGGAAATTTATAAAACAATTACACTTTGAAATGGTTTAGATAAGAAAAAATCTACTGAAAGAGTGATTAAGGACTGGAACAAGCTGCCCAGGGAAGTGGTGGAGTCTCCATCCCTGGAGGGGTTCAAAAACTATATAGATGTGGCTCTTCAGGGCATGGTCTAGTGGTCATGGTGGTGTTGGGTTGACAGGTGGACTCAGTGATCTTGGAGGTTTTTTCCAACCCCAATGATTCTGTGAAATATTTGATATTTTGAAAGACAGACCATGTGTCTTTGCTCCATAAATATGTGTAAAAAAGCCACTCTGTCAATATAATTTAAACCCCAACTGCTAATTCACTCTTTGACTATTAGTCATGTTTTAAAGTGGCTTCTCCTTTAGTTTTGGGTATGGAATTATTGATGGTTCAATAATATTTGCACAGTGATTGTTCCTGAAATGATGCCTGGCACCTCTGCACAGCCAGAGACACTTTGTGTGGTGCATGGATGAATTTTTGAGAATTGCTACCACTACATTTCTTAAATTCTTCCTTTTTACAAAAAAAGGGAGATTTCAAGAATCAGAACACCACAAACATTTCCCCACCTGAACCCCACACCTACTATTTTTTCTGTTCCTTTTTAGAGTTGTCCTGTGCATGGGTAATTATAATTAAATTTGGGTTTATTTGGCTTGTCCAGGAGCAAACAAGCAGTGGTGAATCTGGCTCCTGAGCTTTGCAAAGGAATAATTAACACAGAAATCCCAGGTTTGGTTCCTGTGTGGGCAGGGAACAGCCATGAAGAATTAGAAGAGATTCCACAAATACAAACTGTTCTTTTACCTGGCATAGCAAGAATTCTAGTGAAAATAAAGGGACTTTAGTTATATTTCATTTTGACCACTAAGGGGAGCTCTTTATTGACAAAATTGTGTTGATATTAAGCAAACAGCTCAATAAACCCCCCCAGAAAATTGTATCTCTCTTTGTGTTTCCTATGTGTGCTGAACATCTCCTGATTTCAACTCTGCTTTTCTTCTCCAGGGTGAATAACTGCATTGGATTTTCTAACTACAAATTCTTTCTACTCTTCTTAGCCTATTCTTTGTTGTATTGCTTGTATATTGCTGCAACAGTCTTCAAGTATTTCATTAAGTATTGGACAGTAAGTTGTGAAATCTGGTTCCTTTTTCATACCCTCTGACTCTGGTGGGGTTTGGTCACTCTTGGTCCTTCTTTGCTTTCAGTCAGTGCAGGGGCTGCATTTCTCCCAGCAGGTGTTTTCCTTTTTTGAGCCCAACTCCCATTCTATGTGTCTGAAACACACCAGGTGAGAAGCAAAGAGACTGCAGGAGTTTCACATTCTAGAGTCAGCTCCTGGCCAAGCAGTGAGACCCTTTTCCTGCTCCTGTGTTTGGTGTGTGCAGCTCAGAACCTCTGGTATCAAAGCCTGACATCCTGGTATTTGTGCATATTTACTGAATAATATCAAAAAACCTTTGTTCATTTTCTGATCCCTATGTGGATCCTGTCTCAATTTAAAATTTGACTGAAATAAAGTTTGCTTCTTACTCAGTTATTGATTATGATTCATACACAAGCAATGCCAACCAGTAGCTCCAGTAAGAGCCTTTTTCCTCTAATTGTTTTATGCCCCCTCTCCTGACTGTGTTGAAGTAATTTAACTCTGCTGGGCAGTAATTCATCCCATTCCTGCTGTTTTTATGGTTAATCCCTTACACAAAATGCCCCTGGAGATGCTCCTGGGGCACTCTCAGGAACTCTCCTATGCTCAGGAAGGTGCAGAGACCTGAGCTTAGTGTCTGTGTGTGTGGGATGAGCAAGAAGTGATTTTATTTTACCTTGAGACCCCTCTCTACATGTAGGTGCTTCTGGCACTTGGCTCTTGCACCCTAGAAGGAAATCAGCATTTCTTCTGCTTGTAAGGTCCCACTTGGCTTTTAAACTTTTGCAGACCATCCCTGCTGAGCATTAACACCCACTTGCTGTAGCTGTGGAGTTCAGGATTTCTTGGCAGGCTTTATGTTACCAGAAGAGCAGAATTTTAATCTATGGACAGGCTTGGAGAGCTGGTGCCTGCATGTTACCCTGTTTGTTGTGCCCAGGTGGGAAGCTGTGGTTGCTCTGTTATGGCCAAGGGGTTAGTAGCAAACCCAGGCTCTTTCTGCTTTGCTTGCAGGAGGGGAAATAAACCAGATTTTTTTCTCTGCCTCTTCTTGCTTTTGGTAGTAAGGGGGGACTTTTGTGTGTCCAAGTGTGAGTCCTCCAAATAGGAGGTTTAGAAGATTTAGAAGCAAAGAATTTCCAGCTTTTCATGGTTCCTATCACTAATTCTGTGTTGCTTTTCTTTGCAGGGTGAGCTGACCAATGGACGTTCCAAATTCCACGTCCTCTTCCTTCTCTTTGTGGCAGTCATGTTCTTTGTGAGCCTCATGTTTCTCTTTGGCTACCACTGCTGGCTGGTGAGCAGGAACAGATCCACTTTAGGTAAGGCTCCTGTGTCTGTCTTCTTTCAATAAGACCCACCAAAAGTGCTTTAAAAACTAAAAAGGAGACAAAAATGCATTTGTGTTCTACTTCTATACATTCCTGCTGCCTTAGGAGGGGAGGAAGATTTAAGATCTTGGCACAATGCTGCAGAAATTTGGTGCTCCCAGTGAGCTGCAGTTATTAACTGGTGTGACTAAAGCTTTGTGAGGGAAACAAGAGCCTTAAAGTGTAAAAGGCCCATTATAAAAATGTTATGCAAATGTATAACTGCTTTTGCTGTGATGAGAGCAGCTTTTAAGGGATAATGGGGGTTTTTTTGCTCCTATGCTGGAGTGCATCCTACAAAAGCTGAATGTCCATCTTCACTCACAAAGGCAAAGAAGTTACCACTGTAACATCAGGGAAATGCAAATCTGAAACAGCATGAGCTTGTTGAGTAATTTCTTTGGTTTTCCTCTGATAAATGTTCAGTTTTTAAAGCTTTTATAATAAAACACACCCTATAAAAAGAGTTTGAGCAGCGATTTGGATTTTGTAGAGTTATTAACTTCAAAATGTGTTTCATGGGGCCTTGAAGCTCATCTGTCCCTTAACATCAAAAGTCTGGAGGGGTTTAGAAGGTAGATAAAATTATTCCTGGTGCACTCTAGGTTCTCCTCCCCTCTCTTTTCTGAATTTTATGCCTCACAGTAACAGAGGGATCTATTTGCATATATTTGTTCCTAATGCTTCTTCATTGTGTCATTAATGAAGGAGGCAACTTAAATCTCCAGTGCTGCTTCTGAAATACACATTGAGGACCCACCTACTGAATTGTGCAACTTCTTACTTAGAAATTTCTGCCCTTTAACTTGAAATTCCAACAAGTGTCACACAAAAGATCTTTTAACTCAATTCTCCAGGTTAAACAAACCATTTGTAGTTCACTTTAAGTGTCTCATAAGGTTCATCTGCAAGATAAAAATTCCTTCCTTCACTTTAAAAGCCTTTACAGGCTTGCAAAGTGAAGGAACTATTATTTTTAAACTCTGTGTTCATAGGCTGTGAAGTCATGTTGTCTTTAGATGGCTATAACATGCACAATCCTGTTGCAGAGTATTGATTTTCATTTTTTTCACTGAAATGGCACCTGCATGTAGAGGCTTTCTCAGCTCCAGTGTTTCAGAATGGCCCAGATAAAAATGGATTCAACCTTGGCTTTGTAAAGAACCTTCAGCAAGTGTTTGGAGAGGAAAAAAAGCTCTGGTTACTACCTATTGCCTCTAGGTAAGTAATAAGCAAGTCAGTGATTAAAAACTGGTAAAATAAGTGAAGGGACTGACTTTAAAATGTCTGTTACAGCCTCCTGGCTTGGCTCACTGTTACTGTGCATCATTGTGAATGCACCACCAAAATCATCTGTGTTAGTCCTGCTCACCAGAAATCTGGAGAGTAAAGTTGCTGTGGTATAAATTACTCCTACAGAAATATTTTCCTTCATTCCCCCTCACTTCTAGCTCTTAATATTTTTTTTTTCCTATTTTTTTCATTATCAAAATGACTTGCCCAAGTTTAGGCACCTTTAAGTCCTGCTAAAAATGACCAAATTCCAGGCTATAGGTTTGAACTTTTATTTTCCAGAGAGCTTGAAGGAATTGAGGACCAAACCCACTTGCCAGTCAAACTTTGCCACAAAAAAATAAACTCAGTATTTTTCCAAGCTTCAAAATAACTTCAAGTAAACATTGGAAATACAAACATCAGAAAACTTTGCAGACAAAACACATAGAAATTGTCACCTAGGGAGTCACTCACTGCTTTTCACAGCCTCTTCCTCTCTCTTTCCCCTTGCAGCCAGGGTGATGGACATTTTTTCCCCATGAGAGCTTTGTGTGAAGCTCAGAACCCTCTCCTAGCAAATGAAGAGCAGTGGGAAGATGATGGAATAGATGAAGAGCCTCATGGTAAGATAACACTGAAGGAAATTAGTGGTGTCTTGACCTACAGTGACTAATGAATTAATTATAAGAGCTAATCAAATTTAAAAATTGGGTTGGCTGAGCCACTTGGCAGCTCTAAGTTAATGAACACACATTAAAAATAAGCCCTACTTTGAAGTCAGCTCTTTTTTTTTAGGAGATTTCTACTTGAGAGGTTGTGACAAGCCACAGAGAGAAATTGAAATTGCCACAAACTGAATTTAGGTGTAAAAGTTGCTGCGTGCAGTGGGTATTGGAGACATAAAGTTGTAATGCCTGTGAAAATGAAAAGACAAAGGGGTTTTTTTAAAGTGCATTTGTCCTCTGAGTGCTTGTGAAAATGGGCAGGGATGGGGGGGAGGATGAACACTGAGAAATTATAAAAGCTACTGAGATGTTGGGAGTGAGCAGAGTTGCACCCTGGAAGGTGAGACAAAAGGTGGGGTTTGCATCTCTGGATTTTAGGGGGTACCTGTGTAGGAATCCTCACCAGTTTGACTAAATTCATGGGTAAATATATTAATTTATGGTTTTCTGTGTGGGTCAGAACAGCTGCTAAGTCCATTAGATGAAAAAAAGATATTCCATAACAAGTTGGTGGTGAAATGTCCCAGACCCAGTCTCTTATATTCTTTCTTTTTCCCCTTTGATGTTCAGCTCATTTGCTTTCCTGAAGGTCTGTGGAATAAAGGGCTCTTTGCAACTTCCACCTGAATAAGTGAATTAGATTTGTGTGGTAAAATATATACCTATGCTAATAAATATGAAAATAACCTGATAATGGAAACAGCACTGATTCTTTTTGTACAGAGCAAGGAAACAAGTGGCCTAGTAAAATTCATTTCTTGAGTGGTCAGGGTTTGCTTTTTGGTTTTCTTTCTTTACCTTCACAGAGAAGATAGATTAATTAGGAGAAAGTTAAAGAAGGTTCTGTGGCAAATTTGGTTTTTGACACTGCTCCTGTGGTTGCATTTTGACCATCATGTCTTGCAGCTGAGCAGCCTGAGATGAGTCTGTGGAGCAGCACAGGTTTGAAATCCTGGGTTTGGCAGGCATGGGAGCAGCTCTGGAGCATGGATTTAGGGACTGGATCTTATTCCTATAGCTCCTGTGGATTTGATTTTATTTTATAGGGCTGTGTTGCCCTGAAATGTCTTGCAGGGAGGGAGGAACACACTCTAATAACCTTCCTATGGTGGGCAGGGCATGGAGGTAGATTTATATTTGAGTTTGTTGGTGTGAGTTGCTGTATTAGAGCAAACTGCTGCTGTTGCCAGTGATCAGCAGGATGCTGTTTCCATTCAGCATGAGGTAGGAGCTGCTTTCAGGCCAGTTGTCTTTCTGAGCAGCCTCCACAGGGTTGTAGACTGTGGTCAGAGTGACCTGGAGCTTCCTCCTCACCAGATGAAACAAGCCCAACTGCCTCAACTCCAGGTTTAAAGCAGAAATTTCTCTGCTGCTTATTTATGGCTGAGGTCTGACCTCCACAGCTTTGTTTTGCAGGGTTTGGGCTGAAACTGTGCATAGAAAAATGATGGGTTTATTTTGGAAGTGAAAAGGTTTAGGAATGAACTTACCATGTGTGCATGAAATGATTTTCCAAGTATTTCTACCAAGTGTTAACCCAAGTGGACTCAGAGACCAGGATTTCCTGGCTCCTTAAGCCTTGGTACCAACAGAAGGGGGTTGGAGACACGTTGTAGGAACAAAAGAGGTTTTACTCTGCTGTATTTTCCTTTTTATAAGACATCAGCAAATGAAGTGCTCCAAGCTGAGGGTTTTCAGGTTCCATCTTACACAATAGCACTAAACCAGTAGAGTTTTCTAACCAGAAAGGCCTGAAATGTTCCATTAAAACAGATCTTGATTTGTCTGTGTGGTTTTAAAGCTTGTCACACAGTTCTGAAACAGCTGAAGCCAATAATAGAGTCATGTCAGTTCAAAACCTGCTGTTGAGTTCTCACTGACAAGAGGTTGTCTATTTTTATTTGCAGTGATTCTCAAAAACACACTCCCATACCTCATGAAAAATACATTGGACACATTTCCTTGCCTCTAATCACTTTGTTTTTCACTGTGTAGATTCTGGTGAAGCTTCATCCCTTGCCATAGAGAGGGAGACATAGCAGTTTGGACATGCAGCAGTGCAAAGCTTGCTCAGAAAGGTCAGTATCTCCTCCTTTATTCCCTCCAAAACAACCATAAAGCAGGGCAGAGACCTCTCACCAGAGTGTGGGGGATGTGGGAAGGTGCAGATACAGCCTTAAAGCCAAGTTGAGAGCAGCCAAGTTGCAGTTAGGAATGAATGGAAGTAGCTTGTGATGCCCACACCAGCTGCTGCTCTCTTGCCTGGATTTTTTTCATCCTGGAGAAACTTATAGAATTCTAGAATGGTTTGGAAGGGACCTCAAAGATCATCTGGTTCCAACCCCCCTGTCATGGCAGGGACACCTCCCACTAGAGCAGGTTGCTCAAGGCCCCATCCCGCCTGGCCTTGAACAGCTCCAGGGATGGAGCATCTGCAACCACCCTCAGAGTGAAGAATTTCTTCCTAATTTCCAATCTAAATCTCCCTCCCTCCAGCCTCAAACCATCACCCCTCCTCCTCTCACTACCAGCCTTTGTAAAAAGTCCCTCCCCAGCTTTCTTGTTGGCCCCCTTCAGATACTGGTTGGCCACAAGAAGATCTCCTTGAAGCCTTCGCTTCTCCAATCTTGGGTACAACAACAGATGATAGAGTTTGGGGAAGGTGTTGCTGCCAGAATTTAGGGCAGCTCCATGGACTTCTTCCATATCATAGATACCATTCCATTTTCTCCCACTGAGAAGAAAAAACCCCCAAAGTATTTTTGATGCTGGTTGCCCACCAGATCAGTGCTTACAGCTTCACCTTTCCCTATATTTACATTTCAGCTTCCCTCTCAGGAGCCACCATCCCTTCTCTTGGCATGGACTTCAGTTGGGAGGGGCAGCAAACAAGTAGATCTTCAAGATGAGACAACATCCTGAAGCATTGTCTGGTTGGACTCTGCATTTCTAGAGTGTTTCTCCAGAGATCCTGCTACCCAGATGTTCCAAGGCTTTAAAGTTTCAGCTACAGAGTGAACAGAACAGTTATAGAGGGATTCTGGCCAGTCTTCCTTGGCCTGCTCTCTTTATTTTATAAATAATATATATTTTTTATTCAAAAACAGGTAAGAATGTTGATATGAGTGCATTTCCAAAGGCCTTTTCATCTTGCAAACATCAGGGACTCGAGCTCTTGAAATTCTTCCAAGCCATAATACTCTTGGGGATGGTATTTATTTTGAGGCTGATTCTCCAACCTTTGCTGACAAAGGGGCATTTTCTAATGGATTTAAAGTTTCTGAGTCAGTTCCACTCCAGGAGAGACAGACCCCCTGAAATCTGACACTAAATGAGTTGGAGGCAAGTGTGTTGAGAGAAAAAGTGCTGACCATGCAGCTATGCATGAAAATAGAATATTCACATTGTCAGCATCAAGAATCAAGAATATTGTGGCCATAGATTATTTTTTACAATATTTTTAGGAGGGTGTCATTGTCTTTTAGTGCCCTTTAAGCCCAATCCCACTTGCAGGCACCTGGGAAAGGGAACTTTAGACGTTGCAGTTGGTGTTAATTCCTAGGGCTAAAGCATCAACTCATCCCTGGCTCAGCATTTGGTGGAAATCTGATTTTCTGGAGTGAAAAAGGAAGATGTAAACTCCAGACACGTGAGTTGGAAACATGCACTGAAAGTTCAGCTCCAGTTTACACTCCCCAGAGGTGGTTTTAGCCCCGTTCTGCTGTTGATGGGTTGAATTTTTTCACTCTTCTTCCTAAATAATACATTGACTGGTGGTTTTAAGGGTTTTCAGCACTAAGAGGTGACCAGATTTCTCCTTTATTTGGCTCCTTAAGTCAAAGGAACGTGTCACTGGTTTTATTCTGGAGCTGTGAATCTGCTGGCAGGTTTTTATGCATTTTTCTAAACCTCTCTCTTTTTTTTTTACTGCATGATTCAGACTTGGCAACTCCCATTGCTCCTGTTTGAATGAGGTGCATGCTCCAAATATCAGTATATTGCCTTGAGGAGCAATTGTTGCTGTTTTCTCCCCCATTTTTGTATTTATCAGCCTGTTTGTGTTGCTGGTGGCTACAGAAGCAGCTGCTCATGTACCTGCTGAGGGTCTGTGGTGACCAAGGCCTCACCTCCAAACAAAATCCTTTTTTTTCCTCTCTTTGCTCTGTTGCTGCTACCAGTGGAAAAGTGTTGGTGAGACTGGAGGGAGCCTTGCAGAGATTTTCTGTCTGTAAGTGTAGATGTTCACCTGGTACACACCATGTCCTGGGGACATCTAGTCTGGTGCAGAGTGACCACTGTAGAAGGTCCTGTTGCTGAAGTTGAGTTGTTAGGGGGCAGGATGAGCCCTTCAAGGCTCATCATTGATGTCTTCTCCTCAGTGTGGTGCTGAACACTCTGGATGTTCCTCCTCCAGCCATGGCTCTGTCATGGAATGGCTGTTGAGTGTTGAAACTGGTTTTCCTCTCAATCCAAACCTGCATCTCTAATGTAAATCTCATGGTGGACCTTGAGGAGTGTTTGATGGAAGATGGCAGGAGAATTGATCTGGCAACAAGGGTTCTGCAGGAGGACAATGGCAGCTAAACACAGGAGGAGACATACAGGAATTTAGCACCAACAGAGGTGCTCTTGGTGCCTTTTCAAACCCTCAACTCCTTGGATATAAAACCAGGAAGATGATTTGGTGACTTTCTCTCTGTGTATTTTTAAGGTGAGCTGTGTCTGGAGCTGTGTGGGTTGGCAGGAGTTTTCTGAGCAGGTTCTTGTGTCCCTTCAGGATTTGGGTGTTTCCAGCCCTGGTCACTCTTTCCCTGTCCCTTCTCTGCCCAGCTGGTTGTGAGCTGGGACAGAAAATCCATTTTTGTCTTGTAATTATTATTAAGATGGCTGGTTTTATGGGAACACAGTCTCCAGCTTGGGTTGAAAGGTTTCCAAGTAATTTGCTCTTACTCAGTAACTTCTCATTAGTCATGGCCCATTTTCCCTTCCCTTGAAAGCAGCTCAGCCTCACTTGGTTCTAACAAACTCTTGTCCAGGTAGGAACCAGAAATAGTTGGATGGCTTCAGAACCACCTCAGACCAATAGTCACATGTCAGTGTTTGAAAGGTTCTGAGTGAAACTAGAATCATAGAATGGTTTGGGTTGGAAGGGACCTCCAAAGGTCATCTGGTCCAACCTCCCTACCCCAGCAGGGACATCTCTACCTAGGGCAGGCTGCTCAGAGCCCCAGCAAGCCTGACCTTGAAGGACTCCAGGGATGGGGCCTCCACCTCCTTGGGCAACCTGTTCCAGTGATGTATCACTCTCCTATTAAAGAACCTGTGGAGGAACAGTCAGGTCCCCACGGGGGGACTTGGTGTGTCTCAAAATACAGCCCCTGAGGTTGTTCAGCTCAGTGTTATTGCAGCTGGGACCGTGGATGTCCTTGCTGAGGAGAACCCAGGTTTCCAATTAGTATTTGTGGCCTTTAAAAGGCTGTTAAGTAGAGATCTGGGCAGGGTACAAGCAGTAATTTTGGCTACACCCTCTGCTCCTGTGGTTTTAAAGCTATTTGCTTTTTAAAATGACTTTTTTTCCCCCCTTTGCTTCTGAAAAAGGTGTGTAAAAGACTCTGATAAATGCATAAAGTCCTGTGGAACATGCTCAGTAAATGCACTGGAAAATAGGAATTCCTCAGGCTGCAGCCACTGCTGCAGGTGACAAAGTCTTGAGGGTGTGGGAGGTTGGGAAGCTGAGGTAGAACCACCAGATGCTGCCTGTAGGAAGGAATAATTATGGCTTGGGTGACTCCTGTCACCAGGAGTGTCTCCAAATGTTGAACCAACCATGAACCCAGGGCCAGGAATGTGAGAGTTCAGCCCAGGTAGGAGATGTTCTCCCTGTTCTACCCCAAAAAACTGACCACTGACAACCACCTCCTCCCCTTTTTTCCCCCAATTTCCATTCAGGTGCACTCTACTCTTTAAAAAAAATAAAATAACTAGAGAAAACATCATATTGATGTTTCTATGGTTAGAGCTGTGGTAAGTCCTCTCCTTGTCTGAGGAACCAGGACTCTTGTAGCCCTCTCTGCAGGTTGGTTTTGTCTCTTGCTGAGTTGGTACAGAGGGATTTGGGGTATTTTCCTTGAAACAGGGAGCAGTGCTGTGTGTTTTGTTTAAGCTGTACCTGCTGCAAGTCTGAGCTGTGCTGGGGAGCCCCCCAGCAGCACCAGAGCCATGGAATCTCCTTCCTGGAATGCACCAGCAATGGGCTTTGACCCAACCTGGTTTATTCCTTGGGCTGGTGTGGGCTGAAAGCACAACTTGGGCTGAGCTCCCAAACCTGGTGCATAAAGTCTGTAACATAATATTGAATGTAAAGTGTCAGGGGAGGGGAAAACCCAAAAGAATTGAGCTTTTCTTGCCCGGGGTGGCTGAGCTGTGCTCAGGGCCCTGTGGTCCTGCTGCTGCTGGAGATGTGCTGCTGGCAGAGCTGGTTCCAGCATGGACAGGCCTGAGGAGGGGCTTCATTAAGCCCTGCTTAATTAAGCCAGAACTAATGAACTCCAAGGGTCACGCACTCATGGCAGTGACTCCTGTGGTACAAACTTTGGGAATTGATCCGTAGTACTTGAAAATACTTTGATTTTATGGAGGTTTTCCTACTTCTGTTGCAGAAACTCCCCCCAAGGTGGGGCAGTGGCTGTTGGCACTAAAAGGGGATGTTCCAACCCCTGGTTGGGCATCACCACCTTCTCTCCCTGCTTCACACTTGAGTTTCCTTCCCTGGTAACTAATTTTGAGACCATACCCACTGTTAGTTTTATTCCGTTTTTATCTCCTTTTGAGACTCTTCCTCCTGAGTAGAGGGTTAAAATATTCCCTGCTTCCAGCACTGTTGTTTTGGGTACTCTGAAGGTGTCATTTCCAGCAGTTGTGCCACCTATTTGATTTGTAATTAATATTTGTCAGGTTTGGGTTTGTGATTCTTGTCATTCCAGCTTTGGGATCCCACTCCCTGCATTGCTTTTCCCTCTTCCTTAAAAATTCTGATTTCTTCCTTCCCCCAGCTTCAGTTTGGAATGTAAAGTGTGAAATAAAATGTGAGTTTACATTTCAGCTGCTTAAAATATCTTATTTTTAAGGGATGAGGTTTTAAGGTTTACAGCAGCATTTGTAAAACTAAAAGTTTTGCACTTTTAACAGCCACTGTTTAAAAAAAATAGAGTTGAGGAAAAATCCAACCCAAAAATAAACCAGCAAAGAGGTCAAAGGGACCATCTTTGCTTCTTACTCCAGTTTTGCTTATAAAGAAATCTCTGCTTGCATCAAAGGCTGGTACCAAACCCAAAGCTGTTCCTGCTTTTCCAGTACTTGTTAGACTTGAGCTTTTCTGGAGCTAAACCTTGGTCTAAATCCCATGGGAAGCCTGGAAACAATCAGATAACCCCAACTCCTTTCTGAGCTGGGGGTGGTTTGTGCTGCACCTTCTCCCATCGGCTCTTCCCTTGGAGGAGAAGTGAAGATCCAGTGGATCCTTCAAAGTGTTGGTGTATTTCTTTGTCCCTGCCTTTCCCTGGAGGATCCAGGCACCTCTAGGATGTGTAGGAGAAATTCCTGGTGTGTGGTGGTGATGGGATGAAGTGCCCGGGGTGGTGCAGGGGTGGCCTCCCCTGAGGAGGAGGAGGAAGAGGAGGAGGAAGGACTTTAATGACTCCGAGGTGGTGTGAGGAGGTGGCAGAACCTGGAGTGTTGCACTAACTCACTCCTGTGTGGACCTTCTTCTTCTTCTGTGGGGTCACATTGACCTGCAGCTTCCTGCTGCAGAGTAATTCCAAACTCAGCTGCTCCCAGCTCCCCTTCTGCTAGTAACAGATAAAGGTCATGTCTTGGTATAAATTATTCTGGTTTTCACCTGGAAGTGACTCAGTGAAGTGTGTGGTGCAAAGGGGAGAGAAAACTGAATTAAATCTCAGGATCAATCACTGGGAAGCCCAACTCTACCTCCTGCCTGGCCTGGAGCTCCCTTCCCTGCAACCCACCCCAGCCCCAGGTCCTCCTTGCATCAGGGAGGAGCAATGTGGTGGGCTCCACACTCAGCCACTGGGACCATGCTCCCATGGGATTGCTTTCTGAGGACACTCAGCTGCTTTTTGAGGTGTTTGCACAGGTTTTGCTTAGTCAGCACTAAGGACCTTGGCTGGGAGCTCTTCTCATCCCAGTTCCTCACCCCTTCATTCCATAGGAAGTGAATGTTCTCCAGGGAATGTCCCAACACTGGGGGGGGTCCAGTGGGGCTGTTTAATGCTGCTGCAGGTTCTGAGACTTTTGATATCAAATGGGTTTATATAAAAGCTTTGGATACTCTTTTTTTATTCTGACTTTGTGTACATCCTGTTGGTGTTTCCCAAGTGTTTGTGTGGTTTCTACAGCTGGATCTCCTGTTCCTCCTGCTTTGTCCCTTTTCTATGCTGGTTTATACTGGAAGCCCATGTGCTTTGTACTGTACTGTGGGCAAGGAACTGCATTAAACCCACTCTTGGTTAATTTATTACACTTGTGAATGGTGATTTTTTTTCAAATGTTCTCTCTCTGGAAGTCTTACACAACTTTAAGTAATTGAAATTATTGCTTGGAGCAGGGAGTGTTCTTTGTGTGTGTCAGAAAAAGGGTTCTCTAAATGCTGCCCCTTGTTTTATGAGGCAGTTAGAGAATGTTTGAGGCTGGAAGGGACCTCTAGAGGAGGATTTAAAGCCAAAGTATCTGGCTGCAAATTCATGGTTAATCTGATGCAGGAAATCCCTGCAGTGAGTGTTTGAAGGGTGCTAAACCCAAGGGCCACTCCTAGCTGTTGAGTTGAAGCCCTTTTGCTCTGTAAACACAGCCAGAAGTTGGGTTCAGCTCTCAGCCACAGCTTTCCCTTCTTTAAATGGGTCAGTGGTGCCTCTTCCACCACTTCTTTTAGGTTTAAGAGGCAAAACTGAAGCACTTTACCCATCAGATTCCTGTAGCCAGCACTGCTCCCACCCCTGCACTGCAATAGGATGTTGCACTGTTTGAAAATCACCTATACAGAGCAAAATTTAATTCTTGGCCACCATCCAAAGCCTGAATTCTGCCCCAAATTCCCTGCGGCTTCTAAGAATGACATCGAGTTCCCCTCGAGTTTGGAAGCATCAGGAGTGGCTGTAGCAGTAACACAGTGAGGAACCAAGTACAAACCTTTCTGATTTAGTTATTTTTTATTTTGCTCTTGCAAAGCAACCACCAGACAGGCTCTAGAAGAATAAATAAGTTAAAGCAGAGAGTGCAGCAACTTCTACAACACTGAGATGCTCGACTGTACCTGGGTCAGTGTCCACTGAGCTAAGTCAAGTATGTCCCCCTTTGGCCAACAGGATTTTAAAACGTGCCCTCAACCAACTCAACAGTAATAAAATGTAGAAAAAAAACCCCAAAACAAACCCTTTGAACATCATAGAGTTGTGTCTGTTTGTTCTGAGTGTGTCAGTCTGTCCCAAAGTACTTCTGTCCAAAGTGTGTGGGTGCCACGGGATGAACTTCTGTGGTTAAAATGGTGATCTCAGGGAACTCCTGGATGATGGATTTGGCACCTGTGGAGAGAGGACAAAGCAATGAGGATTTGGGACCTTTGGAGAAGAGGGCAAAGCAGTGAGGACTGTGGTGCCACAGCCACCTGGGTTAACTCATGGTTGGCAGAACACTGCAGGTAAGTCAGGCTCTGCTCTTCCTTCTCTGCTTCCTGCTCCTGCCTTGGCTGTGAGGAACTCCCTGGATTTAGCTGATTGCTCCTTTAGGTTTTCTTATTGGGGTTTTTCTTTTCTTTACCCTACATGTATCTAATCACCAGAGCAGTTGCTGACTGCCAGGGACAACTCTGCAGTTGATGGGACTGCACTGCCCGCACCAAACATGCTCCTGTTCACCCTCAGTTTTATGGTTTGGGTTGGAAGGGATCTCCAAGGGCCATCTGGTCCAACCCTCCTACAATAAACAGGGACATCTCTACCTAGGGCAGGTTGCTCAGAGCCCCATCAAGCCTGACCTTGAATGTCTCCAGGGATGGGGCCTCCACCACCTCCCTGGGCAACCTGTTCCAGTGATCAACCACCCTCAAGGTAAAGAACTTTTTCCTAATGTCCAACCTAAATCTACCCTTTTGTAGCTTAAACCCATCACCCCTGTGTCCCCCTCACACCCCCTCCACTCACCGTGAGGTGTGGAGAACAGGCTGAGCAGGATGATGACACTTGGTTGCACACCATGTTCTACCAGAACTTTGACAGCCTCGATGACAGTGTTACCAGTACCTAGAAGGGGGAAAAGTAAGATTTTTAATTGATTTCCCCCTGAAGAATTTATCCTGGGCCACCCAGGAATATCCATGCTAATGACTGAATGAGGACACTGTCCTCTCCTACTGGAGAACTATCCCCTCTGCAGGTCTGAGCTGTGGAACACTTGGGCCTCCTGATGGAGGAACCTCATCACTGCTCTGACCCAGCCAGCTCTGAGCACTGAAGCTGTGGATTTTATGAAATCCCTGAGGCAAGAAACTCATCCGAAATAGTGAAATCACAATTGAGAGCTCCATGTGTTGAACCAGAATGAAATCTTAGCCTGGAAAAGTTACTTCAGCCTGACAAACTCCTTACTACACTTAACAGTGTGGTATCAACTGTGCTTAAAGCAATTTACTTCTAAGATTATAACATTAATTCAAAAATGTCTTTTAATAGCATGAGGAAAACACTGTTTTGAGTGTTTTCTCATGGCAGAATTAAAAGAATTCAATTCCTGTCAAGTCTTGGTGCTTCAGCCCTTCCCACCCCCAGCCCCAAGTGCTCTGCTCTGTGTTGGTGCTGGGACAGGGTGACTGATCCCTCCTGCCTCACCTAAACCCACCAAACCCCTGATCAAACCCCCGCAGTTGGAGATTTCCCCCTCAATTCAGTGCCCTCGCTGCTCAGAGGAGCCCGAATGATGCAAGACACTCACTGAGGATGGGGTACATGAGGAGAACTTTCCTCCTGTAGATGTCTGGGGGGAACTTGGCATAATAGACTTTGGCTCTTTGCGTCTCCTCGTCGCTCTGGATCAGGATCTTCCCGATGCGGATGGATCTGCAGCAGTCCCGGAGCCCTTGTTCCATCGCCTCTCCTCAAAACCAGCAGCAAAGAAACCCCCCAAGAGATGGTTACACGCTTGGAAAGGGCACAACTCGAGGTGCTACAAGTCAAGAGACAAGTCAAGAGGTCTAAAAGGGAGAGGGGTTGGTTTTTTCCTCAGTTCTAAGTGTTCAAACCACTTGAAGCTCTTCCTTTTTTCTCTGTTTAGACAGAAAAACGAGTCTCCTGGTGTCCCTTGGCTCCTGGGTGTGACCTGACACCAGGGCTGAGCTCTGCAAGGCGAGAGCTGGAGATGTCAAAACAAACATGTGGGGTTTGGAGACCATCTGTGAGCTCTGCCTTGGCCTCTCCCAGGGAAGAGCTGCTGGAGAAGAGGCCAGATGGAATCTGGTGAAGCTACTGGGAAGTTGATAGAACATGTTACTTGAGATTCTGTGATCAAGGACACCTGAGGAAGAGCAACAACTGGGAGGTTTGGGTACAACGTTGGGGCACAGTTTGGAAAGGAAGCTGCTGATGGGTTTCCAAACCTTTAACTCATCCAACAACTTACCACTTCTCATGATGCTGACTCCACAGTTGCCCTTCTCAAACCTGACTCCTTCATACTTGTGCCCTGCAAGAGGAAAGAAACCAGGTGTCAGTGTCAGTGTCAGCAGCAGCTCCTTTCTGCCCCATCTTAATGCTCCTTTGGGGGACCTAGGTGTGGATGGAACTGAGATGCTCCAAATACCCAGGGGACACCAGTGAGCTCCACAGGTGACACGAACCTTCAGCCCATGTTCCTGCTCACTGGAAGAGAGAAGTGGGCAATGGGATGTGTATGAGACACCATCACCAGCACTGGGAGCTCAGGTCTCTTAATTCAAAGATAAAGAGAGCAAAGCAAGATTGTCCCAGCCTTGATTGTCCTTCAGCTCAACGATGTTGCATGTACAATGGTAAGTAAGTTTTCATCATGGTTTTTTGCAAGACCAATTGAAAACCTTCCTAAAAGGAGAAATATGTGATGGGAGGTTTTGCTCCCTTGTGTTGTAGGCACTTCAGAGCTTCTCAAATACTGGGTGGGACCTTGACTGTTGAAATGTTTCAGCCTTGGGCTCCCCAGGGAAGTGATCTGACAATCCTGTCAGAGGTCAAGGAGTGTCTAGATGATGCTCTTAGACACATGGTCCAGTTTTAGGCAGTGCTGTGAGGAGCAGGGAGTTGGATCAATCCTTACAGGCCCCTCCCAACTTGAGACATTCTAGAATTCTTGTGAGAGCTCCATGTTTGTTTTATCTTAGTGAAACTTCCACCCCAGTCCTACCCTGGGATGAAGTGATTCCCCACGTACCTGTGGGAGTGGTCACGGTACATTCTGTGTAGGGCAGTTGATTCAGTCCCTCTTCAACCACAAGCCTGATCTGTAGAACCAAAGAGATCAATCAGCTTAAAGGGATTTATCTACATAGTTAAGATACTACATGTTAGTAGCTTTAACAAGTAGTAGGTGAACACCCAACAGCCTGAAGGGTCAGCAGTTAGGGACAGAATTTAGAGACCTTTTGGGGGTGACACCTGGGTTTTGTTCACAAATAACTGAAGGAAGTACAAACCCAAATTGAGGGAAGAGGGGGGTTCATTGGCAATCATAAAACTGACTTGATTTCTACCTGCCAGGCACAGGCATCACAAATTTTTTTTTCTTAAATAAGTGAAGCCAAGACCAGTGAGAAAAAGGGGAACTTCACCCTCTCAGGCTCTGTTTTCACATCTCTGTATCTACAGCTAAGCTGCTGTGGGGCTGCCAGAAGAGCCACAGAAGCTGCAGCAATGAAAACACAGCCCTCACTGCCCAAAGACAAGTCAGGAGATGTAGAAATCTCTTTATCACCTCCTTCTTCTGGTACCTGCCAGCTGTGGGAGGCTCTGCTCTCACATGCTGCAGATGGCCCAGTCCAGCAGGGACAGCTCTACTGGAGCTGCAGCTGGCAAGCCACACACCCCCCTCCAGTAGCCAGAGGACTTCCAGCCCTCCCCTGCTGCTGTACCCCAGGCAAAGCCACTGAAATATTCATCTGAACCCAGAATGATGCCCAGGAAAGATGTTCTGGGTATTAAAGACAGAAAAGTCCTGCTAGTGAGGCAGATTCACAGGCCAGAGGTGCTCAAGGAAAGCTTCTGCCAACCAAAGATGAGACCTGCTGAGTAAACATCACCCTGTGCTGCAGAAATGAGGCTCCTGGGATGAGGCAAAGTCCAATGTGCCCTTCAGACATTCCCTGCTGCAGGAACTGGGCAGAGCACACTGGAATATTCTTCCTCTCCTTCCACCCTGCTCCCATTCCCAGCACACAGGCAGCAGAAATGGTCCCTGAAATGTACAATCCTTTTTTTGAAGGTATTTTAAATCATTTTAATGTTAGGTTTCTGGGATATTTGTACAGAATTTTATTGTTTTCAAGTTATTTCACCCCCAGAAAAAGCCAGGTTGGGAAGAAAGACTTTTTTTTTTTCATACTGCTTTAAGGTTGTCACTCCACATTATCTACCAAAAGTGTCAAGTAAACCAGGGCAGGGGTAGAGTCAAATAATCTCCTTGTTTTACTGCATGTATCAATGTTTCCTGCAGAGGCTGGGAAGGATTCTTCTGTAAACTCATCACTGCTGACAAAATATTGACTTTTGTGCTGTGCTTTCTGCCACCCCCACGCTCAGGGGTTCTAAGTTCCACCTCTTTTCTCTTTCTGCCTTTGAGAACCAGCAGCTCTGGTGGACTCTAAACCAGGTGTTATTACTGGGAAGTAAAGTTTTGGTTCAAAGGTAGAAGAATTTAACCAGAAATTAAAGCCATGATTTAAAAAAACCAACAGAATGAAAACTAATTTTAATTGGGAAAACAAAAGCAAAAAGGGATGTTTAGTTCTAGTTAAATTGTCAATTTATAGAGTTATCCTGAAGTTTCAGCTGAAGCATTTAATGCTGATCATAAATTATATGTCAAAGTGCTCATTTATTACATAATTTATTACATATTATATATTTATTCTATGTTGAAGATTTACCCCAGAGCTTTTGCACTAAGGGAAATGCTTCAAACCTTCATTAGTAAATGATCTGTTAGAACTGTGAGCAAAACCAAGAGTTAATAGAGGGCCAAGCTTAAGACCAGCTAAACATTCCCATATTAAAATGTTAGTGAACCCAACCTTTTCTCAGGCCATTAAGCACATGAATAAAGTCTCTGTGCCACACTCAAATACCACAGAAGAAATCAGGTTTGATCAGTTCCTCAGAGCCTGGGAAGAGGGAAAAGTGGATGCAGGCAACTAGAGGAAGGAGGCTGAATGTCCTCAGCTGGGAGGGGGTGATTTGTTGGCCTGGGATTTACTGTTCTGGGTGAAGGGGGATGTGAGGAGCATCCTCAAGAAGGAAAGTGGGAAAGCTGTAAAGATAAAAGCATTGCTACAATTTTAGGCCATGGTCTTATCTAAGCCTGGATCAGGGATGGATTAAGATTGGGCTGTAGCAAACTGGTGACTGAGTGGGCTCTGGCCTCACCTTTGCTGGAGGGGGTTTAAAGACTTTCTCCTTGCTAATGAAGATGGATTTGCCAAGGGCAAACACCCTATGAGTGCAAGGCAGGGGATGTGTGGGTGTGAAGGTTGTGGGTTGCTTTAAGCATGTGGTTTAAATGAGATCAAAGTTGCTATTCCCAAACAGCCTTTGTTCTGAGTTACTAAAATAAGTGAAAAATTGCTTTGTCCCTGCTAGGAACTGTCATGTGGCTAAAACATTCCCAGTGGGGATGTCCCCAGAGCTGCTCAGCTACTACACAAAGCCAGGAGACACTTCTGAATGCAACTGCTGCCATCTAGACTGTGAGAAATCCTACAGCCCTGCTCCTAACATCAAAGGGACTGTGTCAAAGTCAGACTGAATCATCTCCAGCTCCTGTGCTTCTGGTTTTAAACATTATTCTATGATTCTCTCTGTCCTGAAGCAGTTGTGTTGATAGGACCATGGTTTCTGGAACCCCTGGAGGTGAAAGAAGCCCAGAAGAGGGAGCAGAAGTCTCTACACAGCTGCTGTCAAATAGGAGTTTCCTTGGTGTGGAAAACTGCTCTCCTGCCACTGTTATTCTACCCTGAAAGACCCATTTGCTGGGAGAGTTCAAGAACAATACCAAGAAGAAGAAGAAATTCTTCACCTACCAGACGATCAGCAGAAAATACGAAGTCTCCTCTACTGGATTTCCTGAAAAAAGGGAATAATTTCTGTTTTAAAGTGGGGCATCATTGGGGGAAGGTTGCTTAAACAGAATATTAATTCAAGGGCAATATATTCTAAAGGCAGTTCTTCCATCTCCAGATAGTTCTCCTGTTGTACACAGAATTTATTCCACAGAGAGTCTGCTTTGTGGGTTCCCTGCCTGGTGGTGGAGATGCAGGGAGCTAATGGAGGGGTTTGGTAGCAATTAAAGCACAAGAACTGATGATTTTCTGTAGGTTTTCCCTTGTTCCAGCTCAGTTCCAAACACCTGCCAAGCTCAGGTGTGCACCAACCCAACTTTGCTCTGCCTGCCTGGTCAATCAGAAGCCAAGGGGCTCTGATAAGGCAGATCCCACACCCTGGGACTGGGATAATGCACCTGATAAGCAGGAGATATCTGGTGTCTTATCTGGATTTCACTCAGTGTGTGCCTAGAGCAGCCAAACTGCATTTAATCCTGCAACATCTTGTGTTTACATCAGTGAAAGTCAAGAGGTTTGCTGATTTCCTGGGCAGCTGGTAACTTAAAAGGAGTGTCAGCCTAATCAAGTTTATTTCCTTCTGCTAATAACACTATTAAAAATGCTGTTTGTTTTTATGATTGCCTTCTTTCTGATATTAATTACTTTCTGCTACTTTGGTATTAACCGACTAGGCAGTGCTCAAAAAAAACCCCCCAATCCCAACCCCAGGAAAACCAGCCCCCAAGTCCCCTACAATGATACAAACTGATTTTATTCAGATTTCTGAAGGGATTTATTTTTTTATCTGCAGTGTGTATACATATATTTTTTCAGAGAAGCAGCAAAGGGTGTAGTTGGTGGATCTGGGTTCTTCCAGATGATGATATCTGAGAAAATTTAGCTGTATTTTGTGGTAAGATAAACCCCAAAATGTCAAGACTGGTTCTGCTTGCAAAGTGATACGTGTTTAGAGTGAATATTATGAGTTATTAATACAGATTATTTGGCTTTAAATGAACTCTGCTGCCCTTGCAGAGACACAGATGTTTTAATGGTCAGTGATGTCTGGTTTTTGAGGGGAGGGGGACAACAGAAAACAAGAGTGCATCAAAATGAGAGACAAATAAATAAAATTATAGGGGGAATCACAGACCTCTTGTCCACAGGCAGCTGGGAAGCTGTGACCACATTTCAAGCCCCCACATCATATGAGGATTGCTGGGGCCAGAAAAAAAGGCTTATGTGAAAACACTGTAACTATTCAGCTTAAATATGGGATAGAAATATAGAAAATAATGACCCATGGCAGGCTGGGGGCTTTTCAGCTGCTTAAACAAGTAACAAGGCAACACCTACAGAAAAGAGGCATTAAAACCTGGCTTGCAGCACATGGTTAACAGCACAAACACTGTGTTAAACAACATAAATGAAGTTTCATTTTGTTTCTGAATATATGAAGCATGGCTGATGGACAATTCAAGTCACATGCATGGCTCTAAGAGGTGAGAAGAAATGTTTTTAGGGAATGTACCAAAATACAAGTTAAATTCAGGGTTTTTTCCAGCTTTAACACTTGGTACTAAATGTGAGGACTGATGCACTTCAGTAATTCCTGTTTCTTTGGTTATCTTATAGAAATTCTTGAGAGGCACCCAGGGTAGTGTGAAGGGAAGACTGAAAAAAAAGCCTCTAAACATAATTTAGAAGGAAATTTAAGGCACTGGGTGAACTGTGGCCATTAAGGGGAGATGATGTAGCTGGGAAAGGACCATGTTCTACCTGCAGCACTTAAGGTACTTCAGTACATATATTTTTAATAACTCCCAGGTGAGTTACTCCTCACTCATCCTACTCCATGGTGCAGGCAGGACTGAGTGTCCTACAGCTTTACTCTCTGGGATTTTATCCTCTTCACTCTGCTCCCAAGGGAATCAGAAGCCTCAGCAGAACTCAACAGAATGATCTCACCTACCAGACACGATACCCTTTAAATACCCACATTTAAACCATATCTATTGTTAAATCAGGAGTTCAAGTGATGCTCCCAATCTGTGCTAATCAAATTGTTTCTCCAGGAACCAGAGCTCTCCCTTGCAAATTGCTGAACTACTCAGCTCAGACCCCTGCTTCTCCTCTGTGCAGGCAAAAATGACTTTACTGGTGAATTACTGGTGCAGGCAGATGTCTCCAAGCCCACTGCAGGACGTGATGAGCAGCCACATGAAGGTGGGGTTTCCTTTTATAATTATTCCAATTGAAAGGTTGGGATTTATTTCTCTGAATCCTCTCAGGAACAAGAGCTTTCCACTTTTTTGAGTGCCTCACACTATGGACAAAATAGAGTCCTTGAGGTCTTCTGCACCTGGCCTGTTTTTGTTCTGGTTTTCTCCACTCTGGTATCTTGTCTTTTGATTTCTGCCCTTTTCAGGTGATGGCTCTACCTGGAGCATCCATTTTCTGCAGCAACCCAAACATCCTCCTTGAGTTAAGGCAGCTCTGGTGTTACCTGCTCTTTTTTTTTAATCCAGAAAGATGAAGTGACTGGTATTGAGCTGCCCTGGAGGTGACACAGCTTCTCCCCCTTCCCCATGCAGTGTCTGGAAGTTTAAATTGGATTTTTGGACCAGCAGCTCCTCTTAGCCCTATAGCTGCTTATTTACAACTATGATCTGTCTTCTGAGGAGTTTTTTAGCACTTGGTTTGAATGCTACAAATGTTCCTGCCCAGGGAAAGGTTACTGTGCTGGTTTCTAAGCAGCACACAAGAAATCCTCTCTCCCTTACAGCTGAACATGTTTTAACCTCTTTCTGAGTGATAGGCACCAAAACAGGCCAGTCTGAGGGCTCTTATTTACTGAGGTGCAGCTGACTTTCTGCAACAGAATGTTAAATTAATATTTCCTTGCACACAAAGCCAACATCTGCCCTTCTGAGCATGTGTTGTCCAGTTTTCCTCCCTGGTTGGGAGGTGCCTGTTCTGTGCCCACTGCCAGGGCAGCATCAGGCTTGGAAGAAAGCACATTTTGCTATCACTGCAGCTGTTATGAGTAATTCCTTATTTACCAGCCTTAATCTGCACTTCCCCTTTCCAAAGTCTTGTGCAATGAAGCTGATGCAACTCTAGGAAAAAAAAAAAGCTGAAGGATCAGCTGCTGGTTTCTGGATAAAGTCACTACAACATAAACTTACTAAATGAGTTCACAGCTGCAAGAGTCAAAAACCTCCTTGCAACAAAAAAATTACAAAATCCCCTAGCCAAGCAGAGTAACCACATTGCTACTGTTTGCCCAGATGTCAAAATTATCTATTTCCTTTTCACTAACCTCAAAACCTTTTATAGGCCATCACCAAGCCTAGACTGGGTTTCCTCTCTGCTTAGTGCACTCATGACTTCCCTGGGAAGAATTTATTAGTGTTACTAGCTACAAAGTTAAGCACTTGAGAACCAGGAAATACCAGAGAACACAGATGGAGAGACAGGGAAGAGGTATCTGTGCTAGACAGGAGTTACTGCAGTGTTAGAAAGCCAGTGCCTGAAGAGAAGGTTTTATTTAGAACCAATCACTCTATTGATAAACTGAATTTCACCACCTCTAGAGGCTCCTGTATCATAGGAGGTGAATGGTGCTTTTAATAGATGGCTTCTACTCATGTTTGTCAGGTGTTGCATGATAAATTTAACACCTTATACATCCCCTTCCAGGTGCTGAACAATCAGAGCTACCCAGGTGATGGGTGCTTTCAATCTGAGATGCTGTGTAAGGCACAAGGAAACATTTGGCCTCCAGTATCTCATGTCGGGTGTTCAGCAGCAGGGCACAATTTTGCAGAGATTTCTGCACTTCAGCTTGAGACCTGTCAAAACTGGGATAACACCTTCATGTCTCACAGGTGTGGTGGCAGGAAGGACTCGTGGTGACACAAAGTGACAACAATCAAGAAAGGCAGGTAATGTCCCAAAATAAACTGTCCTCTCCTTGTCTGCCTCTCTCCTTAGTGCTCTCCCATTCCTCCCAGCTCACCATGGTCTAGTCTCTTATACTATCCCCAACCTACTGTTCCCAAACTATCCTTTTTGCCTGATTTATCCCCCTCCCTGATACTCAAACATCTGATCCCAGCTCACTTTCACTTCAGCTAGTCCCACTTTTCTCCAATCTTATTTCTAATTCTCTCTGGCTGCCCTTGTTCTCTTTTTTTGTCTGGCCTTTTCTTTCTTCACCCTTCTCCCAAAATCCTTAATGCTCACCCACACTAACATAAGACTGTAAAGACTTGGTTTTTACATTTTCCTCAACATGGCAGTCCCAATCTTCATCAAACTTTCCCTGCCATTTATACCCAAACCTGGCACCCATCCTTTGCCAGCCTTTAAACCCAGTCTGTGCATTGTCTTAACTCACTTCCATAAGAACAGATCCTGTTGCTATTCCACTGGTAGCTCGTTGAACACGTGTGAGGGGAGCAGGGCAGAGGGTTGTTAACATACTCTTGAGACTAGATTACTGTTGCACTCCCTTACAAAACAGCACCAAAAATTGTGGGAAGTTTGCCCACGCTAATTTGATGAAGAATCATGGGATGTTTTGGGTTGGAAGGGACTTTTAAAGGTCATCTAGATCAGAAACTGGCACAGGCCAGCTTGCCACCACAAGCAGGCAGTGGTGGTGGGTCCCATGTGGCATGTTTCCTGCTGATGTGATGCAGAACATGGTGCTCACAACCACCTCCGGCCACGGAGACTGGGGGAGGTTCTTCACCCCATCCTGTGTGATATGTGTATGATACCCAGACAGTGGTGAGGAAACCCAGCTCCTCTCAGGGCATGACACTGTGACAACAGGCTACAGCCTCACTTCTGAAGGGTTTTATACCTCTTTGTACAGGGAAGGTTTGGAAGAGACCTTTAAGATTGAGTCCACCCCAGTACTGCCAGGTCACCACTAACCCCTGTCCCTCAGCACCACATCTCCACAGCTTGGAAACCCCTCCAGGGATGGGGAAACCCCTCCACCACTGCCCTGCCCAGCCTGGCACAGCCCTTCACAACCCTTGAGGGGAAGAAATTTTTCCAGATTTCCAACCTAAACCTCCCCTGGCACAACCTGAGGCCATTTCCTCTTGTCCTATCATTTGTTCCCTGGGAGAAGAGTCCGACCCCAGCTGGCTCCAAGCTCCTCTCAGGGAGTTGTGCAGAGCCAGAAGGTCTCCCCTGAGCCTCCTTTGCTCCAGGCTCAACCCCCCCAGCTCCCTCAGCTGCTCCTACTCACACCTGTGCTCCAGACCCCTCATGATGGCTACAACCAATCCCTGGTCCATCCAGCGTGAGGAGACTCGCAAAAATCTCTAAGAGGTTTTTAAAAGCCTCCGAATTTACAGTATCTTTGTCCCACACGGCCTCGCTTCGGCGCTGCCTCTGGAAACCCCCGCTGAGGGAAGGAGGGGGGGAACTGGGCCCAGCGTTGAGGCGGCGAACACCTTCCCCTCCCCTCCCTTCCCCGGGTCCACCGGCCACGGCTGCACGGCGGGGCCGCCGGCGTTAACGCGGCTCGGGAGCCAGCGCTGGAGACCGTCTGGGAGCGGGCTCGGTGGGACCGCAGCTCCCTGAGGGAAGGAGATAGAGCGGGTGCGGGCGGCCATCCCCCCTCAGCCTCCCGTCAGCCCCGCCCCGGCTCCTCCTCAGGCCACGCTGCCCGGCTCGGCGCGGCCTCCCCGGGCGCCTCCCGCCCCGCCGCGGGGCTCACTTGTCCCTGATAATCGTCTGCAGCTCCCGCAGCTGGTCGTTCATGGGCAGCAGCTTCAGCTGCGGCCCGATCAGCGGCGCGCCGGCCTCCCCGGCGGGGAGCGGCGGGGCCGGCGCCTCCACCACCCCG
>VYZX01001652.1:76720-136194 GCA_013401335.1 Brachypteracias leptosomus | reverse complement strand
CGGGGCGCGCCCCCGACCGCCACGCGCCGCGCCGCCCCCGCTTGCACCGCCGGGAGCGCGCCCGGCCGCCCCTCCCTCGATTGGCTGCCGGAGCTGTCACTCAAAGCCGCGGCGGCGGCGCAGGGGCGGGGCGTGTTTGGGGGCGGATCCCGCCGCTGTGACGTCACGTCGTAGTCGCCGCCGCTTTCCCGCGCTTCACGCCTCCTAAGGCTCCCTGAGGGCTCCGAGGAGCCGTGTCGGGCATGGTGGGTCCGGGGGGAGCCGCGGCCTCCACTGCCCCCCGCCGAGACTCGGCTTCCCGGGGGGTTTCCCCCTGGAGAACCCCCGGCAGCTGCGGGGCCTGCTCGGTGAGGGGCCGAATGATGCTTCTCCGAGCCCGATGTGTGACACAGAAGTTCTGCTGCGGCATTTTTAGTTGGATTATGGAGGCTTTTCAAGATGCTGGGATCCTTAATAGTCTAAGATTTTCATGGAAGGGACCTTTAAAGCTCATCTTGTCCAGGAGCAGGGACATCTGCAACTAGAGCAGGTTGCCCAGAGCCACTGCCAACCTCCCTTGCAATGGTTCCAGGGATGGGGAGATCGACCACCATTGGTGCAGGTTCAGAGAAGAGGTAGGATTCAAGAATTCTGAATATATAACTGTGAATTTCTTCTAGATACCAATTCCCAATGATCTGATGTCTGTGTGTGTAGAGATGTTCTGGATGGTTCAGAGAAATCGATGAAATCATCAGAAAAGATGAGAGAAGAAACTCAGTAGAAGAAATGGCAGCTCTGGGAATGGAAATAACTTGCTACAGGGGATATTTGTGAATAGAATCCTAAAAGATACCTAATCTGAACTTTTTTCACACCATCTCCCAAAGCAGCATGAACTACAATGCTGCTAATATTAAAACACTAAAATATTAAATGTTAAAATACTGTGACAAATGAATATTGTGCTGGTTGGAGGGGTGTACTTGGGTAAATGGAGTATGGCCACCAAGAGGTGAACCAGATGAATGTGGGAAAATGTAGTCAGAATGGACAAAAATATGGTGTTTGTAGGTGGAGATGAACTGTGAAGTATAGGGTGGAAAGAATGAACTGCAATAAAATGAGGGTTTATAAAAAGCTATAAAATTTAGTTCAGATTATTCCCATAGGTATATTAATTCAGGCCTTTTGAAGCATCAGTTTTTATCACAGACTCCTCCAAGCCAAGAGTCCTGGTTTTGCTGGGATCAAATCCTAGGAGCTTAAACTGGGAGGGGCAGAAGCCCCAAACTGACTCCAGGTGCAACCCAGACCATAAATGTCATGCTCAGTATAAATGGGGAGGTTTTGCTGAGGATGAGGCCTCCTGCTCCATCCCTGGATTGGTCTCTCTCATCATCCTGCTCCTGAGGACTCTGCTTTCCTGTGTTTTGTGACCATCACACATTCACTGGGCTGAGTATAACTTTATCTACTTGATATTGACATTAGTATTAATATTAGTTTGGTTATTTCATTAAATCCTTTTTCATTTCAGCCCATGGGTCCCCTCTTGTTTTCCCCATCCCTTTTCTCAGCTGGGGAGACAGGTGATAAAACAGCTGTTGTAGTTTAACCCAGGATACGTGATAAATGGAGGCACCAAGGTTGATATTGTTCCTTATAAACCCGTTCTCATCCTGAGTATGTTGATTGGGACTGTTTAATCCTGATCAAGAAATAGTAGCAAGGCACATGCTTATTTATAGTCTGGTAAGTGGAGCTGGCAACTTAGATGCTTGTGTGAAACTGGTTTCACTGTGCTGAGGATGTATCTGAGTAGAGGGAGCTTTGCTAATTAGTACCTTGCTAATGGGTTTGTGAATGCTTGCTGGTGAAGCACCAGAAGAACTCCTAATTTCCATTTATTGTATAGACAGAAAATTGTTCCAACTTGTTTCATCCATGAAAAAAAATATAATTTCTAAAGATGGGGTGTGCTAAACCCTTCAAGGGACACATTGAAATGAGTGATAATTCTAAAGTTATGAATCCCAGGAAATTCTTGGTGGAGAAAAGTATGGGCATGATATGATGGGCCTCCAGACCATCACTGCTTTATTTCACAGTGCCTGGTGCAAATCCCAGTTTTAACAAGCAAAGGGCAGATCTCTAGGAAGCTTCACAAACCAATCTAGGAGCTGCTAATAGGTGTTGCTGTGGAAGAGGTGTCTCTCTGTGCTTAAATGAGGTGGAAGCTCCTCAGCCTTCAGCCAGGCAGTGGAGATGGACTAGTGAAACCACAGAGGGTGTAATAACACTTTATTTACAACTAGACTGGTTTAGTACCTGTGTGTAAGGAATTGTTGCAGTGTTGAGTGGATTGATCTACTCTCTGTGCTTAGTCTTTCTGTACAGTACTAAGAAGTGATTTCAGAGATGAAGGGAAATACTGAAGACAACATTTAGAAGCTTTTTTATTGTTGTATTTGCCTGTAGTGTAAATAGATTTGTCTTCCCATCTCTTTTTTAAATGTCACTATCTCTGTGTTATCTTGTTTCCCTTCTCTTTCATGTGTTTTCTTGTCTTCAGGGGACTAGAAGTATTCACTTTAAATACAAAGCAGACAGTTAAAGTCTGATATATTGACATTTCTTACTGGCCATGAAGTGTCAGACAATGACTGGTTTGAATTGTAGATGTTTCAGTACTTCGTTTAAAAAAGCAACACAGAACAAGTGATAGGAACCAAGAAAAGCTGGAAATTAAGTTAAGTTACTTCAATACAGTCAGGAGAGGGGGCATAAAACAATTAGAGGAAAAAGGCTCTTACTGGAGCTACTGGTTGGCATTGCTTGTGTACAAATCATAACTGAGTAAGAAGCAAACTTTATTTCAGTTGAATTTTAAATTGAGAAAGGATCCACATAGGGATCAGAAAATGAACAAAGGTTTTTTGATATTATTCAGTAAATATGCACAAATACCAGGATATTAGGCTTTGATACCAGAGGTTCTGAGCTGCACACACCAAACACAGGAGCAGGAAAAGGGTCTCACTGCTTGGCCAGGAGCTGACTCTAGAATGTGAAATTCCTGCAGTCTCTTTGCTTCTCACCTGGTGTGTTTCAGACACATAGAATGGGAGTTGGGCTCAAAAAAGGAAAACACCTGCTGGGAGAAATGCAGCCCCTGCACTGACTGAAAGCAAAGAAGGACCAAGAGTGACCAAACCCCACCAGAGTCAGAGGGTATGAAAAAGGAACCAGATTTCACAACTTACTGTCCAATACTTAATGAAATACTTGAAGACTGTTGCAGCAATATACAAGCAATACAACAAAGAATAGGCTAAGAAGAGTAGAAAGAATTTGTAGTTAGAAAATCCAATGCAGTTATTCACCCTGGAGAAGAAAAGCAGAGTTGAAATCAGGAGATGTTCAGCACACATAGGAAACACAGAGAGCTACAATTTTCTGGGGGGGTTTATTGAGCTGTTTGCTTAATATCAACACAATTTTGTCAATAAAGAGCTCCCCTTAGTGGTCAAAATGAAATATAACTAAAGTCCCTTTATTTTCACTAGAATTCTTGCTATGCCAGGTAAAAGAACAGTTTGTATTTGTGGAATCTCTTTTAAAGTTGTTACAGAGCAACCCAAAATTAAAGGTGAAATTGAAGCCTCCTTTAAAATGTCAGTAATAGTCAAAGAGTGAATTAGGAGTTGGGGTTTAAATTGTATTGATAGAATGGCTTTTTTACACATAGTTTATGGAACAAACATGAATGGTCTGTCTTTAAAAATATCAAACATTTCAGGCCATTTCAAAGAGTAATTGTTTCATAAATTTCCCAACATAAAGAGATGCATGGTCTAAGATGAGAGAGGCACTGAGACAATATTCTTTGAAATCAATGTATTTAAACATCTCTCTTTTCAGAAACACTCAAGAGAAACTCAAGGTTGCTGGTGACCTTTCTGGGCAAGACACATTTCCAATGGGCCTGGCAGAGCTAGAGAAGGAAGGAAGGTGAGGAGGGTCCCAGATTAGGCCTCCAGGCTTCTCCATTCCTTGATATACTCCTTGCTCTACTGGTCAACCCTCTCCACCCCAAAACACCCAACCCTCCCTTGCAACTCCTTCCCAGGGCTAAAACCTCTCCTTCCCTCCCACCTTCCTCCCAGCATTTCAACCTCAAATTGGAAACCTTTGTTTAAGTTGTGCATTTGTCTTGCCATGCTTCCCCAGCCAAACACCTCATTACTGGGGGCTTCTGAACAGGAGGAAATAAAAGCTTCCAGTTGTGCCCTGGCCAGGACCAAGGCTCTGTGGACAGAGGGCTCTGTGTTCTCTCCGTTCCTTGGCAGCACTAACAACCTTGGCCACTTTAGGGAAGGCTACTGGATTACAGGGGGGAAAAAAAAGGAAAAAGAAAAAAAAAACCCAACCAGCAACAACAACAAAAGGCTCAAGAACTGGTGTATTTGCAGTGAGCCAGAGCACAGGGTAGAACAAAACCTGGAGAAGGCAGAAGGATCAGGTTATGTCAGAGTAAAAGCTGAGCTGAAGGACAGAGGGACCAATACAGGTGATGACAGCTTCTGAGACAGTGTTTTCCCAAATGAATATCCATGGAAATGCCTCTTCCTTTGGACCTCAACACCCTTCAGCTCTTTGCCTGGAGAAGTTGGGAGGTAGCTGCAGTTCACCTCTGTGGCAGAATCCCTCCAGTTTAGCTCTCACCTCCTTAAAGCCCCATCTAATTATGCAACTTAACTACAGCAAGAACAACAGTGGTGCTGAATATGCAACAGCCTCATCATATTTTGATGCGGGGAGACAGAAGGACAAGATTATTTTGTTTCAAAATAGCATTTCTGGGGGGCTTGACTGATGTGGAGAAGACAGAGCCCTTGGGCTGTAGACAGACCAGGGAGATCTCGTGGGTCCTGGATGTGCCCACATCTACCTGAAGAGAAAGGCACAAATCTTGGGGTTTTTCCTGCCCATTGTTCTTGAGGACTGCAGCTCATTAACTCCAAGCAAGGCAGTTTCATTAATGTGCATTAACCAGTGCCTTTCCTCTGCTGTCTCCAAGCAGAGACTCCTTGATGGAAAACAAGGGCAGAGGGAGCACCCTGCTTTGGCAGCTTGGAGCTGATGCACCCAGAGCCTTCTCCCCTCTGTCTTAGATTGTTCTGTGGAAGTATCAGGAGCTATTACCATATTTTTCATTATTATTTGTGGCACTAAACAGTGCAGCACACAGTGCCAGATGGCTAATATTCAGAATAAAAATAATGCCAGGCCAATCTTAGACCCACTCAACGTGAGTGTAACAGGGTGTGTTCTACAACCAATACCACACAAAGCTCCAGAGCAGGCTGAGATGAAATAATCAAAATAAATGAGAGATCAGAAGAAAGAATAGAAAAATATCCACCAAAAATCCACAAGAAAAATCAACCCCAAAATAAATGAAACCCCCTGAACTTGAAGTAGAGCTTTGAGAGGCAGCGGGCTGGTCAGGATTTTAAGCTAGGTTTGTAGCTCTGTGTTATCTCTAGTGGAAGTGACATGATAAATATGAAATAATTTGTAAAGCAGCTAACAGTGTGTTTATACAACAGGTAACCTATTTCTCATAACAAAATATAGGACATGTCTTGCTTAGTGTAAAGGTGGATAAAACCATTTACAAAAAATCAACATGACATTTTTGGGATGTAATCAAGCATTTTAGGTCATTTATCATGGTTATATAATTGACTATAAAATATAGTTCAGACCTCTTCAGATGTACGTGTAGCTGCTCTGTTCTTAAATGTAAGGTCTAAGGACTAATAGTTTGTATTTTTCTAGAAATAAGTCCAACAGTTCCTATCTCCTAATCAGCTCTGTGCCTTTTGGCACACATTCTACTTGCCTACAATTAATTTTCTGTCTCTGAGGGGTTCCCTCTGCCCCACAACCTTGTCCTGTTTTCCAGTTTTAATTCCTTTGCATTCATTTTCTTCCATTAATTTTCCTTTTTTCTTCATACACTTTGGTAAAACATTCCCCTCCTTGTGTTCACACTCTTCCAAACCCATAGATTATAAATCATGATTGGATATCATCACTTTTATTCATCCTCTAGCCTGACTCTGGAATTTGTTTTGATTTCCACGGCTCTGGGGGCACTTCCATTTAGTCTGATCCCTGCCATAGCTGGAATCATCCACGTTCCCATCCTAAATACAGGTTTCAGGCTCCTTTTGCACACTGATTATCAGGCATTCAGTGTCACTTTTTTCCATTTTATAGGAACAGTTAATAATTATAAATCTTAGTTCTATAAATAGTCTTTATGAAATTGTACTTTGCTTTTTTACAGCTGGAAGAAATGAGTACTTGTGGCTATAAGTAAAGTTCATAACAATGTTATAATAATATTAAATAATCAGAAAGCACTTTAATAAATTCTAAATAAGATGTTAATTTACCTCCATGTGCCAGGGCTTAGATTTCTTCTGCTGAGCTGCTTCTCTAAACTTTTCTCACTGGCAGCTCTGGAGCATTCATTGATTTCTCTCTGTCTCCACCCAGCTCCTCTGCTTCTACACTAAATCTGCAGAGAAACTGATATTTATTTAGTTACTAATTTTTGTGCCAAGCTCCTTTAAACAGTTAAAGTTATAAAACTCATCTGTTAGTCTTCTGTGTCTATAGCAGGAGCTTTGTTCTCCTCCTGAGGTCACTTAGAGAGAAGGGCTTGTCATGTTTCTGGCCACTATTCTGTGGCCTCTTCTTCTTTCTTTTCTCTTGGGTTTGTGCAGTGCCTTGTACAGGTCTCAACCATCTGGTGTCATGTAAATAAACCTTATCAGAAGGAGGTAAAAGATCAGAACTGGCAAAAAGACTGGAATAGTATGGGGAGGAATTAAAGCCAGCAGCACTGGAGAGTTCTTAAAGGAGGAACAGCAGGAAAAGGCAAAACTTGCAGGGAAAATGTTAGTATCAAATATATGAAGTACTTTTTCAGACTTAAAAGTATAGGAAAAAAAAATTATATGCATTAGCACAGAAAATGGAAATTCCAAAGCTGATTTTTTTCTCAGTTCATGATAAGGGGCTATTAAAATTATTAATTATAAAATTTTCCATCGAATACCACATAGCCATTTGATACTCTAAGTATCTACCTTTATATGCAGTGCCAGATTTTTCAGAGCAGAACATTTTCTCCTGTCTTAACCACTTTAATTGTAAATATCCTAAATGAGGGGATACCAACTGTCCCGTCACATTTCCATTATGACAATTATTTGCCAGGTATTTCCCTTCAGCTTTCCTGTGTTTAATGTGATCTTATTACTTACAGCACTCCCTCCTCCTACCATCATTAATGATTTCTCACCCTCCTGAAATGTTTGCAGCATGGGGTATAGTCCCCCCTTAGCTATCTGCAAACAAAGCACTTTTAATCCCTTTTTCCAAATTAATCACCTCCTCTCCACCTGGCTGCTGCTGTGGTTTTTCCACGTGAGGTGAATGACAGAACCTCATTTTCAATATTTCATCAGAATTCTAACATTTCTCCTCACATTTCACGGGAGGAATGTATTTAATTCTTGGGCTTGCTTCAGAACTTCATATTAGATAAAAAAAATCAGCGCTGATCTGTACTGAAGAGAGGAGGAACTGAAGGATCAAAGGTGTGTTTGCCATCTTCAATTTTAGGGTCTTATTGGAAGGATGGAGTAACTTCTATCCCTGACACAGAGCATGGGAACATGAAACCTGCTCTTCCTTCCATTTAACCAAGATGAAAAGGTAACGGCACAGTTGTCTCCAGATGTGAGGTTTAAAAATACACATATGTTGAATCATAGAATGTTTGAGGCTGGAAGGGACCTCCAGAGGTCATCTGGTCCAACCTCCCTACACCAGCAGGGACATCTCTACCTAGGGCAGGTTGCTCAGAGCCCCAGCAAGCCTGACCTTGAAGGACTCCAGGGATGGGGCCTCCACCCCCTCTCTGGGCAGCCCATTCCACTCATCTATCACCCTCATGTTGAAGAACTTTTTTCTAACATCCAGTCTAAATCTATCCTGTTAAGTGATGTGGTAAATCTCCCTTAGAGAGGCGTCAGAGCTATGTCAACTACTGCCACACCATCATTCAGGGTCCTTTTAGCCACACACAGGATACTCCATGTGGTGCTGTCGAGGTTGAGGCTGCCAGAACACCTGCAATCATTCAAAAATGCTGCAGTGCCCTCCAGCCTGCTGGTCAGGGTGGGAAAGAGTCACAATTATCCCACCTTGCCTGGTCCAAGGGCCCCGTTGACACGAGGGGAGCAGATGTATGGCAGCCGTATGTATGTTCTCCTCCCGAGGGGTGCCACTGGGCGGCACTGTGCAGAGCCAGCTCTGCCAGATGCGGTTCTGAGGAAGGATTAGTGACAGAAATGTCGCCTGCATCGTTTAAAGCAAGTCCTGGTCAGCAGCAAAGTTGCATATCAAAGCACTGATACAGAAAAACCTCATTAAAAACGGGCTTTTAGCCAGTTGTCCTCTTCCGTCCTGTCCGTCTGTCTGTCTTTAAATGAGCTTACAACTCTCCCTCAAGGCAAGAGCATCAGTAGTCAAGCTCTGGTAGCTTTGAAGACGTCTTTGTGTGATTAAAAATGCCACACAGGGCTGCAGCTTCCTCGTGGCTCTGCATGCCAATCAGGTGGGAGTATATAGGGCATTTCAAGTGTAATCCCTGGCATAGCTCTGGCTTCTTAAATTGGTGTTTAATTAGGAACCGTGCTATTGCTGTGCTGCTCTGGTCTCAAAGGAGCTATGCCTGAGCTGAGCTCTCTGAGGTGGCTCCTGCTTTAGCCCCAGGAAGGGTGTGGAATACAGAAGTAGGTCTGTGCAGAGATGTGCTGGCTGGATCACACCTTCCCCTCACAGCTCTGCCAGCCTGGACTTGTCTGCCCCCAAGCCCAGGAAACTGCTGGGGTAGCTGCTCTGCAAGGTCCCCAAAATCTGCCATGAGGGACATGTGCCAGCTCAGGCTCTCCTCTGACAGTGACATTGGTGTCTGGCAGTGTGTGGAGGAAGCACAAGAGTGCTAACCAGTAGTTTGGAGGAAGCACCCTAGTGAACAAGAGAGACTTCATAGAGTATCCATGTAGTAATGGAGCTGGTGACCAGTGTGAGTGATGCTGCGGTTGTGTGGTTTGGGCTTGAGGGCCTCCAAATTTCATAGAATTGTAGAATGGTTTGGGTTGGAAGGGACCTTAAAGGTCATCTAGTGGGACATCTGCAACTAGAGCAAGTTGCTCAGAGCCCCGGCCAACCTCACCTGCAATGGTTCCAGGGGTGGGGCAGAGACCCCTCTGGAGGGGGGTCTCCCCAGAGTAGAGGGGCAGCATCCTCCTCCCTGCCTTGCTGATCGCGCTGATTTTGAAAACGCCTTTATCCGTACAATCAGAACAAAGCTCCTCTTGAGAAGCTGACCGCCCGGGAAGGCCTTGGCCGCTGCCCAGCCGGGCAGGGGGGCGCCCATCGCTCTCCGGCCGCCCTGCGGGGCTGAGGGCAGCCTCGCCGCGCTCCCCGGCGGCGGGCGAGCGGACAAGCCGCGTTGCCGTAGCCGGGAAGGGCTCCCCGGGCCGGGCTGGGGCCGCTGCCATGGCAACGTGTCCCGCCTTCCCCTCCGGGCGGCCGGGCCTGAAGCCCCTCCCCGGGAGCCCGCCGCCGGCCCATAATCCTCCGCGCCGCTGCCCGCCCGCCATGGCGCTGCTGGGGGNGTGTTTGGTCGGGAGCGATAAAGTCTCGGGCAAGTTTGGGCCCAGCCACGTTCAGGGAGAGCCTCTCCCGCCGATGTGCGCTCAGGTGACTCCTCTGCCTGTGTTCGAGCGCTTCTTCCTCTTTTTGTGGGCAAGACTCTGAAGAAAGCGCCTTTGAGTGGATGCTAAACTTTGTCTAGAGGAAAAACTCAACGTTGAGAGGTAATTTTGCCGTTAGGGAGAGGGAAGGGGAACTGGAATTCTTTCTGCCAGCAGTGGAAGGCTGGAACGTGGTCCAGTGAGTGATAGTTTTTTGTCACAAGTGAAGAATTGAGTGTATATCTCAAATTGAACCGAGCCCAGCTTTCAATAATTCATCCTCATTTCTCAGAGCGACTGAAGGAAGCGTATCCCAAAGATGGAGTGAGTGAGTGTCCCATAAACTCAGAGAGCTCGTGTTTCTGTTTGATAATGACCTTTTCCTTCTCCTCAGAGTCCTTCTGTCTTGGTGCTTAGTAGATAACATAAGCAGGGCTGAAGTAGTAAATTTCTGTGGGTTTTAGTTTTGAAACAAGAAGCTGAGACTTGAAGCTGAGTATTTTTCTCATGTATTTGAGTATATTAAAATATATATGGCCACTCAGTGGCTATTCAGTGTTGCCCAGTGTTCCTGGAAACTTATTTCAAACATTAGTGAATTAACTTATCATGGTGATGTGTAGAAGTGTTAATTATAATCCTGTTTTCCTTTTGAATGCTTTTATTTTCGTGTGAGGAGCATGAAAATGGACATGGTTTAGTGGTCATGGTAGTGTTGGGTTGACAGTTGGACTTGATGGTCTTAAAGGTCTTTTCCAACCTTAATTTTTCTATGAAATATCAGTCCTTACTACTAATTTTTAGTTGCTCCATGTTGCTAAATGTTGCTGTGCACTAGATTTTCTGAACTCAAAAGCTGAGGCTATGTCCATAGTATATATTTCTTTTTTTACACTTTGGTGATTAATTTTTACCTCACTCCTGCATCAAGCTCTGTTTGGATGAAAATTAAAATTCATTAAATACACGAGCAGGATCTTAAATTTGGTTAAAGAAAAACTTTGTGCCCCATGATGACAAATAGGCAACACACTTTATATAAGTATGTTGTGCAGATTTATTTGGCTGTTGTCTAACAGGAGGCTCAAACTTTACATTCTGGAGTTTTTGGTTATAATGTCCCTCAAAATTTTGAGAGTAGTTGACGTGATTTTTTACACGTTTAATTAAATTTGCTGGCAGAGGAAAATGCACTGTCCTGTAATTTCAGTTTCCTCTTCTCATTTTTCAGCTGGCTCAGGAAATACTGGGCTTGCCCCAACAGAAGTGACTGTAGAGGTTGGCTGGGCACTTGGCAGGTTGTATTTCAGAGTGATTAGCTGTTAATTGTTATAAATTAGGTAATGCACCATTTAAAAATTTCTTCTGGGAAGCAAATTTTAGCAAAATAACTAAATAACTGAAGTTATGTTTATACACTAATGAAAAGCTTCTCTGAAGGATGCACTTGATGTGATGTGGTTACACCAGCAGCATGATGCCTCTCACTGCTGTGATAAAATCATTTTTGTGAGTAAAATCAACTCTACAACCACAGTTTGGCTTTTATTGGTAGCACTACACAAATAGCAGAGGTTTGGGACAGCATTGCTGTGTCCATCAGGTGTTGGGCCTCTTACAGCTTGGAGTGGAAAACAGTAGAGCCAGAGAAAATGTGATTAACAGAAGGAAAAAGCTCTGGTGAAATAATTCTGTAAAAGTTAAGTTATTAACCATTCTTTTTGAAAAAAGGTGATTTCAAACACTTGCTCCTCATCCTTATACTCTACTTTGTGTAGTAGTTGACCCCCCCCCCCCATCTTCATTGTTTCTTGTTGGTTGTAGGCTTTTTATTAAGCTTTCAATTAATTGGAAGCTTAATTGTAGTATAATACTATATATATTTTTTTTCTCTGGCACTTAGCACAATGAGATTCAAATATATTAGAGTTGTTTGGGTGCTGTTGTGTTACAGATCCCTGTCTTTCTTCCTTCACACTTGTATTTTTCAGTGGTTTTGATTAGAGTCTGAGCAATAAGCCATGTAACATTTGTATCCTGGAGAGGAAAAATAGCTGAATTTATGGAGGGGAAAAAAGAGGTGTCATAAATCCTGTGGCACTGTGATCAGGCTCCATTTCTTGACATTGAGATCAGTTTGTGTTTCTGTCAGTGCTTGGAATTGAGGATCTCTGCTGAGTAGTAATAGAGAGAATAGTTCTCCTTGGTAAGCTTGGAAAAGTAGCCAAAGACTGTTTTTTTTTTTCCTAGGAAGCTTAGGGGGTTTTTGTAGACCAGTTCAGCTGCATCCAAAATAAAAGCAGTGGCAAATTCAATCTGATCTCAAACTTAAATGGAAGGAAAATAGCATTTGACTAGAAAGATCCAGCAGCCTTTAACTAAGGATAATTATTTTACTAGGAATCTTTATACTGAGGGGCTTCTTTCAGTGAGGGCTTTGGCAGTTGTAGAAGGAAGGCTCTGTAAACTATTGTAACGGTAAAATACAGAAAAGGACTTTTTTTCCCTCTCCTTGTATTATCTTGCCTTTCCAGCTGCCACATGATGTGATAAGGAGTGTGTCATTCTGCATAATTTAACAATATCCCTTGCTCTGGAAGTGGTTGTAAGAGAAGTTTCAGGTGTTTTGGTTAAATATATTTATTTATTGCCCTTTTTTTTTTTTATCTTCACCTGAAGCCTGGTGTATTCTGTAAAATTATGCTCATATTTACTGTCCAGCTGTCATTTCACTGGTGTAATTCTCTCCTGGACTTTGGTGTGGTTGAACAGCTTGGTGCATGGGAGCTGTTCATCACCAGTCTCTGTTAGTCAACAGAATTCACTGACGTGTACAAGCTTTGTAATGGAGGATTTGGAATTCCTTACATTTTCAAAATCCCTTTATAAGGGAAATATTGCCTCTGAGTGGATCAACAATCCCATATGTCCATCTGTAAAAGTGGCCATCTAATAGTACTGAAAATGGTTGTGAGGAAGGATATCTAATGAAGTGGGACAGGAGGAAATAGGGGAACTTGGTCTGCAAATCATGGGAGGAATATGGGGGGCACAGGGGAAGCAACACTCCTGTGGTGGGGGGTGCTGGGTGTACCTTGGGGTGCCTGCTGTCTATGGGTTTCCCAGCCTGTTCTTGAGACCAAAACAAGCCAAATGTGAGGGTTTATTAGGAAGATATTTTAGGGGAAACTCCTTAAGGTACCTTTTTGTTAACCTTTTATTTTGGGATACATGTATGGAACACGTTGGCTGTTGTTAAACATAACTCCAGTTAAGTTTATATTGTTCATATTGGTGACAGTTTAGTCTATACCAGAATATTTTCACATTTTCTCTCATGTTCCTCTGCTCTCCCATCCATCTTTTCTTTCCTTGCCTTGCAAACTCAGCAAAATTAAGTGGAACTTGAGTGCTGCGCAGGTACTTGAATCTTCCCTTCAGTTATCTTTGCTGTTACAGTTAGTTTAAAATAAACCCATCCCCATTAGATGAGTGCAGTACATCTGGAACAGTGTGTAACATACTCCAGAGAGAAGCTTCTAAGCCTGGATTTGACCTTGCACAAACACATTGTTTGTGTTTATAGCATTTAAACTATTACAGACAGTCAGGACACTTAAGCAATATGTGTGCAATCAGTGCTAGGCATCTGTTTCATCCTTTAGAGTATATAGAATCATATCCAAAAATACATTAAAAGAACATAACAGTGCTTAGTCAGGCATTCAGAAGTTAAGAAGTGCCAGAATTAAAGTTCCCTGCATCATTTCTTAAACTGGGAAATAAGCAAGACTTGTTCCTGCTCCTTTAAAGCAACAACCTGCTGCTTTTATCTATCCCAGGAAGGTTCAAATGTGCCTTTCCTTTGCAGCCCTGCATCTCTTGAGAAGAATTGTAGTGAGGAAAAGTGGAGTCCTTCTTCCAGACTTGAGACTGAAAAGAAGGAGAAAGTTTCCATGTGTACCTTGTGCAAATCTTTTCATCTTTTGGCTGTATTGATCTTAGTCCCATGACCATTTCTAGCTTCAGGAGCCTGTCACATGCACTAACTGGGACCAGAGCTGCTGCTGTTTCACCAGGAGCTGTTTCTAGGCTGTTGTCTTATTGGAAAAGACCTTTTTGAACCTTGGGGTCAAAGGATATGAATTATTAGTGAAATATTTTTATGATGTCCTATGAGTACACTGTAGAATAGTAATTAGCTTCTTTCCAGTAGCTGTTGGCACATCCTTTTTTATGAACAAATTTAATTTTTTTTCTTCCTTTTTGACATTTGTCCTTTGCCTTGGGCTGATGAGCAGTTTTGCTCTGTGGTGGTGAATTTTATTTAGTATAAAGTGTATGGTTAGTATTGCAACAGGGCAGTAAAAGATTAAATAGTGAATGTATCAGAGATGATGTGGCACCATCAGTGAAAAGAGAGGTCCTTGTTTTGCCACTAAGGAAGCAGGCCAGGAAAGAAATGACCCTTTGAAACTCTTATGGAGAATTAAATGCTTTCAATGCAACATGTAAAGTGTGCTTGGTGGTGCCTAGCAGTGTGTTATAATAGATATATCTGTATTATATATAAAATAAATCTATTAATGATGCATTGATAGGTATGTGGATGTTGGGTACTTTGTGTCCTGCTTGCCTGAGACTTGTAGTGAGCCACACTTTAATTTCTGATAGTCCCAGTGCTTCCCAGCCAAGAGCTGTAGCTTTGATTGGTCTGGTGGCACGAGCTGAGCTAAGGGGAGAGGGAAATGACACAACCTATAAGCATGAGAATGACAAATTCATGATGAAAAACAGAACAAAAGAGTATGTGAAAGGAGTCAGATGATGACAACCTGGGAGAAAATTAAAGTGAGAGGAAAGGGAAAACTTTGGGCTTTCGTGGTACAAAAGAAACAAAGTCTGATGGGATTGGGGATTCAGGGAAGGGAAAGGTTCATTGTCATTTAGCATTTTTAGTGGTTGAATGTAATTTATTTTACAGCTGCTCCCCACCAGCTTTCTTTTTCTATGGTCAGTTGTTACAGAACAAAGCCAGCTGCCTTGTTTTCATGTTACCCATGTTGACATAAACGAGATGAATACCCTCTGAATATGAAGTGCATTTTCCACATGACTCCATTTTCACTTTTTTTTCCCACTTTTTCTTTGTAGATTTCCCCAGTCTGCAAGCAAAGATCATGGCACAGTCTGGGGGGAGATTATTCAAGGCCTTTACTAGAGGCTTCAGAGGTAGGTTTAATTTGGCTTTCTTCCTACTTGTGGGTCAGAGGAAACTCAAGCCCTTAAAGCATCTTTCAGTTTATTCAGCTGCTTTGTATTTTTTTTAAAATTTCACTATTTACAGCTTTGAACTGCTGCAGGTTACATGGCAAGTTATAGTTCTGCCTCTGGAAAAGGAGATAACTTTACTTAGAAGCTTTGGACTGTTGCACTCTCCTCAAGAAGTCTTTTAAAGTGTCTAGAAACTAAGGATAATATCATAACATACAAAGAAAAATCCTTAAAAATGTAGGGTTTGTGTCTTGATACTTAAATTCATGTTGTCAGGCATAGAAAATACCAATGCATAGAAAACTGGGAGTTTTCCTCAGGGATTTATTGCTTCAAAATTCTGCTTAGGTTGTGGAATATCAAGAAACTGTGGAAATTTATTTTCATCATTCTGAGTGCCAGGATGTCAGGCTCTTGCTCCTTAACACTAATGTGAATATAAGGAAGATGCAATTTTTACTGTTGATGGAGTAATTCTGACACATTTTAAAATAACACACTTTGAATGAAGCCAGGAAATGTATTTGTCTTGGGTTTTGTGGGTTTTATTATAAAAAAATTTACCTCAAAAGACTGACCTAAGCAGCTAAAATCTCTTGGGGGTCATTGGGACTTCAGAGCCTGAAATCTACTTAAATTGTGTTTTTTATTGTTTTTCTTTAAAGTATAATTTTGATTTGGGGAACCCTGAAATGTGCATTCAAGCCACATCCATAAAATGAAATTCCTAAAATATTTTTTTACGTAACTTGAACCAGGAAATTGTCAACATGTAGCAAATCTTTTAAACAAAATGCAGACTTCTTGAAAAGCTTTAAGAGGTTCCTTATTTGTGGCAGCCACTTTGATATTGAACTTGGAGCAACCCTTGGTGGTAGTGAGTGATTATTTTTTACTACCCCTACATGTGTTAATAAATTCAGAATTTTTCTCCATATTTATTTAGCAGGGAATCTTGGCCACATGCAAAGAAGTGAGTGTTTGATTAAAAAGCAGGTTCTTTTCCTGATTGCAGCAGGGGCTGTTGTACCTGTTGTGTGGAACTATTGGTAGGAAAGAGGAGTGTAAAGTGGATTTATCTCTTTATTTTACCCCCAGGTAAAGCTGCCCTTTCTGTACATGGAAAGAGTAGTATTGTTTAAGTATTCCACTTTGTATATGAATGTGCCTGAGTACAGTTATCCTCCAAAACTTCAGTTTTTTTTTCCATGTTCTTTAGTCCAATCTTCAGTTTTTAGGAGTCCTTTTAACTGAAATATTCAAGGTATCTTCATCTGCTTGGAACATGCTCTTCACTAGCTGCTATAGCTGCTTTCTTACTCATTTCCTTAAGCAAGGCAAGGTTTTTAGAGAGGAAATATCTTTATTAAAGCAAGCTGATACAGCTGGAAAATTAAGGGAGGGAAAACACACCAGTAATTCTTTCTGTTGGCTTTTACTTGCATGATTCCTGAGGTTCTTGTAACTTGACTTTTCATTTTCACACAGATCCTGCCCAGGTGGAGACTGGTGGAGAAGAGGATGTGTTGGCATGGCCATGCAGGTGGAGGCCTCCACACAGACCCAAAGGAAGGGGTAAACAATTCCTTCATCACTATTGCTTTTAAATTAAAACATGTGATCACCTACCCCTCTAAAAAAACCCCCAAACCCCTCAAGACCCCAATCACCATTTGTGAAAGACTTTCTGGTAGATCTGTGGGTGCTGTAGCAGAGTAAATACTGTTTAGTTGTCAGTGTAGGTTTCCTAGCTCTTAAATCACCAAATACTTGGAATAACTATGTTGAAATGCTTTGATTGTTTTATTTAAAATACAGTCTTAGTGTCTCACACTCCTTTGAAGTTGGCCTGTGTTATGTTAGATTTATTTTTTTTTCATATAATGTAATTTATTGTGGTTTTTTATTCTATTTTATGACCAATATTTCCTTGTGACTTGATGTTCAGGATATTAGAAATCAGCTGGTGGGTACAAGTTAGTGCATCAATTAATAATGTTGCACTTGAAGTGAGGAGGGGAGAGAAGCAATTTATTTGCTTGCATTTAATGTTAATGCATCTGCTATATTTTGAAGGTATTTATATCCAGGAAGCACATGTTAAAATAATTAAGGCAGGTATCTTTTATTAGCCCAAGTGATTACAGTCAGAAAAGGAGGCAAGCTCTTGGTTAAAACGACACAATATAAACTTACATGATTAAAATTACAGAAAACTCTTGAGTTTATGTAACTTCCACATTCTCACTTCCTGCACAGGCTTATTTCTGATGCTTTGTGTATTTGCAGAATGATTCTGTGGGATGATTTTAACCTGTTCAAGCTTGGGTGGGATCTTCCTAAAACTAGTGAAGGCCATGTTGATGACAAAGTGAATTTCAGTGCAGAATCCAGGGCTGGTTTGCTCACACTTAACTCTTCTGAGGATGTCTTTGCTACAGCAAAAAAGAATCTGAAGAGTTAAACTTGCAATTTCCTCTTAAATTTTAATCTGAAAGTTGTCCCTTCATTGAATCCAAACCTGTTTGTGCTACAGGCAGAAGTCAGGAGAGATGCTTCCAAAATTCATGCTTGGGTAATAAGAGGGAATTTCATAACCTCAAGTCTTGCCAGCTGGTTTTAGCAAACATCTGTGATCTTCTCTGCATAAGGCACAGGGGAAACAGAATAATCAGACATGCTCAGTCAGCAGCACTACTGCCTCTGCATGTTACATTAACTTTAGGCTCATTTTAAGACCATCCTTGCAACATGTGGAGCTCTTTCAGAGATTTTCAGGCTTTGAAGCTAGCAGGCTATCCTCTGTGTGTACCCTGATTATATATATATTATGGAATATAACCATTATGGATTGTATTTCTCCTGTAAATGGTGGGAGGAAGTTATCCCCTCTGTTGTCACTTTGGTGATCACATATCTGTTGGGCTTAATTATTTGGGGTTTTGCTTGTTGGTTTGTTTTTTCCTACTAGAGTTTCTCTCTGCTTGGGTATGTTATTGGCTGAGTGTTTTCACAACTCCATGGAAAAGATTTTTTTCTGGTATGTACATAGAATGATTCAATTGCAAATCCATTCCACAGACTCAGCTTCACAACTGACCTGTCTCCCCAAACACCACAAGGGGCTGTTGATTGTTTCTTTCAAAAGTTATTTTCTGAAATGCTCAAATCCTGAATTCATTTTTCAACTCAACCCCTTGGGCAACTTCCAGGATAAATTTATTTAATCATTTTAAGTATCCCATGTTTAACCATTGTGCATTTTCTTTGGAGTTACTACTTTTCAAAGGTCTGTAGTTTGGCAGCATTCAAAAAGTTCAATTCCAGGGTTTTCTCTGCTCAGAAAGGCAATGGGAGGTTCTGTTACCAAAACACTAGTAATATTAAGGAAGTTCCTTACCATTAAAACTCAGTAGGAATATATTAGCTGGAAATTTTGGATACTTTTTAGTCTTCTAGGCAGTGTAAATATTCCAGTTGCACCCTCCATTCACCTGTTATTTGTGGCTATTCCTGTGTAAGCCAATCCCCTGACTTTTTATTTCAAGGAATGGAGCTATAATGTAGATTATACAGGACATAGTTAAGGCTGTTGTCTGACTAAACAACTTTTTTCTCTCACTGGGAGAGAAGCTTGAACCTTTGTTTTTCTACTAAATAATCTTTACTTAGAGCAGTGGCTGATTTGCTGAGTAGTGAGAGTGAAAACAGCATTTTCCTGTAACACTTTGGGGGTTTTCTTGTACTTTGGTCTTGTACACAGAATATACAGGAATAAAAAAAACTGTCTGACTTGTTGCTAAGCAGATTTATATTACTTATGGAAAAACTGATAGTCATGATGGAACCCTGATAATTAACCTTCCCCTGCCACTGTTTCACTCAGTTGCTATTTGGTTTGTTAGTCATTGCTTGCCTCCTGTGAAGGAATGGGTAGTATGAAGACAAAAAAAAAAGGCTAAATACTTTTTCCCCAAAGTTTGGAAGGAAAAGCCAGGCCCTAATTTGAGATTTCTTGAAGCTGAGAAGCCAACTGGAAAAAAACCCCTCCTCCTTCCTCACCTTGGTGTCAGTGAACGTGTAGCATGGACTGAAACAAATCTAAATGCCCCCCTGCTATAAAAAAAGAGTTAAATCCTGTTCTCAGCCAGGTTTTTTCTCATGCTATGGAAGTTGTAGGTTTATCTGACTCTTTCCTGAGGCAAAAACCTGCAACAAATGCTCAAGTTCTGCCAGTTTCATCAGTTGATCAAAGTCTTTCAGGAGCCCCAGAGGTGGTAGGAGAAATGGGACTGGAGGAGTGAGTGCTGCAAAGGGTGAAAAGCAGGGGAGGAAGCAAGTTGTTAAGTACACAAGAGGAATTAAGGCTTTTTTTTCCCCCCTCCCTAGGTATTTTAAAACCTTCACAACCTGGCTGGGATTGAGGAGATGTTATAGGAGGTGTTCAACCCTCATTCCTTTGCAAATAGTCTTCAGTGTGTTTTAAAAACATGCTGCATTCAAAAAGAAAAGGCTTTTCTTCCCTGCTACATGAGATTTGTAATATTTTCCTTCCATTTCTGTAAAAAACAAGCCTTGCAAGAAAATCTAAAACATTCCAGGCACTTAAAGGAGGTAAAATAAATGCATCACTTAACCTTTTTATGTACCACAGAGAATCCAGAAAGGGCCTGAGCCTCTTAAACAGATTGCTCATTTAAATTCTTAATGTTGCCACTTGCATATTTAAACCATTTCCAACCCGTGTTCCTCTACACCAGTAACATTTATTTCATGGTAAACTTTGATGTAATGTGTGTGCATTTTGCATCTCCTTTGATATTTCTGCTTGTTCCCTTGCAAGGCCTTTGGCAAATGACTGGCCGCCTTCTGACTTTTTTTTTTTTTTCTGCACACATTTACTTCTGTCCCTGTTCAGAGCCATGAAGGACTAGAGGAAATAGATTCCTTGTTTGCAGCCAGCATATTTTATCCTATTTAATAGCTTTTCTCTGCAAAGCCTGGCTAGCCAATAGCAATGTGTAATTACAACTGCTCTGCTTGTATCTTTTGTGTTAAGGTGATACCTTTTTTTTTTAAGCTTCCTTTTAACCTGTAAGTGGTGATCAAAGATATTTTCCTGGCTGTTTGAGCTGCTCTTTCTGCCCATCCTTGGCTCAGATGACAAGGTTCATGTCTCTGCTGCCCCTCCTGCATGGGTAGGACACAGCAGCAAGAGTTTGGCATCCTCTCTTCACTCTCAAATCTTGCACATATCCCTTTTTCACAAGCTGTTTGAAGTGTGTTTATTCTGTGTAATGCTTCCAACCCCTTTGCAGTTGTTGACAAAATGCATTATCTCTCACCCTTGGGTTTGCTTTGAAGTTGTGACTAGAAACACTGAGATGAATTTCCCCTGCTTTTAAGAGCTCACATTTCCAGGATTGCCTTCCCTGCCTGCCTCAGCAATCACCTTTCAGCACAACTCCTTTCTTGCTCATTCACCCTGGACCTCCACGGAGCATTTCTATTCTAATTTGTTTTCTCCTCAAAGTGGAGGAGGGAGCATTTACAAGCACACAATCTAGTGAGGGAGGCATTAAAATAAAGTGTAAAACTCTTTTCTCCTGCCTTCTGTAAAGAAAAGTAATCTTTAAAAGGTGTGGACTAACTTTTTGTTTCCCTCCTTCCTCTTGACTACAAAATATTGCCTGAAATGGAGAGATTAGGGCTGCTCCCTTCAGCTTTAGATAAACTTCTCAAATTAACCCCAGGGTAGTGGACACAGAAAAAGGAGTTGTTGGTATTTGTGCTGTATGTTGCTGTTATTCTCCATTGTCTTGCATGGTTTAGGCTTTGGATGATATATTGAGCTTGGGAGTTTAGTGGAATGTGTCTCAAGTGTGATACAGAAAATTTATCCATCTGTAAAATAAACTGTATTTCTGTGAAAAAATACAACCACCAAAACAAAACAAACATTTCAAAATCCCCAAACAACTCTCCCAAACCCCCTCCCCTAAAAACCCAAAGCCAAAACCCTCTGATATTTCTCATGAAAACTTGTTAACTGAATTGTGGCCTTATTTAGAGCAAAATTTGAAGGAGAACCTATTTGAAGTATTTATTAAAAATTGATGTCACCAGTTAATCCAATGTGTGGCCATCCTCATCTTCTACCCAGCTTCAGGGTCTCTCTTCAGTGCAATAAAACCTCTGCAAAAGTTCTAAGATGCCCAAAAAACTCTGAAAGCCATTGCTGGAAATGTTTACATTTGTGGTAAAGCAACCAAATAATCTGAGCTGAAGTTTAGATTCAGTTCAATTTATGTATCAACAGAAGGGTTCAGTTTGAGGTTCATTTGAGTTGCTGTAATAATTACATATATTAAGGCCAGGCTGGATGAGCAACCTGCTGTAGTGGGAGGTGTCCCTGCCCATGGCAGGGGGGTTGGAACTGGATGATCTTTAAGGTCCCTTCCAACCCTGACAATTCTCTGATATTTTAAAAATACTATATAGTGGCTCACTAAATATTCTCCAAACTACTTTTTTATTGTAGACCTTTCAGACTTTCCTTCTTGCCTTCTTACTTTATTAATTTTATTTTTATTTTTGCATTTTCCTTCCCCTTGTTTCTATGCTCTGTTAAACCAGCTTCCAGAGCAGCAGTCCCAAGCCCTTGCATTTTACACAGAACTCTTGAGAAGATAAAGAAGGGTCAGTTGCTTTGTTCTCTGAAGTATTTCAGCTGTGGTGAATTGCAGCTTTCTCTGGATTCCATTTACAAGCTTTTGAGGACATGTGAATTAAGCACAATTCATCTAACATGGCTCTAAACCTAGAAACCTCCAGCTTGAAATGTTAATACTCAGTCCGAGTCTCAAACATGGTGAAGTGTCTGGTGCCAATCAAATAAAATGCAGAAGTGCTTCAAATGTATAGAATTAATTCTTACTTATCCTGTTATTTTGCTTCCTGGGGGTCTCTTTCTAATGTGGTGCCTTTGTTTGTCCTTTCCAACAGCTGAAGGAGATAGATGCCAAGAAGATCATCAGGGCAATGTTGTCTTATGTGTGGCCCAAGGACAGACCAGACCTGAGAGCCAGAGTGGCCATTTCTCTGGGGTTTTTAGCAAGTGCCAAGGTAAGGACAGATCCTTCATTGGACTGGGATAGTTGCTATTCATCTGCACTTCATACAAGGGTTATTTTTTTATTATTGAAGGGCTTTTACAGTCTTTAAAAGGTCTGTTTCCTATATAAGGAGCATAGAGTGTTAGAAATAGCTTGAATTTTTTCAGGAGGTGTCTCTGCATGTGTGTGGTTAGGGAGGTGATGGTGATGATGACCAGGATTTCTATTTCCATTGCTCATGTTGGTTTAGTCCAGGATTTTCCATTGCTGATTAATCATTTACATCATAGCTTATGGGAAATGTGAGTTAAAGGTTGCTCACAGATCTCCTCTTCTTGTGTGGTGCTCTGTTAAATGGGATTTCTTCAAGGCTCTGAACTTGAGCAGTGTGGTGGTGTCTTCTCAAAACTCTTGCTGTGCTGTGGAAAAGGGGGTTTGAGCTCCAGGCTTTTCTTGCTATTGCTCTGAGAGATGACAGTGGAATTTCAGGGACTCCTTTGGTGTATAAGTTGTATAATTTATTTTTTATATTGAGCCATGCTTTCATTCAAATGATTTTTCCTGTACTCTGTCGATCATATGAAATTGTGGGTTGCTTTACTTCATTGTATAAAGATCTCTCACACTCTTGTCTGCAACAAATGTAGTGTTTATTTGTTCTTAGAAATAGGCACACAAAAGCTTTCCCCAGATTAATGCAGGATATAATTCAAATTTTATGCCAACTATGTAGAAATAGTTCAGAAGAGCCTTTGTTAACTTTGTCCAGAAAATCTTTTGCTTTGAAAAATAAAAAAAATACTGGATTACAAAATGTGGGGAGTAAATTTTGTGCATTTCCTGAAGGCATGTGGCTCAACCAGGTAGGAGCTGCTTCTAAGTATGGCAGTTTTTAACAAATGTCAAGCTAATATTAGTATCTTGCTGGGCTAAGCAAAAGTAGGTGCTGCTTAGCATTGAGTTTAGCACTTAAACTACCTGCACTAGCAACTTATTAGTGCTGTGAGGAGAGAGAGGAAATAAATTTGAGTGCTGCAGGTGTTAAGGAAGAGTGCTTGGGGGAGAAATGGGCTCGTTTATTTGAAGGCCTATCTGTGGGTCTGCAGCTCTCTGCTGGGCAGTCTAGCAGGTGCTGTCCACAGCAGATGTTTTGGTGGGTGCTGCTGGGCAGGATGGTGCTGATAGTGCAGGTGGCACCAAGCAGAACAGGCCATGTCTGGGCAAGTCACCTTCCACCCTTTCTGTGTCTGTGTGAAATATCCTGATTACTCTTCAACTAGCTGGGAAACTATCCCCTCAAAATGCAGCATTTTGGGAGTACAGTGGGAGCATTTTGCCTTTGTACTCCTCCTCAGTTGTCCTCACAATAATATTTATCTGATGGTACACATTGAGGGCTGTGTATTTAAGATTACCCCATATCCCACCTGGTAATGAAAATTCTCCTAATTCACTTTTTTTAAAGCCTTTTATTAGTAATATTAATAATCAGAAGGCAATTGTGAAATAAGTATGAAGTATTTTTTATATTTCTGCTCTTCTCTTTACTTCCCTAATTTGTAGAGTTATAGGGATATGATGGAGATATGAATCCAGAATTGAGTCCTGCATGTGGCAGCATTGTTCCTTGCTCTCAGGAAACCTATTCATGTTTTCAAGCAGCTTTCTGGGGTGTAATGGAAACAAAACTGATGGCCAGGGTGCCTGACTCTGGCAAACAGCTCTGTTTGGTATAATACAGAGCTATTATGTTTCTGCTGGGAGAGAGAGAGATGTTTCCCCTTGTCAGACAATCAGCCACTCCATTGCTATTTGGGGAAGTAACTGGATGTTGGGATCTCTTAAATTTCTCACTTTAGGATGTGTCCTGGGCAGCCTGGGAGCCCTGATGGCCAGAGCAGGTTCCCAGAAGCAGAGCAGAAAACCTGCTGAGTTTTGCCCAGGTTTTAGGAGTTGCCTGTTCAAGCTGAAGTGTTTTCTGGGGATGTTTGTTTTGGCAAAGAAGGATTTCATTGGGAAAACACCCAGCAAGCTCTCTACAGAATATATATTAACAGGCTGGGGGGAAAGATTTCACAAATGGCTTCTAGTTACCCTTTGCTGATGTTCTTTGTTTTGTTCTTAGACCTCAGCATTTCCAAATCACTGCAATTTAACACGTTACCCCCCATCACCTCTCTCCCTTTATGGGGTAAACTTTCTGTAATTATCTTTTACACATGCTCAATATGGATGTAGTTATTGTGGCATGACTGACACGCAGTAGTTGGTTACAGCAGCAGTAAATCTGTCATATCTTAGAGCCCTGAACATCTGCTTTTCTTCCAGGGCAAACAAAAGGTCACTTTGACCTAGAGGAAATGAAACACAAATTAGTTCACCTGTAGCTTGCCTGCACCGTGTCTAATCCTGAGCCCTTTCCTCATTATCCCATTTGGGACCCTTTTGTTGTGATTGCTTGGGAGGTTAATTACCATGTACTTGACAGACCACACAAGCAGTTCCTCTGTGGTATAGTTGAGTCTACCCAAGAATGGCAGCAGATCTTTCTCCTCGCTGCAGTCCTGCCCTGATTTCTTTGTTCTCTCTGAACTCCTCTGTGCCTGAAGGATTTACATCCTTATTATGGATTTTGGGCTGAAGGTTGCTGGTTCTTGGGGGTTTCACATGGAGAACTGGATAATTGTGATGCCTTCTCCAGTAAGAAATTCTCTACTAAGTCTTCCTGAGTTTGACAAGAGTTTGGTGAGGTTTTAGACCTCTATATAAAATTAAGTTTCCTGTTGGAAGAAAAGAGCCAAATGGTGCCTCTCCAAGACAGAAGCTGGAGAGTGGCTTCAGTTTTATCCTAGGAAAACTCCAGAGGAATCACAGGTTGTGAAATCCTCAGCCACAGGGAAAAAAAAAGAGGAGTTTAAACCCAGTTTGATTGGACTTGCTTCTCCACAAACCCCCAAAAAGCTGGAGATCAAACCTCCTGGTCCTGCTGCTTGAGAAAGAATTCATCTCTTCAAATCTTCCAGTTCAGTAAAATGGAATTCCAAGACAAAAGCTGGTTTGTGTGCAGCTACTGAAGAGCCTGCAGTCACAATCTGTCTTGACTCCTTTTGTGGGGCTCAGTTGCCTGTCATTGAACAAATGATGGTGATTTTTGGTGCCTTTTTGTCTCCACAGAAGTGCTGGTAGTATTGTTAGCCTTCAAAGTGAGCTGTTTGCATGGCTTTGTATGCCTGGGAGCTGACAGGATGGAGGCTGCTCTAGGGCTAGTAAGGGCTTGTTTTTTAATCCTGGGAAGATTTGTTGTATGATGACATGCTTTAAATTTTTTACCTTAAATATTTATAGCCTCTCTAGATGTGTGTGATCTGCAAGATACACCAGGGAGACAGGTGAGAGGAGTACACGAGGCATTATCTCTGTTCACAGACACATGGATGAGCCTGCTGGGCTTCTACAGATCTATCTATTTTCCCCCATTCCCTCTCCCATTTTTTTTTGTCTGTTGGGGTATATATAGTAAATGCTTCTTTACTTCTCTGCTTCTTCCCTTTTTCTTCTGGGGCACAAGAAGAAAAAGTGCTCAAGCTTCTGAGAAGCTGCATTAAGCCCCTGAATGTGACAAAATCTCTGTCAGCCTGTGGTGGGTTTTGGCTTCTTGGTCACAGAGCCAGCACGTGTTACTCATGAGCCAGAGGAATCTTTCAGACCATCTGCACTTCTCCTGGCTGCTAATGCTCTTGGGTTTCAGGAGGAGAAATTGTTTGTCTAAGGAGGCAAGACACAAGTCTTGTACTGCAAATTTTGTCTGGGTGATATTTACCTGTGTATGTATGATCTTGGTGTTTGTGGGCTCTGATAGACTTGAATAATTACAATAAACCTGTAGAAAAATTACCTTTTTGAGAAGTTCCAGGTGAAAAGTATTTTAATTTTTAATTTTTTTTTCTCTTACTAGCAAAAGTACATTTCAGGTCATCATTATATTTGAAGAATTCATGGAGCCACCTGCTTCTTCCCTCCCTTGGACCACGTTTTCTAGCTTCTTGAGCAGCCTTACCTTCAAGGGCTGGAGTTTTCTCTTTACATTTCCTCCAGTTGAGTTGTTGGATATGTACATTTATAGTGGTCCAGGGATAAATGGAGTCATCTTCATGTCAGTGTTTCCTGTTGAATTATTGGCAGAAGAAGAGTTCATTGCAGACCACTTTAATCTTGCTGGGGCTCAGCCTGTCACTAATTCATCACCTTTATTAAACAAGAAATGCTGGGAAGAACAAAATGAAAGATAAAACTGTTTGCCTTAAAAGTGGTGGAGTCCCACGAGGGCCTGGAGATGATGATGATGCATTATCAGCTTGAAACAGTGCAGGCACTTAAAAAAAATACTTAAACTCATTTAAACATGATGCATTTGCAGTAGAACACCCTGGTAAATGGAGGCACTTGAGTAGGGACAACTTCATGGGTGCTGCATTTGCCTTCCAAGAATTTCAGGCAAGGAAAAGCTATTAATTCAGAATTATAAATAGCAAATGCACAGATTTATATTAAGAAGGTCTTTTTAGGGGGGATTGTTATCCAGCTTTCAGGCATTAGGAGGAGGAGGGAGTCTCTATAGATCTGTTCCATAACACAATGGTTTTGGGTGGTGGCTTCTCCCTGGGGTGTGTGGAGCTTGTTGCTCTGTGCCCCAAAAATCAGGGCTCCAGAGAGCTGTGAGCTCATGGAGAAGGCTGGAATTGTGCTTCTGTTAATGTGGACATGACCTCATTGACTAAAATTGAGTAGGAAAGGTCTGTTTTAATAATGGCCTCTCATCTCTCTGGCTATAAACTTTGCAAGATTAACTTTTTTTTTAAATTACTGGGAAGCAGAGTGTCTTGATTGCTAATGAAACATGCTACTGAGCTGCCTCCTTCTGCAGGCTTCATCCTCCAGGAGCCAGAGCAGCTATAACCTGAGACCAGGCTTTAAATTTCATTTAAAACTCTGCTGGGGAAGATGATATTGATGGGAAAAAAAAGACATTCCTGCCAAATTGGAGGCTGTTAGCAGTGAAATTAATTGCAGGTGGAGAACTGCCATTTAAAGACTACATCTTTTTCCCTTTAAATGGACTTTAAAATATATCTGTGGTTCTATTTCTAAACTACCTGTAGCACAGCAGAGTCTACTCAAGAGTAAAATCCCTGCAGAGGGATTTGGGAGAGTCTGCAGCAAATCAGGATCATCTGCTTTAGAATACTCTTATTTTCCTGAGTATTTCCTGGGAAAACCTGCACTTTGTCACCTTGCTCAGCACTGCAACACCCATGGTAGTAGATTCATCTTGATTATCAACCAAATGCCACCCAAAAATTGAGTTGCAGTAACTCTGAAGGGAAACTAGGGGTTTTCAGGCACAAACCAACCAGTGGTAATCTCACTTAGGTGCTCTCAGAGTTGTCTAGATCATTCTGTATTCAGAATTTGATAGTCTGCTTTATTTTCTTCTTTTTTTTCCCCCTATTTTTTCTTCCTGCTTATTGTATTTCAGAGGGGAGACACAAGAGGAGAAAATGGTTTCCTTCCTCATTTGCATTTAAATTTTTTGCCTAAAATAGTGTTTTAAAAAATAAACAGAACGCATTAAAAAAATAACCTAAATTTTTCTTTAATCCTATAGTTAAAAGAAATATTTTCCAAACTCCAGTTCCCTTTCTTGGTGAAGTACTTGTCTTCCAGTACTTAATTTGTGACACTGGGAGTATTTGATCCTGGGATAGTTATTGAAATTAAAGCCTGAATTTGGACTGAACTTATGAAAGACTTTCCTGCTCTTTTCATTTGAAACCTAGTTAATTATTTGAAGTGGAAAAAAAACCCAATAAAGTTTTTTCCCTGAGCTTCCAGCACTGGCAGAACTCCCTGAGTACAATTGAGATCCATTTGGTGGAGAGAACTGAAATATCTTTGTCAATCTGGGCTGGTTTTTTTGTTTCTTCTCATGTCAAATCATTTGTCATCTACCCACAATGATTTTTTTCAAAATATATATTTATAAAAAACCCCAAACCCAAACAGAGTCAGCTCACTGTAAAGTATTTTAACATCTGTAGTTCTTAACATACTTGTTCAACTGGTAAAAAACTTCCCTACCTTAGTTTCAAACCTTCAGTTAGAAGCAGTATAAATTAGTTCTATTAATGATAGAAAGTTTGGCAGCAAATTTTCATGGTACAAATGACTGATGTAACAACAGAACATTAACAAGACTTAATTTTATGCTTTCTTTAAGATTTTTCAGTAGTTTTTCATGCTATAATTGTGCAAATAAAATCCTAAAGTGGGTTTAGTTACATATTTTGTTTTGCATTGTTAGGGGAGATGAATTTGATTTTGGTGCTCTTCTTAAATACTATATGTTAGATTGTGGATAGGACTTTGGTGGTGTTTGGGAGCTCATAGTTGTATTATTAATAATAATAATATTTTGTGCTGCTATACCAAATGCTGGGGTTAAGGTAGATACTAGATGTTTATAGTGATGTTGATAATGGAAAATATATTTTAAATAAAGGAGATATATAAATAAAGGATATAATAAATAAGAGACAAAAGATAAGTTTTCTTTGATTTTGGTTTGATATATCTTGATTGACTCTGTGTTGGCAAAAAGTGGGTGAGTTATTTCTTTTCCAGCAGTGGTTTTTCATAAGGAATATTTCCAGTAGCACAAAGAGCAACCAGTCTGTAATGATGGTGTCATTTAGTAGCATTGTGAGCATGTGTCTGATAAATTGATATTTTAAAGGAGCCCATCAGAGGAACAAACTAAACTTGGAAGTCCCAGGAGTAAAGACTTAATAGTGTGGAGAATATTGTGCTTGAAACCAAGAGAACCATCTCACCTGCTCTTCAGAAAGTAGCAGCAGAAAAACCAGTCATGCTGCAGAGAGACATCTTTTAATGCACGTGGACTAACTGGTGTGTTTATGCTTTCAGGCCATGAATATCTTGGTTCCCTTCATGTTCAAATATGCAGTGGACAACCTGAACCAGGTGTCTGGCAACATACTCAACCTTGATGCTGCACCAAACACAGTGGCTACGGTGGCAACTGCTGTTCTCATTGGCTGTAAGTGCTCTGCCCACGAGTTGGCAAGAGTCCTTTGGTAAGGGAGGGGATGGCAGAGCTGCTGACCTTTGCCAAGGGTCTAGAGCCTCATCAAGTTCAACAAGGGCAAGTGTAGGTCCTGCACCTGGGGAGGGATAACCCCCTGCACCAGTGCAGGTTAGCAGCTCTGTGGAGGAGGACCTGGGAATCCTGGAGGACAAGTTCACCATGAGCCAGCAATGGGTCCTCGTGGCCAAGAAGACCAATGGTCTCCTCGGGTGCATGAAGAAGAGTGTGGCCAGCAGGTTGAGGGAGGTTCTTCTTGCTCTCTGCTCTTCCCTGCTGAGGACATCTGGAGTATTGTGTCCAGTTTTGGGCGGCCCAGGTCAAGAGAGACAAGGAGCTACTGGAGAGAGTCCAGGAGAAGCCACAAAGATGCTGAGGGCACTGGAGCATCTGTGTGCCCAGGACAGGCTGAGAGCCCTGGGGCTGCTGAGCTGGAGAAGAGAAGCCTCAGAGGGGATCTGCTCAATGCTGAGCAAGAGCTAAAGGGTGGGGGCAAGAGGCTGGGGCCAGACTCTTGTCAGTGGTGCCCAGGGACAGGCCAAGGGGCAGCGGGCACCAAGTGGAACCCAGGAGGTTCCATGTGAGCAGGAGGAGAAAGTTGTTTGGGGTGAGGGTGTTGGAGCCTGGCCCAGGCTGCCCAGAGAGGTTGTGGAGTCTCCTTGTGTGGAGAGATTCCAAAGGGGCCTGGAGCTGCTGGTCCCCCTGCTCTGGGGGAGCTGCTGGAGCAGGGGGGTTGGACCAGAGCATCTCCAGAGGTCCCTTCCAAACCCCCACCATGCTGGGATTCATTCTGTGATTTCATGGTTACTCCTGTTGATGTCTCTTTCCAATGTTCTGTGACCTTCCTTCTGGTATTCTAATTTAAAAATGAAATAATGCCATAGAAAAGATTCTTGATTATAAATCCCACTCTTTCTTATTAGCTGCAAAAAACCCCCTATTTAAAACATATGCAGAATGGTTTATAGATGAAAAATAGCATAAAGTTTTGGACCAATTAAGTATCAATTACCTTTGGACTAAAACTGTTAAAAAAATACATAAAGAATGAGCCTGATGTAATTTCATGCATGGATGGGAGCTGGCAATACAATTATTTCCATTTTATAAACTTTCTCATCTCTTTTCAGATGGTATCTCAAGAGCTGGGGCAGCATTATTTAACGAAGCCAGGAATGCAGTGTTTGGGAAAGTAGCTCAGAATTCCATCAGGAGGATAGCCAAGAATGTTTTCCTGCACCTTCACAACCTGGATCTGGCTTTCCACCTGAGCAGGCAAACTGGAGCTCTCTCCAAAACCATCGACAGAGGGACAAGAGGCATCAGTTTTGTTCTTAGTGCTTTAGTGTTTAATCTGGGACCTACAATGTTTGAGGTGGCTCTAGTCAGTGGGATTCTGGTAAGTGCTGCTGCTTCCACATGGCTTGGGGTGATCTCATTTAGAAATAATACATTGATTTTCTCTTAGCAGAGTCTATGGAGTATTAATAATAATAATTGAGTTTACAAGGTGGTTGTGAAAGCAACTGCTGTGAAGGAGAGCAGTCCATAATTTCCAGTTATTAATTAAATTGCCTCAACTTGAAATTATTTCCACATTTAACGCCTGTCTTCAGCTGGTGCTGTTTATGTGGGTAGTTTGAAACATTTTTTGTTCTTCNGCAGGTTGAGGGAGGTTCTTCTTGCTCTCTGCTCTTCCCTGCTGAGGACATCTGGAGTATTGTGTCCAGTTTTGGGCGGCCCAGGTCAAGAGAGACAAGAGCTNTTAAGTATCAATTACCTTTGGACTAAAACTGTTAAAAAAATACATAAAGAATGAGCCTGATGTAATTTCATGCATGGATGGGAGCTGGCAATACAATTATTTCCATTTTATAAACTTTCTCATCTCTTTTCAGATGGTATCTCAAGAGCTGGGGCAGCATTATTTAACGAAGCCAGGAATGCAGTGTTTGGGAAAGTAGCTCAGAATTCCATCAGGAGGATAGCCAAGAATGTTTTCCTGCACCTTCACAACCTGGATCTGGCTTTCCACCTGAGCAGGCAAACTGGAGCTCTCTCCAAAACCATCGACAGAGGGACAAGAGGCATCAGTTTTGTTCTTAGTGCTTTAGTGTTTAATCTGGGACCTACAATGTTTGAGGTGGCTCTAGTCAGTGGGATTCTGGTAAGTGCTGCTGCTTCCACATGGCTTGGGGTGATCTCATTTAGAAATAATACATTGATTTTCTCTTAGCAGAGTCTATGGAGTATTAATAATAATAATTGAGTTTACAAGGTGGTTGTGAAAGCAACTGCTGTGAAGGAGAGCAGTCCATAATTTCCAGTTATTAATTAAATTGCCTCAACTTGAAATTATTTCCACATTTAACGCCTGTCTTCAGCTGGTGCTGTTTATGTGGGTAGTTTGAAACATTTTTTGTTCTTCAGGATTGTTAAAAAAAAAAAAAAAAGAGATCAGAAAAGTAAACTGTGCATACAAGTGTCAAATAGATCTGGGAATATAAATGTCCAGGAATGTTGTGTGGAGGGTAGAGGAGGGAGTGATTATTGACTCTACTGAATATTGGGCTTTTCTTATCCAGAACTTGGAAGTGAAAATTATTTTTTGGAAAATAGGCTTCTCCTCCTTGCAGGTTTTAAGCTTAATAAGCTCCACTTGAAGCTTTTCTTATATAAATCACACTTCCTGTCTTTGAAATCAGGATCTTTTGGGTATTTATATGCTAAAATCTAAATCTTGATTACATAGTTTGGACTAAAATAAAAGCAAGAGCCTTATTTTGTTCATTCTAGAAGGACTTAATCAAATTGGAATGTAACAGCAGGAATTAAACCCCTTGTTGAGAGTGGGTTAAATTTTTTAACCTCAGGAAGTTGCAGACCAGGTTGGCCACCAGCCAACCTGCCCTAATGCTTTAATTTTTCTTCTTCTGGCTCTTCTCTCCTGATGTGCCCTGAAGTAGAGAAAATACTCCATGAATTGTTTTTTAAGGTTATTTATTCTTCCTGAGTCTTCAGCTGTCTTTCAGAATGCACCCAAAAAGCACATAAACAAATACTTATTTGTGCTAAAAGCACAAACACCAGCAACATTCATGTTTTATAATGGCAAAAATAACTTCCCAGTATTCTGTTTTTATACCAGCCCTTGGTTATCTCCTCCAACCCTTTTATCTCCACCCTTCTTGCTGCTTCCCTTTGGAGTTTATGCCTGGATTTAATTTTAAGCTATTAGAGCAGGGAGTGTTTTGGGGGCAGACCATGTCTCAGGCTAATTTTGAAGTGTCCAAAATTCTCCTGACTCTTCTTCTTCTGTTTTCCATCTTCTAGTATTATAAATGTGGTGCAGAATTTGCTTTGGTCACTCTGGGGACACTGGGAGCCTACGCAGCCTTCACCATAGGAATTACCCAGTGGAGGTGAGACATGCCCCAGGTTCCTCAGGGGGTGTGTGTGGGGGGGATTGTCTCAGTTTGAACTCCTGACTCTGTTAATCCTTCATTTTCCAGGACTAAATTTCGAATAGAGATGAACAAAGCAGATAATGATGCAGGTAATGCTGCCATTGACTCACTCCTGAACTATGAGACTGTGAAGGTAAGACCCATCTTGGCTCCTTGTCTTACTTAATCAGCCTAAAGAAAGTGACTCATGAGATTCATCTTCCATAGGGCTACATATCTGGAGCACTTGCACATATTTAAAACCTTCTTCATTTGAAGAGTGCTCCCCAGCATGAAGGTTGTTAGTGGGACTTGGAAATATCTGTTAATAGAATGAGAAGTTTCACTCATGGCTGGATCACTTTGACCATCACTTTCTGCAAAATATGAATTAAGAGGCTTGAAGAAGCTCCTGATCTCTTGCTTGCAAAACTTTTACATTTTTTAGTATCTAATGGCAGCTGATATTTGGTTGTTACATTAATGGGGGAAAAGTTTTGCAGGACAAACACCCAATGTTACTAGACTAAGGATCTCCATGGTGTGGAGAACATGTTGGGGTTTGCTCATGGGTTTTGTCTTCACACAAAAATGTTTTATTTTCTTTTCTGTCTAGTTTGTAAGAGAGGTTCTGTGCTTCTCTGTGCAGGAAGTATGTTTGCAGTGAATTTTACCACTCTGTACAGTATTTACACTGAATTTTACCACTTTGTACAGTATTTACACCGAATTTTACCACTATATACAGTATTTATACTATATACTTTGCACCTGTGACCTTTGTTTTGATGTATATCCCAGTATTTCAATAATGAAAAATATGAAGCCCAACGATACGACGAGTTCTTGAGGATCTATGAAAATGCCTCCCTGAAGACTACCTCAACTTTGGCTCTCCTCAACTTTGGGCAGAGTGCTATCTTCAGCATTGGCTTGACAGCCATCATGGTGCTTGCCAGCCAGGGCATTGTTGCAGGTAATTCAGTCTGTCTAGGAGCTAAAAATTACTCACGTTAATTGAATTCATCCAGAATAGAGGTGCTAATTCTTAATTAACTTATGCTTGATGTGATTATTAATTTTGAGAGTTGGTATTTCTACCTCTTGGAGTGTCATTAATTCCATCAGATACATTTATTTATTAATCTATTTATTTATTTGTATATATATATAAATATATATATTTTTAAAAAATATATCTTTATATCTATATATATAATATATCTTTATATATTATATNTGTATATTTATATATGTGTATCATATATACTATATATACTATGCATGTATATTATATATAGTATATTCTTTATGTATGTGTATCATATATACTGTGCATATACACTATATATAGAAGCTCTGTTGTATATATTATTAGAGTTCTCTCTCTTGATCATGACAAATTCTATCCTTTGGATTTATCTATAATTGTACTTAAGATTCTTTCCCAATTTGTGCTTTCATACATTAGTTCCTCCTCTTCTGGGTTATTTATGATTATCTTTGTGAAATTTACAACTTTACAATCCAATATTTTCTGTGACTTTCCTGATGTGCTGCTTCTCTTATTTTCCACATGCCATTATTCTACTTTTTAAAGTAAAACCCTCCAAATAATCATTAGTTTCAAGCACTCTCCTGTGTAAAAATCTGATCTTTTTGGAATGCATTTTGTTTACTATTTAAACACCTGGTTTTAGAAGTGGGATAAAAGAAACTAGACTTGATTTTTTAATTTTAAATCTTTTGATGCTTCCTAACAACCTTCAATTCTCCTGATTCTCTCCCATCCCTTTTGTTTCAAGGCAGCCTTTCTGTTGGAGACCTGGTGATGGTGAATGGATTGTTGTTCCAGCTTTCCCTTCCCCTCAACTTCCTGGGAACAGTGTACAGAGAGACCAGACAAGCCCTCATAGACATGAATACCTTGTTCACCCTTCTCAGTGTAGATACCAGAATTAAAGTAAGTAGCAGCTTATTTTCCTTAAATATCCAGGTATTGATTAGGGCTATTTTCTGTCCATGCCATCATTTCACCCTGTTTGTAACCTTCTATCTTTAATTTCTATTAAAGAAAGAGATGTGTAAAGATGTTTTTCCTCCTCTTCAACTGCAACAGCAGCTGCTTTTTTTTTCTTGCAGAACCTTTTAGTGACAGCCCAAATTGTGTTTGTGTTGAGGGTTTTTTAATTGAAGTATTCATGCCTCGTGATGGAATTTTATTGGTAATTAATGATGCAGAACTTATTACTGCACAAGTAGTTATGAAGCAAGAGTGTTTACAGCAGAAATTTTGACTTTCTTTGGGAGAAAGGAGGAACAAACCAATTTTGTGGGGTGGATTGTAATTGTTTTCAACAGATCCAAGCTGGAGTGTCCATTTGCCTTTGTCTGAGCTAGGAAATGGACTGTTCAGCTTGTTGAGCTGCTTGTGGTACTTTCTGGGCAGCATCTCAAGTGACACTCTTCTTTTAACAGGACAAAGAGCTGGCTCCACCCCTGCAGATCACCCCCCAAACTGCTTCCATTGCCTTTGAGAACGTGCATTTTGAATACCTGGAGGGGCAGAAGGTCCTTGCTGGGGTGTCTTTTGAAGTCCCTGCAGGAAAAAAAGTGGCCATTGTAGGAGGTAGTGGGTCAGGGTGGGTAAATGGACTAAATACACCAATCAATGATGCAGAATCTTGTTCCTTACATGTGTTTGTTGTTATGTTTTGTGTTTTATTATTTTTGCCTTATTATTTTTGCCACCAGTTCTGTTTGGAGGTTGCAAGTGGCCAACAAGGGAAATGACATTAACTTTTATTTCTTTCCCATTGCAGGAAAAGCACAATTGTGAGGTTATTATTTCGTTTCTATGAACCTCAGAAAGGAAATATTTATGTGGCTGGACAGAACATTCAAGACATCAGTTTGGAAAGCCTGAGGAAGGCAATAGGGGTTGTACCTCAGGTACACTGGGTTCCCTTCTCCCCAAATACTCCCTTGTAGTGGTAATTCTCAGTGCTCTGACTCTGCATTTGAGTGAGGGCCAGTCCTCCTGCAGTGCTATTGTCTAGTTCAGTTGAAAGTCACCATGTTTGCTTCCCCCTCCCCTTTCCCCCCAGGAAATGCTCTGGTTTTATGTGCATCATCATAGAGATCCAATTTCTGAAATGTGTTTAAGCCTCTTCCTGAGAAAGTGCCTCCAGCTTGAAGTGATTTAGCTTTATAGTTGATTAGCACCCATAATGAGTTAGCAGAGTTGTAAAAGTATGCATGGCATCTATCTATTTAGGACACAACATGTATTAATCCCATTTGGGGGAAGTTTCCCCAAATACATTTACCTTCAAGCTCTGTAGAAAACTATCATCAGTTCTGTATTGATTTGTTTCATGGGTTGGGGACAGGTTTTGAAACTCTTATTCATGTTTTCTGATGGAAAATCATCTTTCTGTAAATGCAGGATGCTGTGCTCTTCCATAACACCATCTACTACAACCTGCTCTATGGCAACATTGGTGCCACCCCAGAAGAGGTGTATGCAGTGGCAAAGCTGGCAGGAATCCACGAGGCTATTCTTAGGATGCCAAATGGCTACAACACTCAGGTTGGGGAGAGAGGGCTCAAGCTCTCAGGTAGGTTCTCAAGCACCCAAGTTCTGGGTTAGAACCTTGTGGTGTGTTTGGTTAGAACCCTGTGGTGTGTTTGGTTAGAACCTTGTGGTGTGGTAGGATCCCCTTTGTAGGATCCCCTTCGTAGGATCCCCTTTGTAGGGCCAGTAAAGACTCTGGTCTTGATTTGGAGCCATGGTTCTGTGAATAATTATGTCTGAGTGCAGCAAATGATTTGTTTTAAAAAATAACTAAAGTGGATTCTCCCTCTATGCAAAAATTTGGTGTATCATGGATTCCTTTCTTCCAGTAAAGCATAGAATGGTTTGAGTCGGAAGGGACCTTAAAGATCATCTAGTTCCAACCCCCAGGGACACCTCCCACTAGAGCCCCATCCAACCTGGCCTTGAACACCTCCAGGGATCCACAACTTCCTTGGGCACCCTGTGCCAGTGTCTCACCACCCTCAGAGTAAAGAATTTCTTCCTAATCTCTAATCTAAATCTCCCTTCTTCCAGTTTGAAGCCATCACCCCTTGTCTTATCACTACAGGCTCGTAAAAAAAATCCCTCCCCAGCTTTCTTGTAGGCCCCTGATACTGGAAAGCTGCAATAAGGTCTCCCTGGAGTCTTCTCCAGGCTGAACCACCCCAGCTCTCAGCCTGATGTGTCCCAGAATGAACAGCTCTCTTCTTTTGAGGACTGACATTGGAAAACTACATTAGAAATGCTGCCTTGATTCTTTAAAATTGAATTATTCTATAATTGGCAAAAACCTCAACACAAACCCAACTTAGTGAAGGCAACATGAATTCCTCTCCCCTAGCCTGGCTTTCCTTGCTTCTGTGCCACAAAAACAGGCACAAGGAAGCCTTGGTTGCAGTGAGAACTTTAATCAATGTAAATGATGAAGTAAACACTTGGTGCTGTTCTTCCTGATCTTAATGATTCATCAGAAAACCCCCAAGTTGGTTTGACTTTCTCAAGTAGAATCTCTTTTGCTGCTTTCTAATAGATGGGTGATATTTGGGCTCTAACAGCCCAAGCCTGTGACTTTGAACCGAGTGGTTAATAACAATTAATGTGCTGCTCTCCTGAATGCAAATGGGGGAGAACATGAAACAAGTTGATGTGTACAGAAAGACCTTGGGTTTTATTGCAGTTTGTCTTGCAAACGTGGCTGTTGTCAGGCTGGGAGCTCTGAACATGCTGCAGAGGAGAGAAAGAGGGAGAGTGTATTAAAATAGACTGAGTAAATTGTACAATTCTAATTGCTAGTGAGTTGTGCTCGAGACAGTTGAAAATGTGAACTGCAGTGTTATTACCAGCCTTTTAAATGGTTTATTAGAGCCTGCTCTCTCCTGATAGGAATGGAGCATTAGCAAGGAGATAGCAGCATTAAATGGAATGTTTTGAAGCCTTGAGTTAAACAAAGGAGGACAAGAGCACAAACGTGGAGTGTTTGCCTTGCATACCAACTGTTGAGCAGATTTTCAGTTCTCCAGTGCACCTGTTTCCCTGCCTGTGAAAGTTGTCCAGAGTTATTCTTGAGTAGATGTTGGCTGAAGAGCTGTGGAGGAAGGAGAGGAGCCTGAAACTGGGTTACAGCCCAAACCAGCAGGCAGGGGGTTGCATAATGAACGTGGGTTTCAGCCCCGTGTTCGTTGTTCTGTGGTGGAATTTGCTGGTGGAAGCTGTGAGGTGTGGACACTAACTCTGGGCCATCAGGGAGTGGGAGGTTAGATGGACTTCAAGGAGAGAGCTGATAAAAAAATGTGTTCAGGATGCCTGGAATCAGCTGCAGGAGACGTGGACAGAGCTTTGTTTATTTGTGAGAGACACCAGGATGGATGGGTGTAGCTGAGGCCAGGAGAGAGCTCCAGGAACACACTCCCTGGTGTACAGAGTGAGTAATGGCTCATCATGGGTAGTTATCTGTGTGAGGCTCCTGCCTTGTGGCACATACAAAATGCTGATGGGTTTAGAAAAGGCCAGAGAGCTAATCTTGAATCACTTGGGATTTATCAGGGAGTAGGAACTTGTGTGATATCTTGTGTAACGTGTACAGTCCCTCAGCAGCAGCAACTATGATATATATTAAAAACAACCCCCCAAAAGTCCTGTCTGCTGTTGAATTTAGAGTATCCCAATTCTAACCTCATCTTTTTTATTTTCCCTGCCCCCCATTCAGGAGGAGAAAAGCAAAGAATTGCAATTGCCAGAGCAATGTTAAAGGAGCCACCTATTTTTCTCTATGATGAAGCCACATCATCTTTAGATTCTATTACAGAAGAGGTAAAAAAAAATAATTATAAAACTTAAATGGTGTAATGATGTCTGATTCTGATGCTTGTGCCTGTGCTTTCCCTCTCAGAGGGAATCCTGCTCTCTTTGCCAGATTGCTGGTGTATTTTTTGGTATTATCATTAAGAGATTCTGGGTCTAAGCCCTTTTCCTGAAGGCCAGAGCAGACACTGAGTCTGTCCACCTCAAGATGTAGTGGAGAACACAGCTCTGTCTGGGTGTATTTTCTATTTTACACTCCTCACATCCCCTTCACCTTCACCATTCATCTCTTGAAACCATTTCAAATCCCTCCTGCAGCCACCAAGTGTGAACCTTTCAATCCACTTTAAAAGGTGTTTAGATGACATGGAGCATTCATGACCAATATCTTCTAAACCCTGGTGACAGAATCCACCCCTTGTTTGTTGTGCAGCATCTTTCTGAGGTGCAAATCATGTAGGTGTGACCTGCAGCACTGGTAGTCATTGGTATTCATGTCACAGGAAGGGCTGTGGAACATCAGAGCAACGTGACATCATGTCATGACACCTCCACAGCATCAGGCTTCCAACCACAGCTTTGCCTACTCACCAACCTCAGCACCAGCAGTAATTTCACCAACTCATGTCATCAAAGGCTAGAGCTGTGTTTGTGTTCACCTACACAGGTTATGGAGTGAATTTCTTGCCCTGTAATCACTAAATTACTATAATTTTGCAGATACAAAGAAATCAGGAGTATAAAGTGTACATCTCTATAGGACAGAGAGAGTGGAGCTTCCTCGTGGGGCCAGGAGTGGCCATGACACACATGATTCTGCAGAGCATGACCTGAATTCTTGCTCTCTTTTGTTTTGCTGTGTTTATTGCCAGAATCATCAGGAAAGCTGAAGGGCTCAGGGCAGAGCTGCACTTGAAAGGCCATAAATGAGCATGAGTCCTTCATGTCTGGTGGTCACAATGTTCTCTGACAAAGACAAGGGTTTTTCAGGAAAATAAAGGAGGTGCTTCATTTATTTAGTAGAGGTTGGGAAGGTGGAAGCTGCTCACAGAGGAAGCAGTGGATGGATGGATAGAATCATAGAATCATTAATGTTGGAAAAGACCTCCAGGATCATCAAGTCCAACCTTCATCCCAACGTCTCCCTGACCCCCAGACCATGTCTCCAAGCACCAGATCTACTTGTTTGTTGAATCCCTCCAGGGATGGTGACTCCAGCACCGCCCTGGGCAGCCTGGGCCAGTCCCTGACCACTCTGTCAGTGAAGAACTTCTTCCTGATGTCCAATCTAAACCTCCCCTGGGGCAACTTGAGGCCATCCCCTCTTGTCCTGTCATTAGTTCCTTGGGAGAAGAGCCCAACCCCAGCCTCACCACAACCTCCTTTGAGGGAGTTGTAGATAATTAGAATCATAGAATGTTTGAGGCTGGAAGGGACCTCTAAAGGTCATCTTGTCCAACCTCCCTACACAAGCAGGGACATCTCTATCTATCCCAAGATAGCTTTAACTTTACATTCCACATTGACATGATATCAAGAGGGATTTTTTTCCCTTTTAACTCTCATTGATGGGCAAGTATGATGATGAAGATTTATTTTCATGTGCCTTTACTGCTCTCTCTGTTGCTTTTGTCCCATGGCTGCTTGGGGAAGTTTTTCCTGGAATCAAGTAACACTCCTCTTCCTTTATCCCTTGGGATATCTGCATTTTTCTATGAATATAAGAATTTTTTTGCAGTTTGAGGATTTTTAGAGCTACAGAAACTTCATGCTTGAGATTCTTCTGCAGCTCTTTCATCCTGTGAAGCTATAGCAGTACTGGAGATGTTTCTCAAAACACATTGACAGTCCTTTGCCAATTTCCAGACAGCATTTTCTTCTCTCTCTTCCTACCACCTAAGAGTTTGTCCCTTGTTTTCATCTTGCAGAATATCCTCAGTGCCATGAGGGACATGGTGAAGCACAGGACGTCGGTTTTCATCGCCCACAGGTTGTCCACAGTGGTGGATGCAGATGAAATCATCGTGTTGGATCAGGTGAGGTCCTCACCCAGTGCCCTGGGGTTTTCACATGGTGTCAGGGTTTGTTTCAGGGAGTTTTTGTGTCCACTTTGTCACCTTAAACCCCCACAAGCTGCTGGAAGTTCTCACATGGTTCATTTCCAAAGACAGAGAATTCTTTGCTTTTTATTTCTCTTCTTTGCAACACTTTATCTGTTGCAGAAACTTCCCCCTGTGAGTCTCTTGGGTGTTGTATTTTTACTTCATTTACTTCCTTTAATTAAATGTTCTTTATATGGATTATCAGAAATTTCACAGGCTCTGCCTTAATGTTGCATGGGTTTAATCTGATTTATTCCAGATTAGGTTCCCCCAATTTATGCCTCATTCTCATCACTCATTGAGTGCCTGTTTTTCACATCCATTGTTGTTTTTTTTTTTTTTTTTTTCAATGGAAAGAGAGAGGGCAACATGTTCTGTTTCCATGCAGATAAAACTGTTGTAGGATTGTTCAATCTAATTACATGATAAATCTGAACACTCTTCTCTATTGTACCTGTAGAAAACTGTTATTCCCTTTCTGTATGATTCTAAGGGGAAAAAAAAATTCAACGCTTGATTTACTAATATCACTATTCAGCTGTTACCTCATATTCAGCCTATCCTGAGTCCATTTTCTCCTCTGTTACCCATATCTGCCTATAAATTTAAAATAAACAAAATATCCTTATTATAGCTTCATAGTTACTCTTTTAACTGCTAATGCTGAAAATATAGTGCTCTAATCTGCTGATAACAGGTGTTAAATTTATCTCTGCCTTCATTTTTTTCCCCTTGCTATTTATATGCTTGTGATCATAGGTGCCTTTAGTGACTGAAATATGCATATTGGAAAGAAAATAAATGATTCCTCCACTATGTTAAATGATTTCATGGAGAATCAGAACAAAATCTTATGAAATGGTGACATTCATAGGATCATTTGGGTTGGAAGAGACCTTCCAAGAGCATCAAGTCCAACCGTTCTCCCATCCTGCCAGGGCACCACTAACCCCTGGCCCTCAGCACCACATCTCCAGGGCTTGGAAACCCCTCCAGGGATGGGGACTCCCCCACTGCCCTGCCCAGCCTGGCACAGCCCTTCACAGCCCTGACCACCAACAAATTGTTCCTCAGCTCCAACCTCAACCTCCCCTGGGGCAACTTGAGGCTGGTTCCTCTTGTCCCATCACTTTATTTCTTGGGAGAAGAGCCCGACCCCCCCTGGCTTCAACCTCCTCTCAGGGAGTTGTGCAGAGCCAGAAGGTCTCCCCTGAGCCTCCTTTGCTCCAGGCTCAACCCCCCCAGCTCCCTCAGCTGCTCCTCACCACACTCCTGCCCTACACCCTTCCCCAGCTTCATTGCCCTTCTCTGGCCACGCTCCAGCCCCCCAAGGTCCTTCTGGGAGTGAGGGGCCCAAACCTGACCCCAGGATTTGAGATGTGGCCTCACCAGTGCCCAGTCCAGAGGGATGATCCCTGCCCTGCTGGCCACACCAGTGCTGACACAAGCCAGGATACTGGTGGCCTCCTTGGCCACCTGGGCACACGCTGGCTCATATTGAGCTGTTGACCAACACCCCCAGGTCCTTTTCCACTGGGTGCTGTCAAAACTCTAGTCTCTACTACAGTGAACTCTAGCAGCTTAAAACTTGAGTAAATTCTGCAGTTGTGTTGGTTCAGTGTGGAGCTGTTCACATTCCACCAGCACGACTAGGACTAGAAGTGACAAGACCCAATTTTTTTCCCAGCATGTTCATCAGCAGCTGTCAGAAGGATGTAGATTTAATTGTAGATCACAATTTAGAACTAATATGAAATCCATGCAGTTGTCCATGTACTGCTGTCTTTTCCCAGAAGACAGACTAGCTGGGGAATGAATACATTATTTTAATTTGCAGTCAGTGAAGGTAAAAGTGTATCTCAGAATAAAAGGATGAGGTTGGTTTTTTGATGAGTAGGGTTCTTTCACCTTCCAGTGCCTGAAAGGGGCCTATAAGAGAGCAGGGGAGGATCTGTTCTCAAGGGCTTGTAGCAACAGGATGAGGGGTGATGGTTTTAAGCTAGAAAAGGGTAGATTTAGGTTGGACATTGGGAGAAAGTTCTTTAATATGAGGGTGGTTGATCACTGGAACAGGTTGCCCAGAGAGGGGGTGGAGGCCCCATCCCTGGAGTCCTTCAAGGTCAGACTTGATGGGGCTCTGAGCAGCCTGCCCTAGGTAGAGATGTCCCTGCTGGTGTAGGGAGGTTGGACTAGATGACCTTTGGAGGTCCCTTCCAACCCAAACCCTTTTATAATTCACTATCTTGTAGGACTCAAGTCCTCCCCTCCAACTCTTCCTTCCCCTTTCTGCACTGATAGTCAGTAAATCACCTTTGCTGCTGGTGAGCTGAACTTCTCCCCCCATTTTCATGGTGGCAACCACAAGGGCATGTTACTGAGCACCCACCTAAAAGCACAATTTACTTAATTGCTTTTAGGGTTTGATTTTAGGTGTGTTTTGCTTACATGGTGCTTTTTTCTTCCAGCTTCTTGGGGTCAGTGTGTTTGGTCATCAAGCAAAGACAAATACATGTTTGTTTTGATTCATTCATGTGACTTTTGCACTAATAGTTTAACACCTTGCCCCTTTAAATAGCTCTCCCAGTTTAGATAAAGCCCATCAGCATGCAGAGCTTTATTAAATTTAGTCCAGATGGACAGAAAGCATCAATGTTCCCATTTATGTAAATCTGAAAAGAACACAGCTCCCTATTTCCAGCTTGCAGCATCACACACAATTCAGTGAACCACATTTTCAGCCTTTCATTCCATAGAATGGCTTGGGTTGGAAGGGACCTTAAAGATCATCCAGTTCCAACCCCCAGGGACACCTCCCACTAGAGCAGGTTGCTCAAGGCCCCATCCAACCTGGCCTTGAACATATCTAGTGATGGAACATCCACAACCTCCCTGAGCAACTTGTTTCAGTGTCTCAGCACCCTCTGAGTAAAGAATTTCCTTTTAATTTCCAATCTGAATCTCCCCTCTTCCAGTTTGAAGCCATTACCCTCATCCTATCACTACAGGCCTTGGTGAAAAGTCCTTCCCCAGCTTTCCTGTAGCCCCCTTCAGATACTGGAAGGCTGCAGTAAGGTCTCCCCTGAGCCTTCTCTTCTGCAGGCTGAACAAGTCCAACTCTCTCAGCCCGTCTTTGTAGGAGAGGTGTTCCAGCTCTCTCATCATCTTTGTAGCCTCCTCTGGACCCTCTCTAACAGGTCCATGTCCTTGTGCTGGGGGCTCCAGAGCTGGACACAACACTCCAGGTGGGGTCTCCCAAGAGCAGAGGGGCAGAATCACCTCTCTTGACCTACTGGCCACACTTCTTCTGATTCCTGCCCCTCGTCAATAAATACTGTAATTTATTCTGTAAAACTGTGGCCCATGTGTTGGCAACATACTCCTGAAGATGTGGTGATATTGATTACTGATTTATTCCCCTTGTTTTTCTTTGCAGGGTAAAGTTGTGGAACGTGGCAGACACTCAGACCTGCTGGCAAGCCCCAACAACCTCTACTATGAGATGTGGCACACACAGAGCAGCAAAGTCCTGAGCAGCCACCACAACCCAGACTGGCAGGAGAGGAGGAACCACATGTCCAAAGAGGAGGAGAGGAAGAAACTGGAAGAAGAAATTAGCAATAGTGTGAAAGGCTGTGGAAACTGTTCCTGCTGAGTCTGAGCCTGGATTCATCTATAGAACAGGTTAAAATTGCACAATGAGGCACTGCTCTTGGTTTTTAAGTCAACATTCAAAAACTTCTGGGGTTTGGGGGTTTTACAGTTTCTCAGAGGGACATCATTTCAACCAAAGGAGTTCTATTTTTACATCTTTAGAGATCTCAAGCATTCAATGGCACCTGCAAGAGCTGAGTTTTCCCAGAACTTTCAACTTCTCCACTAAGAGTGTGATTTATGGCAATTTTTAGACACTGGTAAATTCTCCTGGTAGTTGCTTGAGGTGGGCTTTAAATTGTAAACAGATTTGTCCTTGACTTACATTATTCCTCCTCATCAATGGCTGATAAATACGTCATGTTGAAATTGTAATTGGGTTAATTTGAACTCATTTGCTAGTGAGGAAGATGCAATTTAAATTCCTCAGGAGTGTTCTGGTTTCAAATGTTCCTCCTTGTACAGAACAAGAAAAGCCTCAGCATAATATTAGAGGTTTCTAGTAGCAAACTAAATATTGAAATTATCCATCTCACCCTTCAAAAGCACCTTTCATACTGGACTATCAGGAGATGTATTGTTCTGAAAGAAAACCTAACAGTATTTTTAAGAGCTGGCAAAAGTCTGGAGTTGATGATAAAATATTGTGTGTGACTTTCCAGAAAACACCCAAAATGTTGTCTGTAAATATGGAGAATCAGAAGTTTCCCTTAAATTAAAACAATCCCAGGTCAGGATTCTGTATCCTCAGCAGCTGCTGCAGCAGTCAGAGCAGAATGCAGCCACTTCTATTTCAGTCGTGGTCTTAGGGAGCAATTAAGATTCAATAAAGACTTCTATGAATTTCTATTATGTCATTAATGTGTGAGAAAATGACCTGGATAATGCTGAAAGTGTTGGGGTGAGAATCTCCTCCTTTCAATGGTCAAACCTTCCTCAGTGTCAAGAAACCTCAGGCTCTGCAATGGGCAAAGTTGTCATAGCAGGGGTGGCTTCTGTGAGGAGGTGCCAGAAGCTTCCCCCATGTCTGACAGAGCCAGTGACACCAGCTCCAAGATGGACCCACCACTGGCCAAGGCTGAGATGGTGGCAGAACCTCTGGGAGGACATACTTAAGAAGGAGAAAACCCTTCTGCACAACAGCAGCTGGAAGAGAAGAGTGAGAATATGTAAGAGAAACAACTCTGCAGACACCAAGGTGAGTGAAGGAGGAGGAGGAGAAGGTGCTCTAGGTACTGGAGCAGAGATTCCCCTACAGCCTGTGATGAAGACCATGGTGAGGCAGGTTCTCCACCTGCAGCCCATGGAGGCTTAACAGTGAACAGAGACCCACCTGCACCCCCCTGGAGAAGAGCAGGTGGATGTGGCCAAAGGATGGGACCCTATGGGAAGTCCACACTGCAGCAGGCTCCTGACAGGACCTGTGGATCCATGGAGAGAGGAGCCCACACTGGAGCAGGTTTGCTGGCAGGACTTGTGACCCACACTGGAGCACTGCTGGAGGACTACACCCCGTGGAAAGAACTCAAGCTGGAGCAGTTCCTGAGCTGCAGCCTGTTGGAAGGATGCACGTTGAAGAAGTTCATGGAAGGTTGTCTCCCATGGGATGGACCCCATGGTGGAGCAGGGGAAGAGTGTGAGGAGGGAGAAGAGGAGACAACATGTGATGAACTGACCACAACCCTTGAGCTGCTTGAGGGGAGGAGGCAGAGAAATCAGGAGTGAAGCTAAGCCTGGGAAGAAGGGAGGGGTGGAGGGAAAGTGTTTGAAGATGTGGGTTTATTCCTCATTGCTCTGCTCTGATTTGATTGGGAATAAATTAAGCTAATTTCCCCAAGTTGAGTCTGTTTTGCCCTTGACAGTAACTGGTGAGTCCTTAACCCCCAGGTCTTTAATCCTGATTTCTCTCCAGCTGAGGAGAGCACTGCCAGAGCAGCTTTGGTGGGCACCTGGTGTCCAGCCAGGGTCACCCCACCCCAAGATTGTATTTTTACCTTACCTCTTCAGGGGAATTCACTGTCTTTAGTTATTCTGGTAAAATTCTTCATATTGCATTTAAAAATTAAAACCTTCCTCTTGGATATTGAAAAGTAACTTGTTTTTTTTTCTGCTGGGGAATTATACCAGTATAATTACACTGATATAATTACATTTGTAAATCAGATGCAAGATTTCTCAGTGTGGGCACCAGCAAAGCCCTGGAAATTCAGTTGCAAATAGTGTTTATTTTTTTGTATTACACCCTCCCCTGCAACTAAATATAGGGAGAGTAACTTAAAAGGAGTGAAACCTTTGCTGTCTGCTGCTAGTTACTCATTTTCTCTGTTAAAATGATGGGTGAAAAAAAACCAGAACCTGGCTAAAAAATAATCCAAGCTGGCATCAATCTCCTGTTACAAATGATATCAAATTGAAGGACTTTTCTTTTCACCCTGAGTGCAGGAGGAAAGTGAAGCCTTGTGAATGTTTTGGCCGTTCAGAATTCTTCTAGCTTACAATCTGCCTTTTATTTTCCCTAATTGTCTCCTTTTTTTAGTCTCCAGCAGCTCTGAGGTTGACTGTGAAGGTGCAGTTATCTCTGAACTGCCAGAAACCTTTAGAAAAAGGTTTATTTAAAAAGGCTTTTTGATGAGGCAGCTCCTTTGCCTGCATTGTGGCTAATAAAAAACCCCAAACAATGTGTGGTCCCTCCCCACCCTACAAGAGGCAGGTTTGGGAGTTAAATAATCTATTATTATGTGCAGCAGATGATGTGCAAAGACTGTAAATAGTAAGATTTCAATCCTGGAGGTTGGTTTTTTTCACTTCTGGTGCAGGGTTTTTCTTGCATGAAGAGGTTTCCCTCTTGCAGGGCCTGGACATCGTCTGCAGGGAGCACAGGAGCTGCACTTGGCTTGGGAATCTCTGCATCAAAAAGCTGCTTTACCACCAGATTTGATGGTGTTTGTGAAGGGAAGTTTTCAAATTAAGTGTTTCTAGGAAGCTGCTGCATGTCCTCACTGGGGATGGACTTTGCAGGTACTCTGAGTGTTGTAGGTTTGGGATGAAGACTCTTGGCAGGTGGTGAACACCAGAAATGTCTAAATCTGTGAAGGGTTGGATGTAACTATTTCTAGTGTCATTTTTGGTGCCAGTCAGTGTGCTGTGGATTTGTCCAGCAAAGGGAGTGATGGGAGGTAACTTCACAAAGGCATCATCATACAGTAGAATATTTATTTTAAAGAGTTCTGGTGGGTTTCTGGAGGTGAGTGGAAATGTCCTGTGCTGGGGAAGCACTCCTGGCTTCTTGGTGCCTCTGCTGAGTGTTCTCTGTGCTTGTCCCCCTGCCTCTCAGGTGACAAAAATACTTCACTGGTGTCAATTTAGCAGCTCCACCCAAAAAAAGAAGAAAAAATAAAAAAGTCTCTGTACTAATGAGAGCAAAAAGGTTCTTCTGCCCCTGTTACTTTCCCAAGAGGAGTGGGGGAAATTCCCTATAAAATCATAGAGATGGAAGGACAAAATGTGTGGCTGTAGAAGCAGCCACTGCACTTGGTGATTCTCTGCTAGGAAGTAAAACTTGTGTTCTCTTTCTAGTTTTAATTTGTATTCTTAATTTTTCTTCATTTACTCTGACTCTGAAGTGTCACCAATTGACACAGACATTTAAAATGCTGGATTGGGAGAGTTGTGGCTTTGCAGAGACTCTTCAGACCTTGTATATGGCATCCCTTTCAAAATCCTTTCTTACAGAAAACAGGTTTATTTGGAAGCTCTTTCACAGCCTCTGTGGATTTTGGTAATGCTGCTCTTCCAGAATTTGGAACATCACTTTCCTAAGTAGCAGCTTTTCATATTCTGGACGGGTAGCTGCTTGTTTGTACAAAATTCAAGCCATCTCCTACCATTATAAAATCTTTGTCTGCAATTTCAGAGTGGAAAAGAGGCATTTAATTTTTTTTTTTCCCCCCATTTCATTCTGTTTTTAACTTTTTTGGTGAAGAACAGACACTAAAAAGAGGCAGCTTCTTGCAGTGCATGTCATCTATTAACCATGAGCTTCCAGGATTTAATTCCCATATAAAAACTTATTAGGCACAGGATGTGGAGACACAACACACAGAATTTTGGCTGCTCCAACCTCCCAAGTTCTAAATTTAATTAGTGGTTGGTGGGGAAGTGGTTTTGTTCTGTACAAATGGATATTCATAACTTGCTGCTTGCAGATGATCTCACTTTCTGGTACATGGTTTAATAGTTACCTACATCTCCTAGCACTGAAATTTTAAATTATATTCAAGTTTCTTTTCAGATAAACATTTCCACTGTCCAGTAAGATGGTAGATGTTGAAGGACAACAAAAATAAGCCAGTTTAAGATGACACTGTGTGAACATCTCACCCCAGCTCCTGTTGTTCATCTGAGTATAGATAATTATTACCAAATAAAGGCTGAGCAGAAGTGGGTGTCCTGCCAAAGGGGCTCTCCCAGCTTGGCAGCAGGTCCTGAAGGAAACAGTCACTGGTGGGGAAGGTGGATAGAGGTGATTTGAGGAGGAGGAGGAGAAGCTTGGAAGGCCCTGGGGGGTGAAACCAGTTGTTTGCAGAGCTTGGGAGTGACAGTGAAGCTGGTGATAGGTTGTGGGGTGGGATAATCTCATATTCCAGGTGATGATCACAAAGGTAAGTTCCTGGAGAGCACCTGAATTCTCTTCCCACTCACCTTTAATAGCCTCTTAATTCAGTGTATCCCCAGGAACGTGTGAAGAAGCCTCACACTGATAAGAGTGAGAATTCTTGTTAAAAGCTTGGCTGTTTTTTACTTTAAACTTCTCTGTTTCTATAAATGTAAACTCTTAACTTGAGAGCAGTAGGAGTAGAGCTGGTTTAAGAATTTACCTGAGCTCTTGGCCTGACATCATGTGTGATACTGGCTGGATTTCTGGTTTGTGCAGCTCTAATGAGAAAGGAAATTTGATTTATTTAATTTTTTTTTAAATTTACATGTAATTTTGATAGTTCTGCTAATGCACTTGCACCATACAGAGCTGCAGCAGCCACTGGTCCTGCTCTGGCTCAGAGCTCACACAAAGGGCACCATAGATGAGGGTGAGATGTTGAAGCATCAGGTATGGATGAACTTCCAGCCATTGTTTCTAAAGGTTCATTTGCTTTTTATTTAAATCTTGTCACGATGCTGTGCCAGGAATGCTCCATAAGTGTTTGCTGGGCAAAGAAGTCATTAATTTTTGAGGAGAAAGAGCTACAATGGGAGTATATTTGGTTTTCTTCATGTGTACATGTAATTTGTTAGCACCAGTTTGAGTTGTCTGCATGAATCATGGAAAGCTCCAACCTCAGATAAATTAGGAATCACTTTGAGGTTACCATGCTCAGTAACATCCCATCTGTGCTCAGACAGTGGTTGCAGTGACAATATTGTATTGATTATCTGCTGAAAACCTTCCAATTCTGTTTATTTTGATCTGTTAAGCATCTGAATAACTCTTCCCTACCTTTAGTCCTGGTGTCTGCTGGAAATCTGTAGTTTTGGGTTGCTCACAGGGTGGGAGATTTGATGGGAACTGATGCTGAAGAGATTATCAGGTTTCTTACAAGGAGTGGGGCATTTTTATATATATATTTTATTTTTTTAAGTGTTGTGGCAGGGCTGTGATGTCTGGTTCTTTTATTAATTAAATGGTGATGTCATTGATGAAATAGGGAGGGAGGTAAATGGTAGATACCTGAGCATCCTGTAGAAGGGATGTTCTAGAATTCAGCTGCTGCTTGACTTCAGTGTCTGAATCTGATTTGTTAAGAAAATCCTTAAATGATTAGTCCCTGAAAAATAGCTTTTAAATTCCTGTTCTGTGACTTTGCTTTCTCCAACACCCCCAACTCTCAGCCTGTCCTCAGCAGTTGTGATCCTCTGCATGAAGCATTTCTGGTTCCCCTCCAAGCTCCTAGGGAGCTTCCTAAACAGAATTTAAGGCATGTCCCACGAGAGTAAATGGTGATTAACTTTCCTTTGAGTCACTGGGCACTTGTGAAAGTAGAGCTGATGGAACAGGGTTTGTGCACGTAATTAAACCTATAAATTCTCAGAGCAAGTTCCTGCAGCTGCTGTGTAGTCAGGACTGAAGCCACCTCAGAGTTCCAGCACAGGATCTCTCCCCAGTGAGAAGTGCTGAGTTGCACAGTGGATTTATTAATTTGAAAAAGAAAAAAAAAAAAAGGGGGAAAAATGCATTTTTACTGGTGTCTTAGGGCAGAATTTAAAATAGAATCCCCCAAAGTTGAAAGACTAATGTGACATCTCAGCTCCTCCACATTTCATTCCCCATTTTCAGTGCTTTTTGTAGCCCTTTATAAAATTGTCAAGTAGCATTTATGTCACACCAACTTAAAATGTGTCTTGTAAAGCTTATCAACCTTATCCTGGAGAGGAGAAAGGGGTGGGGGGGGAAGGAGAGAAGTTTTTCTCCTCCATTGTGGAGAGGAAGAAATAGGCTGGAACACAATCTATCAGCTTGTGTTGTGTCCTTGGGATGGGTGGTGAAGTGTCTTCTGAAGATCTTGCTGGCCTTGTGCACACACCAATTTGAAGAGAGCTTTAACTTTACATTCCACATTGAAGTGATATTGAGATATTGACAGGATATTTTTTTCCTTTAACTCTCTGAAATCAGGTGTGATCAGCTCCAGAAGCTGACAAAAAGTGTTTTCTTCTGGATTTTGTTTAAATTTCAAGCCCAAGATGGTTAAGCTGTTATTTAGTCTACTGGGAAATAGTCAAGGTCTAGCAAATCAATGTCCCAAGTGATTCTAGTGGGTGTGGAGAGAAGCAGATCCTGCAAATGGCTGGGTTTAGACCAGGATATCCAAACCTCTGTGGGAATTCATTCAGTAGGAATTTAAGCTCATGTCTAACAGCAGTCTCTGGTTTAGACCAAAGCTGCTTTACTCATTGGAGCTGTCCTATGTTCCAAGCAGAAGACTGCCCAGGCTTTCCCAGGCCATAGATTCCACCAGATACATCTCTTAAGGACTTTACTCAAAGGAATGTTAAGCTCTTTTACTAAATCTCCAAATTACAGCTATTTGACAACTTTAAGTTTACAGGCTGGCACTCATGTCACCAGCTGGACACCATGAGCAGAGGAAGAGCTGGGGACTTAGAGGAACCTGGGAATAACAATCCAGGAGAGCATGTTGGAAAGTTGTCACAAAGAGTTTCCAGACTGTCACATCTCTTGACCACTCTTGTTTTTCTTCCTGTTGACTGCAGTGGTGTCTTCATGGAGATGGTTGTGTTCCAAAGTGGGAGCCAAAAGTCTTCCTGGAGGCCCCATGATGTCACTCAGGTGAATTTCTCTATAAATAGAATCATAGAATTGTCAGGGTTGGAAGGGACCTTAAAGATCATCCGGTTCCAATCCCCCTGCCATGGGCAGGGACACCTCCCACTAGACCAGTTGCTCACAGCCCCAGCCAGCCTGGCCTTCAAGATGTCCAGGGATGGGGCTTCCAGCACCTCTCTGGGCAACCTGGGCCAGTGTCTCCCCCCCCTCCTGGGCAAGAACTTCTTCCTAATGTCTCATCTGAATCTCCCCTCCTCTAGTTTTGACCCATTCCCCCCAGTGCTACCACAACACATCCTGAACACTTGAGCCAGATTAAAAACAAGTTACTCAACAGATTATTTCTCTCTAACTGCAGGTAGTATTGAAGTGAAAAGAGTGAGCAGGGAACAGAGGAGGAGGTGAGAGGAACCTCATGAAGTCCTTGCTGTTGAGTGCTTTGACATGACCAGTGGTTGGAGCTGAGGAACAATTTGTTGCTGTTTGGGGTTGTTGTGGCTGTGCCAGGCTGGGCAGGGCAGTGGTGGAGTCCCCAGCCCTGGAGGGGTTTCCAAGCCCTGGAGATGTGGTGCTGAGGGCCAGGGGTTAGTGGTGCCCTGGCAGTGCTGGGGGAAAGGTTGGACTTGATGATCTTAAAGGTCTTTTCCAGCCAAAACGATTCTATGATTCTAGAGTGGAGCCCAACAAGCTGCCAATATAGAGCAATATAATTACAAACTAGCTGGGACTAGTTAGGGACAAGCTTGATGTGAGCAGGGGGTGTTTATCTAGACCCTGGTGTCCTCACCAGCCAAACCCTGAATGTTGTATGGCCAAGAAGCACCTACATGAATCTTTTCAATGTGGCTGAACCTTAGAGCAGCAGGAACAACACAAGAAAATGATCACACCACTGAGAATATTTGTCCTATAAGAAAGATCTCCCACATCTTCCAAAGGTCTAGACTTCAGGCTAGATTAATGTCTGTGGATCTCAGAAGCTTGGGCTGTGATCACAAAGGCCACTGTGAAAAGGTTGGAAAGCATGACCTTGCCAGAACTCCTGCAGGTAATTGTCTGGCTGAGGTGAGGTCACCTCCTGGAATTGCAATTTCAGGTGTGGTTGTGAAGAAGACACCCCAAGTACAGGCTGTCTAGCGGAGCTGCTGCCCTCAAGAAGAAAAGCTTCCATTATTCTCCTGGGAAACAACAGATTTGAGGCCATTAATCTTCTTAAATGTGGCTTTCCAAGGTGTGCTGTGAAAGATGATCATCTACCAAGTGTTTACACTGGTTTCTGCAGCTTTCAATCTATCAGAGAGAGAATTCCCATCACCTGAGAGCTCTGGGGGCTGTTGTGTGAGGCTGAAATTCTGAGTTTCAGCAGAGATGGGGCTTAACTCCAGGTTATGTGATGCTTTGGAGAATGATTGAATGGTCCTGGGCTGTTGGGATGGGCTAATAATTGAATAAGTGGTTTCTTTGACTATTCTTCTTCAATTAGCAGCAAAAAGGGAAAAAAAAATTAGCATACCTGTGGTATATTCCCTGGAGAAGGGAGTGTGTAGGTGACTGGAGACAGAGGAGGAGGTTGGTCCTTTCCTGCTGCAGTCTGAGGCAACATGTCTTCTGGAAGGTAAAAATAAAATAAAATAAAATTCACCAAGAAATTATGAATTAAAAAAAAAAAAAGCCTTGGTTGTAATCACTCAGCATAAAGAAATGTCCTTTAATTTGGAGTTAATTTTAGGGAAGATGATGAGGGATGCAGGAAGTACATTTAATCTGTAGTTACTGTCAGGTTTTCTTTGTGGTTTTGAAAGTAAATGTTTTGCCTTAAATTGGTTTGCACAGGTGTAAAGCTTTCCTTGTATTAATATTTAAAGAAATGGGGGACTGGTGCTGAACTGCACTTTAATATTTTTTTAATTGGTCTTTGTTGGATTGGGAAGCATTTCTTCTGTTAGGAGGCTATAAAAAACCCAGCTTTATCCTTAAAATAAATTAATAAAAATCTCTTGTGAAAACCCTGAAACTCAGTGGAACGTTTCCAGAAAAATCAAGCTTTATTATGAATATTTTTTTATTTTTTTTTAAAGTGTGTGTAAAATAATCCTGTCTTCCAAAAAAGATGCTTGAAGTTGTTTGGATGGAGTTGGCATCTGCCAGGGTAGAGTCACACATAAGATAACATGATTGACCATTTTTGGCATAGGATGGTCTAAATTGGCTCATCTGTTGGCTGTCAGGCTCTTCTGAATTAGATCCAACTCTTTGTAGGCACGTTTCCATCTGGTTAAGTTTAGGACTCAAGCTGTTTATATATTAAAAAAAAAAAAGGAAAAAAAAAAGAGTATTTTGTACCAATAACAGTTTCTGGAAAAAGGTTTTTGCTTATCTTCCTAATGCAGTTCAGAACTATTTGGTTTTCTTAAAGAGTGAACAAGGATGTGCCCGTGGTTTATGTTAAGACCCATGAAACATGCAACTAAAATGGAAAGAAATTAAAGTTTTAAACATAGCTATTTAAATATATGTCTCTATGCATGCATGTAATTCTAGAATATGCTCTTCTTCTAAATTGGAAAAGCAGATTTGGAGGCTGCTAATATTTTAACTGTGGGCATTAGGGAAGGAGGCTGGATACACACTGTTACATCCATGGTGAGGAGTTCTAAGATTGGCCTGGCATTATTTTTATTCTGAATATTAGCCATCTGGCACTGTGTGCTGCACTGTTTAGTGCCACAAATAATAATGAAAAATATGGTAATAGCTCCTGATACTTCCACAGAACAATCTAAGACAGAGGGGAGAAGGCTCTGGGTGCATCAGCTCCAAGCTGCCAAAGCAGGGTGCTCCCTCTGCCCTTGTTTTCCATCAAGGAGTCTCTGCTTGGAGACAGCAGAGGAAAGGCACTGGTTAATGCACATTAATGAAACTGCCTTGCTTGGAGTTAATGAGCTGCAGTCCTCAAGAACAATGGGCAGGAAAACCCCCAAGATTTGTGCCTTTCTCTTCAGGTAGATGTGGGCACATCCAGGACCCACGAGATCTCCCTGGTCTGTCTACAGCCCAAGGGCTCTGTCTTCTCCACATCAGTCAAGCCCCCCAGAAATGCTATTTTGAAACAAAATAATCTTGTCCTTCTGTCTCCCCGCATCAAAATATGATGAGGCTGTTGCATATTCAGCACCACTGTTGTTCTTGCTGTAGTTAAGTTGCATAATTAGATGGGGCTTTAAGGAGGTGAGAGCTAAACTGGAGGGATTCTGCCACAGAGGTGAACTGCAGCTACCTCCCAACTTCTCCAGGCAAAGAGCTGAAGGGTGTTGAGGTCCAAAGGAAGAGGCATTTCCATGGATATTCATTTGGGAAAACACTGTCTCAGAAGCTGTCATCACCTGTATTGGTCCCTCTGTCCTTCAGCTCAGCTTTTACTCTGACATATCCTGATCCTTCTGCCTTCTCCAGGTTTTGTTCTACCCTGTGCTCTGGCTCACTGCAAATACACCAGTTCTTGAGCCTTTTTTGTTGTTGCTGGTTGGGTTTTTTTTTTTTCTTTTTCCTTTTTTTTCCCCCCTGTAATCCAGTAGCCTTCCCTAAAGTGGCCAAGGTTGTTAGTGCTGCCAAGGAACGGAGAGAACACAGAGCCCTCTGTCCACAGAGCCTTGGTCCTGGCCAGGGCACAACTGGAAGCTTTTATTTCCTCCTGTTCAGAAGCCCCCAGTAATGAGGTGTTTGGCTGGGGAAGCATGGCAAGACAAATGCACAACTTAAACAAAGGTTTCCAATTTGAGGTTGAAATGCTGGGAGGAAGGTGGAGGGAGAAATGGAGAAATAGATCTGGACTAATTGGGGGGATCAGGGCCTATTAGCAGCACGGTTTTAATGTTCTATTGGGCCATGGGAGCCCCAGAGGCTGTGACCTGCTGGGACTCTCTGACTTGAATAAGGAGGGGTTGTAGCCTGGGGAAGGAGTTGCAAGGGAGGGTTGGGTGTTTTGGGGTGGAGAGGGTTGACCAGTAGAGCAAGGAGTATATCAAGGAATGGAGAAGCCTGGAGGCCTAATCTGGGACCCTCCTCACCTTCCTTCCTTCTCTAGCTTTGTCAGGCCCATCGGAAATTCATCTTGCCCAGAAAGGTCACCAGCAACCTTGAGTTTCTCTTGAGTGTTTCTCAAACGTTCCCCATCAGGGCAGAGAAAAGGTGTGGACTAAACAGCAGCTCCTGCTTCTCCAGCTCCTCTTTGACAGCACTCTTGGAAGGGGATGCAAGGACAGGAGTGTTGAGGGTGTCCTGCAGCCAGTGGGGTTCATAATGAACACCTGTTTCAGGTCAAGTTTCAATGAGTTTGAGGCTCACCAAGTATGCCAGGCAGGAAAGGAGAAATTCTGTGTGTGGCAGTTCCTGATCCCAGCTTTGTTTCTTCTGCAGGAATTGCTTCAGCCCCAGTAGAAATGAGTCACTGTTTGCAGGCTCAGCATTACATTTCCTGCAGTGTACACTCAGTTTTCAATCACATCAGGACCTAGGAAGGAAGGAGATGGGGTGAGCCCCTCACCCACCTCAATCCAACCCCTCCCACCACCACCTGCAGTGCCTCCTGTTCTGCCAGAGGTCTGCATTGCACTGTCCTTGTTCAGCAGTTGCTCCTGAAAGTCTGGCAGAGTGGGGGAAGAAATCCTCTCCAGCTCTTTGTGCTGGGGTGGGATAGGAGGGGGATGTCCTCTATTATGCTGCTGCCTTTTGCTCTGGGTTTTTAAGATTTGGGCAGCTTTCTGCTTGGACTGTGGCTTTCCAGGCTTACCCACGAGTGCAGGATTGGAGATCTTTGAAAATCCCATTTTGTGTTGTACTTGTGCCACAGACACACCAGAATCATCCTGTGAACCTCTGCCATTCTCTCTGGTGTTTAGGGGGTGAAATAAATCAGGTTGTGCCAAAGGATGGATTTAAACCCTTACTGGCTGTGCCTCAGTGAGCTTCCCACACGTCAGGAAAAGCAGACATCAGGAAAAGAAGGAATGAGGAGGAAAAAGGCACTTGGAGGACTAGAAAGCACTGTGGCATTGGTCTGTTGCCATCATCCGGGTTTCTGCTGCTTTAGGCTCTGACTCCTGCTTCCCAGCCAGCCAAGCAAGCGTAGGTGTACCCGTGTCTGGGCACAGGGATGTTGTGTGAAGACAGCTGGGAGCATGGGACAGATGTAGATGTCTGATCTGCTCCAGCTTACAGGTTGTGAGGAGTGATCATGATGCACGTTGCAGCTGCGCCGTGCTGGGGAGGTCAGGGGAGCAGGGAGGGCAGAGCCAGGCTGGGCTGGCAGCACAATCACTCCTTTTGTGGAGCTCTTCCTGCCAGGAGTTTTCTCAGCACCTTGTTCTCACACCTGCGAGTCTCTCTCTTTGACAGCCAGGGGAATGAGCCCCCAGCAGAGGCAGGTAGCTGCACTCCCCTCCTGCCAGCAGGCTTTGCACAGCTGTGTGTGGCACACATCAAAAGAGCAGGGTGCACAGACTTAATTTTGAAGACCCAAGATGCTGTGCAGGGTTTGCTGCTGCTGATCGATGAGGATTGGGGTAGTTCTGTAACTGAAGGGCTTTAAATGAGCAGCGTGTGGAGGATCAGTGGAAGGCAAGGCATTATATTGTATCACAGCCACCAGGAGAGGTTGGGTGTTAGTTTGTCTTCTCCAAAAGACAGCATTTAAATACTGGGCTTGTCTCCTGAACTGGATCTAGGTGCAGTGCTTGTTTAATTGAATGTATCTCTTCATCTCCCCATGCTTACACCTGATCTTATCTATGGGATTGTGGCTGTAGCTGCCCCCCTCTGCACAGCACCTCTGCCCTCTGCTTCCCAGAGGTGTCAGGGAGCTCTGAACAACTCGGGGTTGGTGCCCCCGATGCTTCTATCATATAGTTTGGGGTGTTGTTCAGCAGAGGAGCTGCCCAGTTTGCTGCTGTGCCTTTGGTAGCACGTTGGAAGGTGACAGCCTGTGTGTGAGGGTGCTGGGGGCAGAAGGACTGAGGGCAAGACCTCCCCTGAGTTCAGGAAGCTTTGACTGCCGTTACTGAGCACCATCCAAATGTGTGTTTGTTTTACTGAGCACTGCCAGGTGCACTGTCACCATATCCTGATTAATTACTCGGTGATATTATTTGGATCTGTCTGTCCAGAAAATGATGGGAGAGGCAGAATAAAGCACAGGTAGGGATTACAGATCTGCAGAGGTTTAGGGACTGAGCTGCACGACTTCCAGAGCAAGGGGTGGGTGATGCTGGGGAGGAAAATGGTCCCTCAGGATGGGGCTGGGAGGTGCTGCTGCTGTGACAATGACTCGCTCTGTGGCCTCAATCAAATCACTCACCACTCAGCTCTGTTTCTCCAGCAGGACACAGCTCTTCAGGTGTTGTTCCACTGAATGAATCATTTATTTGATGTGTGGCATATCCTGAGCACCACCGTTAATAAAGAACCAATGAGAGGAGTTGCTTATTTTGCAGTAAGTTGCTGGATAAAATGTTCTGAGTTCAGAGCGTGTTACATACGTTGCTCAACACTATTCCAGTTCATTGCTGTGTGTAGACATGGGGCTCTCCAGTGCCATGAGAACAGGGACTAAAGTGCTCTCTATTTTGAAATTTGAGTCACAGTATTACCCAATCAACTTATTAGACTTTGTTGTCTAGGATGAAAAAGCAGCAGGATTTCACATAAGCTCAAGAGGTAACTCAAGAAGAGGAACCTCTCTTAACCATCACATTGCATCTAATTAAACCCAGAGGCTAATACTCCTCTTGCTTTCCTTCAATTGCAGTTAAAATACTTGCAGCTGGTTTGCTCAGCAATTCCATCCATTCAGGAGATGTAACAGAACTTCCCTCCAGTCCCTGCTGTGGTGACTCTGGACGTGGTGCTGCAGGTGTCACTGAGAAATAGGGCTGCACTACTGAAAGCATTTGTGGGGGCACCCGTGGGAATGGGTGTGCTTTACAAGCTCCAGAGATGATCTATAGATGGTTGTAGGCTCCTTGCTTCTCTCACCCTCTTGTTCTGCAAAGCAGCTGGTGAGTCCCTGCCTTCCCCTTGAGGTGCTGGGCAGCAAGATGAGGCAGCCTCTTCTTTTTAACTGCCAGCTGGGATGTAAAGCATTTATGTATTAATAAGAGAATGCAAATAAACCCGAAGAGACGTTGCAACTCCAGACCCCATTTCCCATCCTTCTCCCCCTTTGCCATCATTTTCTCTCTTCTTTCCCTTTCCCATCCCTCTCCCCTTTCCCCTCCTTCTCTCCCTTTCCCATCCTTCTCCCCTTTTCTCATCATTTTCTCCCTTCTCCCCCTTTCCCATCACTCTCCTCTCCCCCTCTCCAGGTATCTCTCCCTCTTTGGAGCATTAAACTGGCGGCACAGACTTCTCTGGGGAGCCAGTTTCACTTCTGTGCCCTTCCTGAGCAATGCAGGCTCCCGGTAACACCGGGGAGGCCCCACCCCGGCTCCCGCCTCCATTGTGAGCTCCCTGCCGGTACGGCCGGGCCTGCTCTGCCCTTCCCATCCCGCTCGGCCGGCCTTGCCTCCCGGCGCCCATCTTCCCTTGGCCGCGATCCGCCTCATCTCCCCGAGCCCCAGGGGCCGCCTCCCCCTCACAACCGGGCCCGCTCCGCCGCCGCCGCACCTGTCCCGGGCCCAG
>VYZX01001652.1:0-76543 GCA_013401335.1 Brachypteracias leptosomus | reverse complement strand
AACGCCGGCCTGCGCGGAGGCCTGCGGGGAAGTTGCGCGGCGGCGGAAGGAGCGCGGCGGCCGGTGTGTGTCTGTGTGTGGCGGTGACGGTGGTGGCGGGGATGGGGGGGGAGCCTGCACCCGGTAAGTTGGCCCCGCGTTCCCCCGGGCAGGTGCAGCGTTGAACGGGGGGCGCCGCCCCACAGGGCCCCCCGGGGGGGGGGGGGACGAGGCCCTCACCTCCCTCCCTCAGCCTCCCCCTCAGCTCCTGGCCGGCTCCGCTGCCGCCCCTCGGGGCTTCCCCGCCTCCCCTCAGGCCCCGGCGGGGTTTATTTACCGGTGTGTGGGGGGGGCTGCACTTACTTCAGCCTTCGGCCAGAACAAAAAAAAATAATAAAAAAGGAGATGGGGGGGATGNAAAAAAAGGAGAGGGGGGGGGGGGGATTTTTTTTAAAAAAAAAAAAAAAAAAAAGCCGCAACCCTGGAAGTAGCTGTCATTGCGCGTTATTAAACTAGAAAACTGGCTAATCAAATAAAACTGGCTCATTGTCTGAAACTCTATCCCAGCGAAAAATGCGGCTGTGAATATAATTAACCATCTGTCTAGCGAGCGGCGGAGGCTTCGTGCGGGTTTGATGCCGGGCTCTCCGGTTTCCGAGCCGCCCGAGCAGCGGCGAAATGTGTTTTGCTTACTAAGTGTGAGCTGTGACCCGAGTGTGTGCGGGGGGGATGCTGGAAAAGGGGCGAGGAATGAAACCCTCCGGAAGGAGCCGCGCCGCCGGGCGAGTGGCTGCGGGGTGGCTGGAGCCCGAGGAGCCGTGCGGGGCTAGAGGGGGGCTTGGGACTTGTAGAGNTTCTCTCGGTGATGCTCGCAGGGATGGGGGGAATTTGGGTGTCGTGGGTGGGTGGATGGATGGAGGGAGGGATGGATGGAGGCGAGCGATGCGCCTGTGCGAGCCAGGCCCTCAATGAGCTTCTTGCGTGAAAACAAAACGGCTCCTCCGTCGCTTCCTTCAACCTTCCCTGAGGTTTTTTTTTTCTCCCCCCCCTTTCGCTTCCACTCGGCGCTTGGCTCGTCCCTTCTTGCCCCGCACGGAAACCATCAACATCCTGGTATTGCGGTGTCGGAGGTACCCGCGGTTCTGGCTGGAGCAACGTGGTACTGCGGTAACCACCGTGCCCACAGCAGGGACCCTGCTGGGAGCTGGGTCCTGCCCCGGGCTTGTCCGTTTGGTTATTTTTTCAGGGTTAAGGATGAATGTGGAAGCTAAAAATAAAGAGCAGTAGTGCCCAAGCAGGTAGGCTGTGATTTAAAGTCGCTCCAGCTAATACCCCGTGCAGGATTATGTTGGTGAAGGTGTGTGAGCTGCGCATACGACAGCAGCAGCAGCATTGGGTGAATCACTTTCTTTTTTTTTTAAAAAAAAAACCCTCAACCAAACAAATACTTGACAAAAGAAGCAGACCTGCTAAATGGATAACAATTATGTAAGCCCGTAGTAGGTTTTGATGTATGTCAAGTCTGTTAAATAAATCAACCTGTTCAGTGAATAAATCTGCTATGCACCAATGCTTTATTTATTTTTTTATTTTGGATTTTTTTTTTTAAAAAAGAGAATAAACCTGGCTGTGCATTTGAGGTGTTTGTAGCCAGCACGTGAACCGTGCGGCCGAGCCCCTTGGTTGCCAGCCACACAAGACAAATCCGTGGGGAGGGTGGGGTGCAGGATATTAAAAATACACCCGAGATGTGCATAAGGATTCCTAGTGATAAAATTCTCACTGATCCATGGCTTGATGGAGTATTTGCTTTGCAGTGGCAATGGCCCATACAAAGCTACATTGATTTAGCTTTCCCTGCTCACGATGGCAGTTCTGGTGAATAATTATTTTCCCAAAAGCCCTAACTAAGGGAAGAAAGAGAGTCCCTGCCTGGCCTACACAGTAGTACAGTATCTTTGAAAGCGCGTATCCGGCTGCAAAGAAAGAGAGCCAGTTCAAGTGTTACTGCACTCAGCAGAAATCAAAGGCAGGCAGGGAAGGGGAGCCCCTTCCCCTCTCTGCCCCTCACCCTACACTTTGCTTTGGGGGGGCAAGAAGGGGGGATTTTTATGGGTTGGTTTTCCCTTTTTGTTTTTTTTTCCCCGCTGCCTTTGGGAGGCGAAGCTCTGGCAGCCCATTTAAACATTGAGTTCCAAGGCATGAGGAGTCTTTTTGAGATGTAAGCAAAGGAAAAGGTTGTGGCTGGTGGGTTTGAGCTTCCCAGGGATGGGGGGGGTATGTCTGTGCTTTGATGGTGTCCTCCTCTTCTGAGGTGGTGATGCCTCGTGGAGGTTTTTGTGCTCCATCATGTGTGTATCTTTTTCCTGTGTTTGGCGAGGAACATGTGAATAGACTTAAATGTTCTTGCAGGACCTAAAAGGACACAGGTGAGGCTTGTGGAGAAGGTGTTCCCAAACAAAGGGGCCTGGCTCGGGTCAGCACCACAGGTGTAGGACATAACCATCAATCCAAGGTGCAGCAGCACTTCTCATGTAACAAGGCTTTTCCACAATAACCAACCAACCGTGCTGATTTCCCCTTAAAGTTTATGCCCTGTTGCCAACGACAAGCAACATTAGGAAATAACCTTCTTCTCGAGCAGAATCCAGGGAGGAGAGCCCTGGGTGCTCCAGGCTCCTCTCTGGGGGATGTGGAGATGTGGCTGTGGTTGAGTTTATGTTTGGCCCTGGGAGAGGTGGGTGGTCTGACCATTAAACGCTCTTAAACTGCTCTTGCTCCTCAGCAATGATGATTTTTGGTCTGTGAGGGAATTGAAAACCAAAAAATACTTTGAGAATTGGGAGCAAAATATTTTTTTACATATAATCCACCTGTTACGTTCAAAGTCCTGTGTTTTCACCTGGGAGAGGAGCGTGCTTTTTGATTTTTCTGCTAGATCTTTGTGTACTTTTAGCCTCGCTTGAGTTGGTTTTATAATCATTACCTATGTATACAGTCAGGTGCTTGACGAGCCTGGTTTTGTGCAGGCTGCCAGCAGTGAGGAAATGAGCCATGTGGCATTAAACTGAGCAAACCATGTTTTGTGGGTACCTTGTTCTCCTCTCCTTCCTTCCCGTTGGTCGTAGGCACCCGTGGTGCCACCTGTGCAGGGGTCCGGGGCTGTCCTGGGGTAGGGACCTGCCTGATTTGTCACCTGAATGTGATGTGGGATCTCAGCCCTTTGGTTTTAGGGCTTCTGGGTGTCCTCACAATGAAATGTTAATTACTGTGTGTTACACTGTGGTGTAGAAAGCCCTGAAGTTGCAGGTGCTGGAGATGATGACCAGGTTTAAGCATCCAGGTGTTGGGCGTGGGTTTTGCCAATGGTCAGATGTGAGTGCTGGTTGGTACCACCAGTTCCCTGCCTGCGGCCGTGAGTTAAAATGGGGAGTAGTTGGCAAAGCAAAGTTTGCAGGAGGAGCTGCGAGTTCTGCAGGTCAGTGTTGAACCTGGCTGCACTGCTGAGCCTTAGCAGAGTCGTCTGTGAGCAGCACGAGAAGGTGGCTGGAGTTCAGGAGGGCTTTGGACAGCGAGGTGGAAGTGCTGGGTGGATTTTGTTTGCAGTTCAGGGGAGTAGCGTGTAATCTGTGTAATGCTGCTTTTGTGCGCCTCTCCAGCAAATTGATGTCTGGGGAATGACATGTAGCAAAGGCTCTAGACCAGCAGGTCTCTGATATTTTTGTAGCAATGTCTTTTTATTCAAAGCAGGTGTCATGGAGATCTTTCATCCCAGGATTTCTTTCATCCCCGGCGTTTGTTAGCTTGTGTTAAAACTTTAAATCTCGAGAATTCCTTCTGTACAGGAGGTGTTCTCGTGTTGCTCTCGCACGGGCTGAGCTGGATGATGAGGCAGGCTCCAAACAGGGAGATGCAGGAGCTGGGTCTGTGTCCCCGTGGCTACATCAGCTCTGCAGATAGTAACTGGGGTGTAACTGGGTGCCCTCCAGTCGTGGAAGAGATCTGTGCTGGTGGTGTCGGAGGACGTGGAGATCTGGGAGCCGGTGGCAGTGGTGGGGGGTTGGCCCTGGGCAGAGTCTTCTTCTGACCCTTAATTATTCAGAGGGTGATTTATGCCCGGCCATCTGAGCTCAGATTTGCAGTCTTGTTTGGTTTTAACAAAGCTCTGGAAACGCTTTTTGCTGTAAAATGCCTGATTTGGTTAATTTATCCAAGCTCTTGTCTCGATGGTCTCCCACGATAGAAAATTCTGCTGGCTAATTGTTCCCTTGCTCTGATTCTCTGTTTCTTTTTATTATTTTATTTGTGCCGTGTCTTCAAAATATGGGTGGATGTGTCACTAGAAGGTTCTGATCAATCTTTTTGTCTAGATTTACTGCTGTTGGCCTTTGGGAGGGTAGGACCACAAAATGCTGGACCAAAAGGGGTGCTGCGACTTGGACCCCAGTGGATCCATTTCCCAGATCAGTGTTAGCACCTTTCCAAATTGTAATTTTTATTACTGTGATCATTGTCTCTGCAAATAGCTGTTGTTATCCCTCAGCACGAGACCAGGAGCATCTCTGGAGCCTGGGAGAGCTTGAGGTTGGACTTCTGGATGTCACCTTGCGCGGTGTTGTGATGCCAGCCTTGAACGTGTTGTTGAAATCAGCAGGAGCAGCAGAGGTTGTGCTTGGCCTGGCCACTGGTTGGGTTTTTTTTACCAATTTATCAGCTTTCTCACCTTGCTGACATAGAAGCTCTGCTCTGCAGAATGGCTCCTCATGCAGGGTTGCAGGTTCATGGTGTGAAGGTCATCCCAGCTGCTTTGTGGTGCTCACTGCTGTTGTCTGGAGCTGCTACACACTTCTCCACTGAGTCAGCTTGAGTGGGGAGTGTCAGGATTTCTAAAATAAAATAAAATAGGGCAGTTTCCATCTTCTCTCTCCCCCAGGGTAAGGAGCTTCTCATCTACTAAACCCCAAACATTGCCATGGTACTTCTGGTGTGCTGAAACTGGTGAAAAGGTGGCTGATGCTCTGAGACTGTTTCATTTTTGAGGACATTCAGACTCCCAGATGGAGGTTACCAGGAAAATCAGCTCTTGTGAATCCTGCAGGACATGGTGGTTGGACTCTCAGAAGTGGTGGGACCTGGCTTGGTGGCCTGTAGGGTCCTGCTTGGTGTGGAGCATTCCTGAGAAGCTACGTGAGACCTGGGCAATTTGGAGGGCTTGAGCACAAACTTCTAGCTCTTTCTCAGCCCTGTTTGAGTTCAGGTCTCTATCATGCTCAGGAATTGCCTTTGGGGGAAAAAAACCCCACCAAATTAATTTCCTTGCATTGGAAGGTTTTCAATTGTGAGTGATAGTGCAGAAGAACCAAGTGTAGAAAAGCCAAACTCTGAGGATGGATTTTGTTTCCTGTGTCATGTCCCAATGACTGACTTGAGTCTTTGATGGAGAAGAGAAGCTGAAGCTTTATGAAGGGCCTGTTTATTGGCATTAATTATTTTTTATTAGTTACAGCAGCCATAGTTCGTTGGCAGTAGAAGAGCCCAAAGTAAGAATATTAAATCTTCAGAAGTCTTTCAAAGCTTGCATTTTTCATAAGGAGCTTGTGAAGCTTCAAATCTAAAGCTTCCAAAGCCTTTTTTATTTTATTTTATTTTTTTTTATTCTTCAGAAGTGCCATTGAAGCTCTTTTTTTCTTTTTCCTTAATTTTCAGTATTTTAGCTGAAACTAAGTTTTACACATGGAAAAAAAAATAGTTCTTTCCCATCCATTGCATTGGCCCCAATTTTCAGGTCTTTCTGGTTCAGCTGGATCCTCTGCAAGCATCAAGTGTAATCTCTAGACCAGGTGTGTACCCTTAGCTACCAATTTACTGTATTTTTCTCCACTGCTGAGGGTTTTTCTCTGTGGCTGAAGCACGTGCTGACATGAAAGGTGCATTTGCTTGTGACCAGCCAGTTAGGACAATACTTGACCTTCACAGTTGTTGAGTAACTTCAGAGAAACACTGAACTGCTTCAAGGAAACAAGGGTTGTAGGTGGGAGCTTAACAAGTGATGCTGGTGTCTGCTTGGCCAGCTTGCAGCACTTTTCCCTTGTAGCCTGCAAGGATGTGTTTTAATACTCTGAAGAAGAATTTAAGGTTCATTCTGGTGCTTTGGTGGCAATACAGATGGATGCTTGATCTTATTTCATGTTGCTTCAAGGAATGGTGCAATGAGGACTCTAAACTCTGAGCATAAAAATGGAATTACCTTTTCTTCAGGGTGGTCACTGTTCTCATTTGAGGTTATTTTAGCTACAAAATATTGTGATGTGGGTGCTTTTTTCATGCTTTACTTAAGTTCCATGAAGAGGTTTCCTTCATCGATAGCTCTGCCTTTAGCATGGAGGGAGGGGGAAGAATTTTGAGGAAGATCAGAAAGGAAACTCTGCTGCTGCCCATAATTTTTCAGCTCATATTAAAGCAAACAAGTGAACTCCTGCCTTCCTGACAGCGCTGGCTCTGTAGGGAGCCACACGCAATAATTTCCCCTGGTTTGTTTATGTCTGTATCTAAGGAAATCCACTATATCAAAATCACCTGTCCGTGTCGTGGCTTGTCTGAGATGCTTTGTGTGCATCGTATATTAATTTGGAAGTACCTCGAGCAGGCATTGGCAGCTTGTGCAGGGATGCAGCAGATGATGCTACGAGCAGCATGGCTAATGCACAGGGCTGGAATTCAGGACCATTGCTAGCCCATGGTGCCCACCAGAGGAGCCACATGGTGTTGACCCAGCCAGACATGGCAAACGTGGAGAAACCCACCAGCTGGAACCTCCTGCAGAAAAAATAATTTGTCTTCACCCAGTAACCTTCACTTACTTAATTGTCTGATTTGTCTGGTTAGCTTGTGACTTGATGGAGGGTTTGTTGTGCTGCAGCAGAAGCAGTTTTGTTTCTTGTGCCTGTTTTTAATTTGCGCTAATTCCTCGCCTGCTTCTTTCTGGGATTGATCTGGGCCTGGCCTCATCTCAGCTGCTACAGATTTCAGCCCCTTCTGAACTTTCCACGAAGTCTCTGGTTTGAAAGGGTGAATTTTTTGATGGGCTTGATCACTTAATCTCAGATTTTATTGTTATATTAAGCAAAGCAAAGTTGTGTTTTGGGGTTTACCCTCGGGTTGTAGCTGATGTCAGTGGATGGTGTCAAGCTAAGGGCCACCTTAAGGTTCCCCCTTCTTCTGTAGAAGGTGGTTTAAGACCTGGTGCTTCCTCATCAACAGGGTATAACGCTGATTTATTTTACCCTTCTGAATCATCCCTGCTTTGGGGGGAAAGCTGAGTATTGGTTATGGTGCAGAGCTGAATATAGTTGGTTTGTGACTGATGCATTGGCTGTTTTGTGGTTGCTGGTGTATGGAGTTACTGATTCTGATTCATGTGTTAAGTCCCTCTCTCAGGTTTTTTTCCTATTAACTATATCCTCCTTTCTTCCCTTGTTGATGATATTGATCCTCTACATGCCCAATCTGCCAGCACGTGTGCTGGATTCCCTCACTGCAAATACTAGGATGAGTTTAAGACTTCCTAAAAGTTCCTTCAGGATGAATTCAGAAACATTGTGGATTAACTTTCCAACTGCTTCAGGTAGTCTGGAGGTGGTCTGGAGGAGAAGTTCTGCGACACAAGTGCAGGTTTCACCTTGGGGCCTTCAACCCCAACCCTCTCAATGCCAGGAGAAGAGCCAAGGGTGGGGATGGAGGAAGGTGGCCTCTAGGAAAGGGGCAACATAGTACGTGTGATGTTTCAGTGATGGGGACAAGAAAATGCTGCTGAAATTGTGCTTTGGAGCTGTTTGCCCAGCGTGGGGTGGAGAAGTCTTCCTGTGGGTTGCCACCAGTAGGTTTGCAGGTGGTGGAGTCCAGACTCTGTAGCAGAAATGCGTAATGACTGTGAGGTGCCTTCATGTGGAAGCGTAGGGGTTATTTTCCCCATCACAGCCTGGAATAAACATGAAATTCATCAAATCTGCAGCTGACAATATCAGCTCTTAGTTCTCACCCTGCTTCCCGAGGGCTGGCGGTGAAACAAGAGGGGGTTCAAGGATACACAACGTTCTGTTCTGCTGTTGGGTTGAGCTTAAATCACACCTCCATTTGCAACTGGCAGTAAATGAAGAGTCAAGGTGAAAACTTGATGTGTAGCTCACTATTTAGTCGGTATTTTTATTCTGTTAATACCTTCAGTACCTCCCCCCAGCCTGTTTATGGGTAAAGCAGCTCCCTGTGGTGGTAGCTCCTCAACTTGATCCCTGTGGCTGGTTTGAATCGTTTCTTTCTGGGGCAATAACAGGAAAATAAATAGCAAGAGGTTAACGAAGGGGTTGGAGTGAGTGTTTCCAGATCTGATGGTGGTTGCTCCTCATAGTCCTTCACTATCAGATGCTTCCACACCCTGCTCTTGTCTCTCCTTGAACAACTTCTGTGCGTTTCATGGTAATGGAAGTCAGAAGAACTTGTTTGATGTTATTTATTCCAATCTGGAAAGGGAGGTTGTGCAAACACCAAAGAAAAATGGGTTTAGTTTGACAAATGCCAGGGTTTTTGTTTTGTTTTTAAAGCCCAAACAAACCCTTTGGGATCCTTGGCTGGGGATATAATAGCATGAAATACACCATTTCTTTCATTCTGCTCCCTAAAAATCTAATTCTTTATGCATTTAAAGTGGGAGTTGAGGCAAAAACAGAGTTGAGCTCTGTTGACCTATATTTATGAGAAGAGAAGGCTTGCTAAGTGTTGCAGGGAAACGTATAGCACTGTTTGTGTACTCTGCTGAAATGTATACACAGGCTACAAACACTTGGGGGATTCCTCATCTTCCTACTGATTGTTTAAGCCCTTTCCAGCCAGATTCATCCCCCTCGTGCTGTTCATAGTGTGGATATTGAGACTTCTCATTAATAGCCAGGAAACCTCAACGAAGAGGGGCAGTGGAATAAGTTTAGAGGAAGCAAGGGAGGGAGGTAGCACTGGAAACCTCCCTGATCTCAAGGTTTCAGGTGAACTCTTTTTTTTTTAAAAAATAATTTAATTCAACCCGCTCTTTCTAAAGTGCAGTTTAATGGTTCTCATGCTGCTTATTGCATAACTGAGCAACACAGATGTTATTTTTTGTAATGTTGCCTGACATGTTTTAAACGGGAAAGGGAGGAAGGGAATTTATACCCTTTGGAGATGAATATGTGGAGCCTGTTAGTCTTTAAAAAAGTGTGAAGAGCTTGTTAGAGCCCAAGCTGGCATGTCTCTGAAAGGCTGGGCTGTGGAGTGGAGCTCTTCAGATAAAGAATGGATCTTGTGTCTTCTGCAGTTGGTTGGAGGTGTCACCAGATAGCCTAAAATCAGAACTCAGTGGAGTACTTGTGTGTTTAGTGTTCAAGCACGTGCTTAAATATTTGGTGGAACTGGGACCACGTCTGAACATGTGTTTAGTAAAAGAAGGGGTTGTCCAAAGTGAAGCTTTGCAGGATCACCAGCAATGGTGCTGTTGAGGGACCTGAAGCTGAAATGCATCGCTGAGTGTTTAAGTGTTTATGTTACTGCAGCTGAAAACACCTTTAAAGTTGCTTTGGTGTGAAGCTTTGACTGAGGAAATATTGTTGGGAATCCACTGGCTTTCAGCAGAAGGAAAAAATTCCTGGTGGAACAAGTAAGAGAACATAAAGTCATCTCCTTTTGGCTTTTCTAAGGACATTAGAGGTTTGAAAATAGAAATGCAAATCAAGAGATGGAAATGGTGAATGTGGTATTTATATTTATTTGTGTATCATAACAAAGTGCTTGGTGTTTCAGATCAGCACAACCTGCCTTGATTCACAGGGTGTTTGTTTTATAAACCCCAGATAAAGCTGCACAACCCACTTCTCCCTCTCATGGAGAAATTAATGACCTGCTAGCAAGACAGTCATAAAATGAGCCCCAGAACCTTCCCCCCCCAGCCCTGGTAATGGGGTAATTGTTTGTGATAAGGGGGAAAGAGGAGGGAAAAGAGGGAAATGATGCTGTCACTGAGCATCTTTTTGAGCTCTTGGATTAAAGATGATTCAGATGATTTGTTTAAAAGAACCTGCGAAAAGAGCAGGTGAGCAGTAATAAAAACAAACAGAAGGAAACCTGAGAGTGTGTTTTCACTTGTTTCTGCCTAGGGCAAAATATTTGGGTTTGATTTTTATGTTGCTTTTATTCTCTCCTTTCCCCTTCCCCCTCTCTGCTGGATTAGCTACTAGAGGAGATAACGAATTAGGCAGAAGAAATCCCAAATTACAGCTGTAGAAGGCGGGAGCTGCTGTGTGAGCCCAGGATTATGCACAAGGTTGGGTATAAATTTCATGGCAGCACAGAGCAGGGGGGGCTGTGACTTTGTGCCTCAGCTCCCAAGGCCTTTTGTCCTTCCAGCCTTGTTGGTGCTGAATGTCCATGTTACAACCCAGGGCAGGTGGACAAAGCTCCTTCACCCTCTGGAGATGTTCTCCAGTGACACCCGTGTGATGCTTGGTGCACAGAGCTCTGAAAACCTCCTCTCCTGGCTGGAGAAGAACTGGATGGTGCAAAATGTTAGTCTAAAATAGAAGGTTGGTGCTGATGCAAGCTGTGTTTGCTTTTGGAAATTCAGTTTATTAAACTCAGGGCTGCAGAACTCCAGGGATCAGTGATGCTGTCTGAACATCACCTTACGCACCGCACAAGCAATTTTTCAAAATTACTTTTTTAATTAAAAGTTGTATCGGTTTAATGCGAGTTAAAGGCAAGTTCAGAGGCTCAGGGTTGTCTGAAACATGCTGCAGGTTTGAGAAGAACCTTTTTTTAAGTGTATCCCAAATAGTGAATATGCATGTGAAGAGAGGGGGAATCTCCTTCTGGGCTTTGCATCTGAGGGGTCGCGGAGTAAAGGTGTTTATTGATTATCATCCGAGCTCTGCTTCACTTTCCCTCAGAAGGAGCTGCACAGGAGCTGAATCAGAATATGAACATAAAGAAAACAAGGAGGACTTGAGGTACAGCAGAGGAAAGTCAATACAGAGCTTATTTAAATGTCAGCTGCCTTGAAGAGCTCTGCTCAGAAGCTGTAAGGAGAGATTAGGTCTAAGACATAATGCATGAGTGTGTAAGGAGGGGAGGAAGGATTGCTGAGCAAGTCAGGTGCTGTGGGGAATGCGTGTGAGAGGAATATATTAGGGAGGAGGAAGGAAGGAGAAACTGCTGACTGAAAATTACATCTGACAATTAGTTTTGAGCAAGTAATTGGGGAAGCACGTGGTGGCTTTTGGCCACGGGAAGGCTGTGATTGTAGTTGGTGGGCGATCTGATCCGTTTGAACAGCGTTATTCATCAGTGCACTTGACAGGCATAAGCAGCACTCACTACAAACCTGTTTACTACATCTATATATTGGATTTATTTTCGGGATGGATGTGCAGGGTGGAGGGTCTGTGCAGGTGTAGGACTTCTGGAATTCGAATTGTGTTGCCTAAATAAAGTCAATGGGCTGGAGTTAGAGTCATGTGGCATTTGTCAACATAAGTAGATTTGTATTTGAGGAGAGCCTGAGCCAAAAAAGTCAGTGTTTTATAGATAAATAACCTTATTCTGAATTTTATGGCTGTTTTTATTTTGGGAGATTAGCTGATTCTTATGTGTTGTAATAGGTAGTTGTATTACAGTTGTGCCTGAAATAAAACCAGGTTGAACACTCTCATAGGACAAACATTATTAGTGTCAGCCTCTGAAATTTAAACACAGAGCAAGTTACACATAGACTTTGTTGATGGAGTAAGGAAGGCATTGGAAGCATCTCAGTTGTGGTGGAATCTGTAGGGAAGGTCTGTACCCTTCTGGTCCATTTGGTCCATAGCTGAGGAGAGCTCCTGGTGCAGGGGCTCCAGCACAGCAGAACATTGGAGTGATGCTTTTTGCTGTCACTGGGGGTTAGGAGTCTGACTCATGGTGGTAAATAAAGACTTCATCTGAGTTTCTCAGTCCCCTCAGCCATCTAACAGTGTGGTGCACCAGGGCATGAAGTCCTCAGCATTTAGGCAGGACTGGGGTGAGAAAGATCATAGAATGGTTTGGGTTGGAATGGACCTTAAAGATCATCTTGTTCCAACCCCCTGTCATTGCAGGGTCACCTCCCACTAGACCAGGTTGCTCAAAGCCCCATCCAGCCTGGCCTTGAACACAGGAGCATCCACAGCCCCCCTGTAGCCCACTGCAACCTGGCCAACTTTTTTTTCATCAGCTTTGTCTGGGGGATTGGACTAGATGATCTTCTGAGGTCCCTTCCAATCCCTAACATTCTATGATTCTGAGATTCTTGCCTAATTTTGACTAGAGTTCAATGCCTTTATCTTCAGGGAGGTGGGTTCTTCAAGCCTATGACAGCTAGAAGATCTAGAAGGTCTTCAAGACCAAGCCTGAGGCTGAGCCTCGGTTCCTTGGCACAGTGAAACTTTCTAGTCTTAATCCTCTCTGAAAAAATTCCTATACCTTGGAAGAAATGCTTGCTTGGGACAGTAGGACCATGAACATGGGAACAGAGGACACCTACAAAGCTGCTCTGGGTGTGAGGGGTGTTTCTTTGCCTTGGCCATCAAACATCAACACGTAGCAACATGGGTGTGAGCATTTGTATTCTTGTCAGTCCCAGGTTCTGGTCCTGGGGTGCTGCTCTGACTGCAAACACCTATTTACTCACAACCAGCACAACCTTTGCACGTGCTCCTCTCCTGCACAGAGGATGAGAGAACAAACAACGTGAGGAGTGTTATTTGCATTGTTTGATGCTCTTGTGAGCAGAGCAGCTCATTTACACTGGAAGATACTTTAGAAGGGAAGCCAACCAAGCAGGCAGGTATTTCACAAGTAGGTGGGATCTGAACCTATCCTCTGAAGCATTGAACTTAAGTTACTCTCTCCCTCCTTGGTTTTAGCTTTTATTTTCCAAAATGTGCTATGACCTTTGAACAGTTGACAAGGGAAGCAGGTTTAAATATCATATGAGGGATCACTTGGTGGTCTGAGCAGATGAGCCACCAGAGTTCCAGCCCTAGCACCAGCATTGTCCTCTCTGTCATTGTGGGTTTTTTTTGTTCTGCTCACCCCACTTGTTGAATGGGATTATTAATGTGTCTGTGTTTGCTTCCCAGGAGTGCTGAGAAAATGAGTTAAGGTTTGAAAAGCGTGTTGAAGAAGTCTCTTAGTGCTGATCATTGCTACAACTGCTGCTTTAAAATGGCTTTTCTATTTCTTTTAGCAGAAATATTTCCTCTTCTGCTGGAGTTCACTCACGTTTCCCTGTGTTGCTTGTGTGTGGTAGCCTGAGGCTCTTTCAGTCTGCATAGCTTTTGGGAAAACAGGATATTTTTACCCTATATTTGAGGTTCAGGTTTTCAGTGTGTATGTTTTTACACAAAATGGGGATAGGAGGCAAAAAGCCTGATGCTGATGGAACTTCATGGTTGCTGCTTTCCTGTCTGAGGGCCATGTATGCATGGACATGTGTTTGCAGTGATATTCCATCACAGTTATTAAAGAAGGGGGTTAGGCCAGGAGGGATCTTAGAGCTCTTACAACATTAGCTGTGTCTTTAGGGAAAGCTGAGGAGCTCCCAGTATAGCAGGATGGACCTGGAGATGTGAGATGAGGAATATTGCACGTATCTCCAGCTCTGAGACAAGGTGGTGACCACAGGCCTGTTCTTTAAGGACCAGTAGCTCCAAGGCAACTGCAGCCAGAGCCTTTTGGACCAGCCAACTGTTGGGCTCTCTGGAGTGGAACAGACCCTGCACGTCTCAAATCCTGTGCTCTGAAGTGCTGGAAAAATCCAACAGCCCTTCAGAGTGTGGCCTGTAAAACTTTCTTCTGGTTTTGTATGACATAGAGGAGCCATCATGCCTAATTAAAAGTTTCATGATATTCTTCCGAAGATTTCTATTCCAGTAAAATGTGGAGAGATCTTTCTGCAGATTCCTGTTGGCCAGGACTGATTTCTTGTCAAAAAAATGACCTCTTTTAGCAGTTTCTTCAAAAAGCATCTGGGGAGTCAGTTGAACTTAAACCAAGAGGGAGTAGAGTTAAGAAGAACACTTTCTGTAGTGTTTAGACATTTCTTGGAGGGGATCCTTCTGCATGTTGGTCTAGGTTGACTGTAGGTGGCATTGAAATCCTTGGATGTGACTGGAAGTTGGATTGAAGATGAAGGGAGAGATAGATATTGGGAGGAGGGAAGAATTTACTCTTGCAGGGCAAGACAACATCATAACTCCTCCCTTACAACACTCACCTAAACTGCCCGTGTTGCTTTCCCCTGGTGGACTTCTCCTCTCCTTTACTTGTCTGTCTCCTCAGCATCAAAAGCTGCATCCCCTGAAGGTTTTCTTGCTTCTGGTGTCTGAGTTCACACAGAGAATGAGATGAAACAAGGCAAACTTGGTTCTAATAGCTCTCTTCTAATTCTGCTGCATAATGGAGATGAGCAGTACTTACATAACAATATCCTGGGATGTTAATAGATTTAATAACCCAGAAAGGTGGGCAGAGGTTCTGAATTACCTAAAAAAATGCCATCTAACTAATGAAGTTTATGGGAGGCTCATCTCTTTGTAGAAGACTCAGATGGTAGGTGCAGGACTTGTGCATATGCTCATAAGAGAAACAAAATCATAGAGTCATTTAGGTTGGAAAAGACCTTTAAGATGATTGAGTCCAACTGTTAACCCAGCAGTGGAGCTGCCTGTCCTAATTGGAATAAATCTCCCATTAAAAATAAGTTCTAAGGTGCTGCTGGATTATGGCATTTTTACATGAGCTTCTAGTTAAACTCTTTACAAATGTAAACAACACAGACCTCTTTAGATGTCATTTTTTTTCCTCTCCCAAGTCTAGATATGTACCAGTCTTGGGGATTATAGCTCTGTATGTGCCCAATGAAAACAATCAGTTCATTAATGGTGTTTTGTTAGACCTTGCCCCCCTCTTGCCGTGGTGATAAGGGACCTTAATTAGATCCCAGAACAAATGCTACAGAGCTTGACAAAAAAGGGAAGCATGGGGAGGGGGTGGAGAAATCCTGAGATGTTGTTAGCAGATAGATGCAGAGAGCTCTACCCTGCAGAGGAGGGACTGGGGTTTATTGCACACACTGGTTTTTCTTTCCCAAGAACAGAGCATGTGCTTGGTAGGCTGCAAGCATCTGCAGCCACTGCTGGCAGCTCAATGCACGTCAGATCTTGCTCCACAGAATCATTTAGGATGGAAAGGACCTCTAGGATCAAGTCCAACCTTTGTCCAACATCTCCCTGATCCCTGGATCATGTCTTGAAGGTGTGGACACCTGCCCATCTTCTGAGGAGACCTAACGAGGGAAGTAGCCACGAATGGAAGATCCCTTCTGAGATCTATTCTGGATGCTCCCTGATGGGAAGTGGCCAAATCCTTGGGTTGATTCCTATGTTAAGGAAAAAGCAAATCTCTGTGTGAGGAGGGGTGGAAAGGGAGGAGGAGGCTGAGAATTCAGAGGATTTTTGTGGATACCATCAGCAGAGATGAATGAAAGGGGGGGAATTATGGTGCTAAACAATGGCAAGGAAGGTTGGCAAATAGCATTAGCTGAAAAAAGGGGAAGAGAGAGTTTTAAGGAGCAAATCACATGAATTCAGACAAGCAAGACATTAAAATCTATGTTATGTCTTTTAGTAAGAAATGTTAGGTTCTTCCTTTTGTTTTCTGGCTGTTGGGTGCTCAGGTTCCACCTTCAGAACTTCCCATGCCACTGACTGAGGTAAAATATTAACCTTGGCTTAGAATCTCAGCTTTTTATTAACTGCCTTTCCAGGCTGGAAGTGGAGGAGTGTGTCTATCAGCTCTCATACCTCTGTCTCTGCCCTTAAATCTATGTGCTGCTGGTGGAGTTGTGTACTTCATAATTATTCCTTACTTCAATTACCTTTCAATAAGCTAAAATAAGATTATCTCCTCGAGTCTCTCCTAGGAATTGTGTTTTCCAGGCTATAAGACAGTCCTTCTCTGAGCAATTAATTGATTAAATTTCCTTCTTTTTAAATTTATTTTTTATTTTGACAGCAGATTATCTGTATGGCAACGTTCACATCTTGGTGCACAGGCCAAGATGTCTCAAGTGTTGTTTCTAGTGGTTGTACCATGCTTCTTACCTAAGAAGTTTTATCTTTGGCTTTTACTAGGTCAAAATATTGTAGGAGAGTTTTAAAAATTACTCCTTAAAGCTCAGGTTTTGAGTTAAAACTCAAAGCTGGTGGAATTATCCCACCAGCAGATGTTTTGTCTATGCACAGACAAATAGATTTGTCTGGTTGTGCCAAAATGCAAAGTGCTCTCCCTTGGCCATGGCAGCAGCAGCACGTGGAAGGTTTGGTGGCTTCCTGAAGACACCTTTGATTGAAGGGGTTAAGCTGATGAACCCTCTCTTTAATCCTTACTCTGCTTTCTACACACCTCAGTTAATTATGGAGATGAGCTGTTAATGGTGAGTTTCAGGAAATTGTGTGTAAACAGTATCTATTATGAAAATAATGAAGCTCTTGGTGGTGGGTCTGCCTGCAAAGCTGGGAGGGTCCAGCTTGGACCAATTCCCTTCTGCCATTCCCTGTTACCTCCCTCAACAGTCCTCCAAGAGATATGTTGCTCTTGGGTCTCTCCTGATTAAAACCACCAGATTTTCAGGGTGACAAGATGAGACATTAAGGAGATATGGTTATTTTTCTAGCTCAAAGCAAGTGTCAGTTACATTTCTGTAGATTGTTGTCTTCATGTACATGTTCCATGGTAGGTAAATGCTTTGGTGGAGGGTGGCTCCTCCTCCATGGCCTTGTGGTTGCAGGGAATAATGCAATTGAGTCATAGGGGTGTCCACTGTTACCTGTCCTACAAGAACAGGTCTCAAACTGGTGCAAGCACATCCATGCAGGGTGATGGGGCTGCAGAAGCTGTGTGGTGATGGTGCAGCTACTCTGGTGGAGATGTGTGTGGAGAAAGTCGTTGGTGGCCTGGCATCTGCTTTTACAGTATCTCCTGAGCTGATTATTGAGGCCTTGCATTAAAAACTGAAACCCTAATTAAGGATTAAGTGGCTTGAACAGTGTATTTGCAGCATGTCTATCCAAGGTCTTGATTCAACCACTCAGGTGTGTTCTCTGGAGGGAGTCTCGAGGCGTAGCTGAAATATGTCCAGGAGAAGGAATCAGGGGGGTGTGGAAATGATGCCCAGCTCATTTAATACTGGATCAGCAATTCTAATCAAGAGTCAGGAGGCACTTGCCAGATGTCCAGGTTTGACCTGGTGGGTTGGGGTTTGGGAGCACGTGCTGGGTTTCTGGGTGAGAGTGCAGCAGCCTGGGACTCGGAGACCTGCAGTGAGGTCACAGCTAAGGTTTGTGTTCATCTTCTGCAGCTGTGCTGCTGTGCCCTGCTCCATCCCATCCCTCCTGGGCCAGCAAAAATACGTTGGATCACAGGCTGTGCCTGAAGGGAGAGCTGGAGATGCAGGGGACATCTGAGAGCAGCCCTGGGGAGAGGGTCTTGGGGGTGCTGGTGGATGAAGAACTGAATATGGGCATGCAGTGTGTGCTGGTAGCCCAGAAACTGCATCCCCAGCAGGGTGAGGGAGGGGATCCTGCTCTGGGGAGACCCCCCTGCAGTGCTGGGGCCAGCTCTGGAGTCCTCAGCACAGCAGGGACATGGAGCTGGTGGAGCGGGGCCAGAGGAGGCCCCAGCAATGGTGGGAGGGCTGGAACCCTCTGCTGGGAGGCCAGGCTGGGAGAGTTGGGCTTGGTCAGCCTGGAGAAGGCTCCGGGGAGACCTTCTGGTGGCCTTAAAGGGGTCCTAAAGGAAAGATGGGGAGTGCAGTGATAGGATGAGTGGTAACAGTTTCAAGCTGAAAGAGGGGAGGCTTAGATTAGGAATTAGGAAGAAATTCTTCACTCTGAGGCTGGTGAGACACTGGCACAGGTTGCCCAGGGAGGGTGTGGATGCCCCATCCCTCTAAGTCTTCAAGGCCAGATTGGATGGGGCTTTTAGCAACCCTGTCTAGTGGAAGGTGCCCCTGCCCAGGGCAGGAGGTTGGAAGTAGATAATCTTTAAGGTCCCTTCCAACCCAACCCATTCTATGACCACCCTGCCATCTCCAAGAAGTACAGCTCTAGTCTGGGACGCTCTTTGGTGTTTCTTGAGTCTCATGGTAGAGGTTTAGGCCTCTGGCAAGTCACGTGCTGCCCAGGCAGCCGTGCTGAGCTCGAGGAGAAGCAGATCTCGTGGTTGTGATTATGAAAGGCTCGTTGCACAGCTTGGTAACCACAGGTCCAGCTCAAACATTTGTCCCATGAGCGTGGGGATCTGCTTGGGGTTGGATGATCACGCTGGCCTGAGATGGCCCTGGCAGGAAAGCTTGGACACTGTTTGATTTGTCTCCTTGGCTTCCTCTGCCTTGGATCCTTTGTGCTTCTGGCACGGAGGTTGTGTCTCAAACTGCAGATGGTACCAGGGAGCAGGGACAGGCTGGAGGTGACCAGGGGCTGGCAGCCACTGGGGCAGAGGAGCCCAGCAAGGACACTCACACTGAGCTCTCACAGGGCTCTTTTACTGCTCCCAAATCTCCCCAGTTTCCCTTTTACAGAACCCAGCAGCCTGGAATGTTGGCTTGTCATAAAATTCGTTATGATCTGGCTCTGTCATTCTGCAGCTACCTGGAGTTTGTGGTTGGTTTAAGCAGATAACTCAGTCAGACCAGTAAATGTGCACAAATGTTCAAGAAATGACCTGAGCAAGCCAGAAGAGATGCTGTGGAAGGGGAGAGGAGGGGATAAAAAGATGAGGCTTCATGGAAAGCTTGGTGGTGAGCAGATGTTTGGGACATAAGTTTTTCTTTATGTTCTCTGGAAAGTTTCTGGTTCACTCTGTCTTTGCAGTTAATAACAAAATAATGATGCAGCTTCTGAGTCTGTTATGAACAAAATCCCGTGCACTTTGCCTTGTAAAAATTGGTGGAAATTAAAGATAAAACCATCCTATGTCTGTGTAATTGTGTACAGGTGCTAAATCTCAGGGTATCCATCAATTTTATGCAGTTTCTCTGCAAAGCAAGGGCTGTGGCCCTGTTACTTACTAGTGATGTTCTTTAACAAATCTTTTAACCCATTTTTCACAGAAGGTAAAATAGGACCTGGTGGATGTTCTTGCATGAATTAGTGTTGAAGTGATTTTTGTTTTTTTTATACTTCCCATCCTCCTGGCAAACCTGAAGCAGTGGCAGCTTCAAAGCCACTGCAAACTCTTTTGTTCAGTCCGTTTAAAATTACACATAAACTTGCAACCTCCTTCAAGTTTTCTGCAGTTAGACACCAACTTCTGAGCTCCACTGATCAGTGCAACTCATGTTTGGAGCTCTCCCATCTCTGCTTGTCCTCAACAGGAGTAGGTGACCTGGCCAACCTGCTCTACACTGGTGTGTCCATGGAAAGCACCAAGGAAGCTTGGCTGGTGCTGGAGCTGAGGGTTGCAGGATTGTCCCGGAGTAAATGAGGTGGTTGTTAATCAAGGTTGGGGTTTCCTCAGCTTGATAAAAGCTAATTAGGACTTGCCAAAAAATATGCATTTTAAATAGCCTGGTTGAAGTCTTGAACAGTTTATTTCAGCTGTTACTAAGGCCTAAAGTTTTATTTGTGTCAAAGTGGGAGAAGACATTTCTGGTCCACAGTGGTCATTCTGTGAAATGTGTAGTTATGTTGCAGCTCACCCCATGAGCCAGTGGAATGAAAAAGAACAATAATCCCATTTTTCCTTGCTTGAATGCAACAGAGATCGACCTTCTCTCCAAATTGAGTGGCTAAATTTGACTGGAGCCTTCCCCTTCTTCCTAAACTCCCCATTATTGTTTTAAGTGCATGTATTCAGTATTCTTGATGCCTGTCCTGAAGCTACAGAGCATTTCTGTAAAACACCAAATACCTTGTGACACTTGCCATTTCTTTCTGCATGTACAACCTCTGGAATAACTCCAAAGCTCTGGAAAAGAATGAGATTTCCAGTAATGGCTACAGGCATTAAGGGCACAAATACCAGGGAGTATCAGTTGGGGATTTATGCTCCTGGGTTGCTCTCTGTGCTTTTGAAAGTCACATCCAAAATGTGTCATTAAGAGCAAGATATGCTGCTAATGTTGGGTTGGTTTTTTTTAAAGCAGATGTGTGGTGTAACTGAACAATACAATGTGAGGTGCTTTATAGTGTTATTCTTGTGGAAGAATTGTTAACCACATAATTATTACAAACAGCTGAATTTTGCAGAGCTTTCTTGTCAGGGCTGCAGTTTGATGTGTTGATATTCCTCCAGCTCCAGAGAGAAACCAAGGGACTGAGATTTCAGGGCAGAACTCCTTCACTCGGCTGTTAATCAAGAAGAAATTTCTATATATTCCTACTGAGACAAGAAAATCTCCCCAGTTTCCCAGAAATGTTCTAGTACACTGATTGTTAAATGTAAATGAGACCCTGTCATTAAAATCCATAGATTCACAGTGCTAAATGACAAATTGCAGTTACCACATGGCTTAATATGCCATTCTTTTAGTTTCATATCTCCAAGGTTTGTCGCTGCTCTGGGAAGTTTTCTGGTGCTTTCACCTTCCTCCTGTCTCCAGTGGAAGTTTGTTTTCCACTCATCCATGAATCTTTTGAAGGCAAGAGATGGGGGAGCAGATTCCTCCTGCTTTTGCTTTTCACAGTACCCAAATCTTTGGGTTTTTGCTCTAAAAATGCACCATTTTTCCTTCCTTATCAGCGCCTGATCACATTTGGGTATTTTATACCTATTAATGAGATTTTCATTGCTGAATCCTCTTTCTGAAGAGGAGGTTTTTCCTTTGGGAATCAGCTCTGGCATTTTGCCTGTGCCCAAGCTGCTGGCCCATCAAATCACTGCCTATTTACAGGGCTGGGCACTCCTGTTAGCAATTGTAGTTACATATTTAAACATACTTCACGTAAGTAATTCTGCTTTATGGCCTGTGGCCAAACTGACTAATTCTACTCCCTCCAAGCTTCAAAAAAATATACATATTTTAGAACTTGGTTAAACCTTCCCTTTAGCTACTCAGTGTTTCCCTGAGGTCAGGCTGTTTTAAGCGGGCAAATAAAGGTGTTTCAAGATAAAATTTCAGCCCAAATTTTCCCATCTCTCTCTCTGCTCCTCTTTTTGAGCCTCTTTGGTGGCAGCTCCACCTTGTTCCAGCCAAGGGGGCTTGTTTTGCTGCTTGGGCTCCTTCACATCCTTGAATGGGAAAGATCTATAATAAACAAACTGCTCAGGTTTCTGCTTTTTTAAAGAAAAAATCATCCCATGGAGCAAAAGAGGAGGAAATCCAGACCAGCTCTGGGTGGAACAAAACAAAGTGGCTGCATTTACAAAGGGCTTCATTTCTCATTGCTGGTTTTTATTTGTAATACAGCTAATTACAGGCAGGCAATTATCAAAAATGAGGAAGAGCTGGGGAGAAGTTGTGTCCTCCCTGAAACCTTCATTATTCCCCGCTGCAGGGCGGGGAAGGGAAGGAGCCCTCGGTGGGTTTGATGGGCAGGGGGGGCTGGCTGTAGCCTGGCATTTCTGGGACCATAATTCCATTTTTGAGCCCCAGCATCCCTCTGACAGCTCGTGCATCCTCCTACCATCGTGCTAATTGCTTGGCCTCCCCTGGCTTCCAGCCCGTGGTGCTCACGTGCAGGTGGGTGTAACACGGACACCAGGTTGGAAGGGGGGGAATTGGTTTTATTTGGGGTTTTTTATTTATTTTTTTTTTTGCTAGCCTAAGTTAGGTTTAAAATGTGAAGCCATTAAACGATCAAAGCAACACACATGCCTGTAGAGGTCAATTTAACTGGTGCAGCAGCACAAAAATACACAAAGGACCCATGTAACAAAACCTAATCGGCTTTAGCTTGAGGGTTACCAGAACCCACATCTTCCAGATTGCTGCTATCACTTACCTTTCCTCAGCTCAGCACTATTTATTTATTGCAATTGAAGCACAATATTTGTACCTATTAGCCCTTGAGTTTCTTTCTTTGCTCCCTCCCCATACAGCAAAGATGCAGCATTATTATTAAACTGTTCTCGGGGCTAAATGCTGTGAATGTCATTCATGTCTGTGGTTATTAATAAAGGAGGGAGAGGGAGAAGGTTTAAGCTTGTCTGGTTTGCTTGACTTGCATCAAGGATAACTTTGTAAGAGAGAGAGAGAGAGCTTTCAATAAGTGTTGGAAATTGCATAATGAAAAGGCTCTGGAAAGAATTATCAAAATCAGATTGAAATCACTTGTGAGAATTGTCGAGGTTTTTTGGGGTTTTTTTGATTATTATTATTTTTTACATTCAAATTGGCAATGAAGTGTAATGAAGACAGTCAGAAATAACCCCCGACGCCCACGCAGGGTATATATAGAGCTTGTATTTACTCTGCTGTGCAAGCATCTCCTGCAAGATGGCACATTAAAATGTGAACAAACCAGCAGATCCACGCTCCTGGATGCCGCAGTGCTGCTACAATCTGATAAACAGTGCAGTGTGGAGTGCATGCTGGGTGCATGGATTAGCTCTCCCTCACCTCCTGGCATTTAACGTCCACCAGCTCTGGCTCCTGCAACACTGCAGCCTCTCAGGGCTGTGGTTTGGGGTGGGGGGGGATGTTTTCAAGCTCCCCTCCATCCTCTCCAAGGACCTGTTCACCAAAACCAGCTGGTTTGCTCAGGAACCCTCCAACTACCAAACTTCCAGTGGTTTGTACTTCGTGTGTGTGAGCACCCAGGAGTAGATAGTAGGTAATAGTCAAGGAACCCTTTTTGTCACCTTGATTTGTGGCTGGGGATGATGATGTTGAGGCTGTTTAAGGTATCTGGAACCCTTTGTTGGGTTGCTTTGTGTGGTCGCTCAGGAGTAGATAGTAGGTAATAGTCAAGGAACCCTTTTGTCAGTTTGCTTTGTGGCTGGGGATGATGATGTTGAAGCTGTTAGGGAACCTGGAACCCTTTTGTCAGGTTGCTTTGTGGCTGAGGATGATGATGTTGAAGCTGTTAGGGAACCTGGAACCCTTTTGTCAGGTTGCTTTGTGACTGAGGATGATGATGTTGAAGCTGTTAAGGTATCTGGAACCCTTTGTCAGGTTGTTTTGTGGCTGGGGATGATATTGTTGAGGCTGTTACTTCCAAACTTCCCATGGTTTGCACCTCACATGTGTGAGCACCCATGATCTATGTAGGTGATAGTCAAGGAATCCTTTTGTCAGGTTGCTTTGTGGCTGGGGATGATGTTGTTGGGGCTGTTAGGGTATCTGGAACCCTTTGTCAGGTTGCTTTGTGGCTGGGGATGATGATGTTAAGGCTGTTTAGGGTATCTGGAACCTTTTGTCAGGTTGCTTTGTGGCTTGGGTTGGTGATTTTTAGGCTACAATGGATATCTGGCAGGGCACAAATTAACAGAGCTCTTCTAGGGCATTGGTTCACCCTTCAGCAGCAATATTCCAGCAGCACATTTTCTTTTCTCTTAGGTTTGTGCTTTTTCTTTCCTGCTACAAAATTGTTTCCAGTCCTTGTAGATATTTATGTGACCTTCAGCGTGTAATCTCTTAATTCATTTTGTACTGAATATGCAGCATATTGAGACATGAGCTTTAGAGACTCATCTCGGAGGATACATTAACTCTAAAAATCAAATGCATCAAATTTGGGAAGAAAAACCCAATTGTAAGTAACCAACCTCTCCCAATCCCCCCTCAGCTCTTTCACCTCCCCAAAATGTCATCTTGCCTATGTTGGTATGTGATAATTTAGCATGAAAAGCATTTTGAGTACCCTGGAATGAACGTTTTGACATTCAAGTGGATGTTTGCTTTCACATTTCCATATTCCTGTATACCTCTGTGAGAAATGCATTCCAGAATTTTTGTGTCTGGAGTTATCCAAAAAAAAAAATGCTTTAAATGCTGGTAATTAATTCTAGGCTGATGATTTTAGTATAGATTACTCTGGCTGAGAAATAGGGGTAGGGGTTGAATTTGGATTTGGAGTTTGTTATGATCCTGTCCTTTTTTTCTCCCCCTCCACGTTACTTTCTGGGGGATTCTAGTTAAAGGATTTGGGGGTTGTTTTTTGTTTGATTTGATTTTGGGTGCTATGATGGGGTTGGTTTAATTTGGGCAATGAAGGAATGAGGCAGCAAGAAAACACCATCTCCCTACCCACCATCCATGTGGCTTTTAGGATGTGGTCCTGTTGCCTCCCATTTCATCTGTTCCCACTCTAATTAAAAAGAGGGTTCCTTAAAAATGTAGGTATGGTAAAGAGGAAGGGAAAAAAATTGTGGCTAGTTGTTGGCAGCAGCTACTGTTTGCAAAGGGATGTCATCACCTCCAGAATTTGTTGGTTGTAAGAACATTTTTTTACCTGCCAGTGTTGCGAGTAGCATTTAAAATAAGCAATACTGAGAAAAGATCATCAGAGTTCTTGTGTTTTTCCAGGCTGTTTTTGTGAAGATACCAATACAAGCACATGCAAAGAGTTTTTCCCTCTCTGGGATAGATTTTTCACATAGCTGCAGTAGAAAAACAAAGGTTTCATATTGGGAAATAGTATTGGGAAATTCTTAGGGAGAAACTGGGATGGACGAGGTACATAAATTAACTTCCAAGGCCTCTAAATTGTAATGGATTTAAAAAGGTGATTGGCCTTTTATTTTATAGCCTCGTCCAGATCCTGCCCTGCAATACACAGGCTAAAATTAAATGATTATATTCTCTAGGTGTTTTTCACCAATAATGAATTCTTAATGTGGAAACACTTGAAGGCATAAGTTCACAATAGCTGTGATGTAGCTGTGGTGCCATGATGTGTTATTTACTAATTCTAGTTTGGGCTTTTGTTCTCTTTTTTTTTCCCTCCAGGATGTTTTTGTCTGTCTTTTTTAGTGAAATTAGTGCAATAGTGAGTTTTTCCTTGCAGGAAAATGGACAAGAAGTTACCCTAAGCCTACTGCAGACCTAGAAACTTGCTTTTTAGCTGGGAAATAAGTAAGTTTATGGTGCAGATTGTGTTCAGCAAAGTGTTGTGGGGACTCTGTCCTGTCTGAGTGCTTCAGGAACACTTGGGTTGAGTTTTATGCTCTCCAGGGTTAGCAAAGGTGAAGAAATCCAGGGGCTGGCCAGGCACAGGTGTCTGGGGTGAGTGAAGGTTTGAACAAGAGATTTATTCTAGATTTACCTTGACTTAAGAATATAATAAAAGTGGATCTGCCTTGCCCTTGCTGGCATCTAATCTGGGTTGGTTATGACATATTAGGTACCACATGTGGAGAGGGAACCACCCAGAGCAGAAAGGGTGGATTCAGACTAGAGAGAAGGGAGAAATTGTTGGTGCTGAGGGTGGTGAGAGCCTGGCCCAGGGTGCCCAGAGAGGTGGTCAATGCCCCATCCCTGGCACCATTGCAGGGGAGGCTGGAGCAACCTGCTCTGGTTGCAGATGTCCCTGCTCCCTGCAGGGGAGTTGGACCAGATAAGCTTTAAAGGTCCCTTCCCACCCAAACTAGTCAATGATCCTATGAAACCATCTCCAATGGTATCTTTGGGTCCACTCTTGCACTCTCTGACACCATCACAATCTTTCCTGCAGACTCAAGTGTTGTGACTGCCCATTTCCAGTCATTCCTCAAAGTTTTTACAGCTCTGCTGCCCTACCCCACCCTGAGATGGAGAAACCAAGCCCAGTAGAGGTGACACCGAGTCCAGTGAGGTCCTGGGGTGGGTGGCAAAGCCTGGAGAGATCCCTGGGTCCCCCCCAGCTCTCCTCCCACCTCTACCTTCACTCCTTTGGGGCAAAGCTGGTGCAGGTGCCCACGTCCTGCTGCCATGGGGTGAGGCTGGCTGGATTTACACCAGATTTATCCCGTGGACTCCATCCCTTGAGAGAAAACAGGGAAATTCAGCAGCCAAGGTGGATTTCCAGCCCCAGCTCCCCTCTGTGTTGTTGCGAGCGTTTGCAGAACATATGGTATGTAAGAATCACCCATTTCTCCGTGAGATCCCAGCAAGTTCTCAGCATATCAGGGTGAGATACTTTTAGAGTGTCTCTTAACTCTTTAATGCCTGAATTTCCATCCCAGAGCATTGCCTGGAAACATATGGTTCACCCCCCCACCCGGTGTTGTGGTTGTTTTTTTTCTGTTGCAGCTTTTTTTTTTCTTTTCCCTGGTTTGTTTTGTGTGTGTGGTTGGGGTTTTTTGTTGGGATTTTTTTGTTGTGGTGTTTTTTTTGTTGTGTGGGTGCTGGTGGGTTGGTTGGTTGTTTTTTTTTTTCCAGAGCAAGACAGAAGGAAAATACTTGATGCCACCTCTACTTATTGGTCGTGTGGCCTTTGGGGAGTGATATTATTTTATCTCTGCTAAACTTTTGCCCATGTTTTGAATGACAAACCTCTCAAGGGATGAATTAAGTGCAGGCCAGACTCTGACCTTTCTTTATTCACTGAAGGATCTTTTTTCCCCCACCACTGTCTGATTTTGAGCAGGATTTTCCTCACCTCTCCCTTCCCTGTACCTCTCCAAAGTTTCCTTTCTGGGTTTTGTATTCTTGGAGTTACTGCACTGAGCATAAATATTTCATGGTCTATTTGCATGTCTTCCTTACCACTGGCCTGCTATATTTAATAAATAAAAAGCCAGAAAAAATAGCTGCTGCAGTTGCTTGTTAGGCAGGACTCAAATTTTAATGAGTAATGTAAATACAGGTCTTTTCAAGTTGAAATCTGTTTCAAAATAAATCACCCAGACAGTGTTGATGACATGAAGATGGTGAAATTAAAGCCTGTTCTTAAGAGCATAAAATAACATATAATCTGCCCAATAAACAGGTTTATTTCAATATTACTCTACCTTGAAAATAACCAATAAATGTGTTTATGAACACTTGGGGGGGGGGTGTTTCAAGTTACTTAAGTGTCTCCCACCCTACAAACACTGATGGGACAACAGCTGCAAGGCATAATCTCATTTTTGTTTGTACATAAGCATTAAAACCTGTGTATTTATTAACACTTTTGCTTTAGAAAGTGGGGTAAAGTAGATCCCAAAGTGGATTCAGGGCTTTTTTTTTTTTGATGCTGTGTTTGAGGTTAGGACAGAGCTTCAGCACGAGGAGAAGCAAGTTGTAATCCCATGGGAATACTGCAGCAAGCGTGTTGAGTTTCATGTTGATGATCCATCTATAGCAGCAATTAAATACTGTGGCTTAATTTTATCTTTTCACCTTCCTGCCCAAACCATCTTGGTCCAATTTTCCAAATCCATCTTGGTCTAATTTTCAAATATTCAACAACTTCTTCTTGTCTTTTCTCAGCTTCTTTTCTTCCTGCAGAGGAGTTTTGCTGTTTATTATTCCACGATAGTATTTTTATATTCCAGAACTGTTGGAACCTGGGGGATTTTTCACATCTCAACCCGTGGCTGGTGCATCAAGCTGAGCATGCTGCTGGTCCCCATGGGACCAGTCCTTCTGGGTGGCTGTTGGCCTTTGCCACTGGTGCTTTCTGCCCCATTTCTGGTGGGTACAGAGCAGGCATCGAGCTCAGGAGCTGCTCTTCTCCACTTCTCCAGTTTGTCAGGGCTTGCTGAATAAGGCGATGGTGTTTATGTTAATGCAACATATATAAAAATAGTTCTCCTTGCATCCCATTAGTGGTGGTGGCTTGGTGGTTGGGTTTTTTTATTTTTGAGCTGCTGAAGAGAAAGATAATGTTGCCAACTGTCGTGGAGACGAGCTAGGTAGATAGTATATTTGTAATGTTCTTTTTCCTCCCCCGCCCTTCCTTTCAGAAGAGCTTTAGCTGGAGTCTGCAGCTCATTCTTGAGGATGAATTTCCCCCAGACTGAAGTGCAGCTCCCTCTGAGGTGAATCACACTGGAATGCTGAACCCAAGGGGTGTTCCAGCACTGAGGCTTTTTAACCCCTGGGTTAAAGCAGGGGGAGCTCTGCAGATGTGGATGGGGTGATGCTCACATGGGACAACACTCAACCAGGTCATGCAGACGTGGTGGGGTGTGGAAGGGACATCTCCACTGTCCTTGGGTAACCCCAATTCCAAAACCAGACCCACCTCTGCCAGGCTTGTGGCCCTTTCACCAGCTGAATTCTGTCAGGCTTAAGCTGCTTAAATTGTCCCAACACTGGGAGTGTTCAAGGCCAGGTTGGATGGGGCTTTGAGCAACCTGCTCTAGTGGGAGCCTCTTTCCTCTCCATGGGGCCTACAAGAAAGCTGGGGAGGGACTTTTTACAAGGGCTTGTAGGGGTGATGGTTTCAAAGGGGTGATGGGACAAGGGGTGATGGTTTCAAACTGGGCAAGGGGAGATTTAGATCAGAAATTAGGAAGTTTTTCACTGTGAGGGTGGTGAGACACTAGAATAGGTTGCCCAGAGAGGTTGTAGGTGCCCCAACACTGGATGTGTTCAAGGCCAGGTTGGATGGGGCTTTGAGCAACCTGGTCTAGTGGGAGATGTCCCTGCAATGATAGTGGGGTTGGAACTAGCTGATCTTTAAGGTCCCTTCAAACCCAAACTATTCCATGGATTAACTAACTCCAGAGCACCTTCCTGATAGTTCTGAGGCTGCATCAAGTAGTAGGTTTTTAAAGCCTATGTTGTGATTTTGATATAATCTTGGTTTGATGGAGGAACTTTACACCTTGTGACCCTCCTGCTCTGCACACTGTGGCCATGGCCAGAAGACCCATGGTTTGGGCAGGTCAAAAGCCCCCCCCTCCTTCCCCTCTTCCACTGCTCCCAATGTAAACATGCAAGTGATAATCTTGCCTCATTTTCACTGCCTAATCACGCTGATTAACCTTTTCAGTTTTGACATTATGGGTAATAAATCAGGCGTGTTGCTACCACGTCTGCAACGGGGAAAAGTTTTTAAAGGATAACAAAATAGTGCTAAAAATACAGCCCGGGCAGTATCTGCTGCCCAGCTTGTAAATCACTGCTAATTACTGTGCAGTTGGGGAAATTTTAGACCGTGTGCTTCCTTGCAGTGCTTGTGAGCCCAGGGTCCATCTGCAGAAGCAAGAAGGGATTTGAGTTATCAGCTGTTTATAGTCTTGGACCTCGTGCTATTTCCAGATCTCTTCCTCCCTCCTTTCAGCTTGTGGAAGGAACAAATCCTCCCGAGGATGGGAGCTCCTCCAGGGTGAGGCAGCGAGGGTGGTGGTGGTGAAGAGAAGAGAAATCCAGCCTTGTCTCCTCTCCTCTCCTCCACTGCTGAGCCAGATGGGGCTTCCAGACCAGCACATGGTGGCTTCTATTCCTGGTGCTGTTGGGGATGACGATGCCTCATTCTCCATGGGGACACATGAGCCTCCCTTTACATGGTCACCCCTCTAGCTGAGAGCTAAGGGCTCATTTGTGCATTTCCACTGTCCCCACAATGTGAAGATCATCAGCTGGAGTTGTGGTTTCTTCAGCATTTTGCTTTCTGCCAGATCACAGACAGAAACGTGGAGCCATCAAAAATGGCAGCTAGGAGAAGAAGTTGTCAGTGCCAGGCTGGCTGCAGGCACCTCCTGGTCCCTTTGGGTGTCCTCCTGCTTCCCAGCACATCCCTCTTCCTCCCCAAGAACCTGCCCAGCCTGCAACGTGCCACAGGTATCATTTGCTCGGGTTTAATTTGCCATGGTGCATCAGTAGGCACATGAGAGCTGGGGACCTGACTGTGGGTTCCTTCTTGGAGATATTGTTAATTAAATTTTTCATGAAGGAGCTGAGGCACACCAGCAGTGATCTCCTTTCAAGCAGAAATGTAGCAGGCAGTTCCCAAAGAGACCTCATCTGCTCTCCTCTCTATGAAAATCAATTAGTGTTATGAATGTGTGATAGCATCTTAAAAAAACCTGTCATGATGGAGAAGTCTTTACACCTTCCAAGAGTGAAGGCAAGGATGTCTCTCTTGCTCCTCCTCCCTTCCCTTCTCCCTCCCCTGCTCTGCCTGCTGAGCATGGCTGTGAGTGTCCACTTGAACTTGCTTTTCCTTCAGATTCTTCGAGATTTGTGGCTTTTTAATTATTTTTTTTTAATTAAAACCAGCACGGAGTTGTTACTGCTTGATAAGGATAATTTGCAAATTAACAAATTCATGCTTTGATACCTGTTACTTCTCAGCAGCCTCAGGTATGGCATTGCTGGGGCAAAGTCTTGCTCTGTGTTTCCTAAGTAGCACTTTTAGTAAGTAACCCAACAAATGTGACATATCATTGATTTTTTAATGGGGCAGCCATTTGTGTTCCTCCTAAATGCTTTTTTTAATTCTCTCTCTCACTGTAAACATCATCTCATTGCTGGCTGCCTGTTTGTTTTTTGAACTTCCTACTCAAGCTTAAATACTGATTTTTATTTTTTTCCCTACACCTTCTTTCTGCCTAAGCAAAGCTACACACTGAAGAAGAAAAATCTCATACTTGTATGCAAAAATGCTTAAAAGCTCCATAGCAGCTATAGACAAAAGATCATTTTCTCAGCATGCTGGTGTTACTGGAGTAAATGACTTCAACCAGTGGAAAAAGGTGATGTTTTTAGTATATATTTTTGCCTCAGCCTTGATTTCCCATCGTTGCTGCTAAGTATTTGCCATCTAGGCTGTGCTTTCAGGAGAGTTTTCTAAACAAAGTATCAAAAAAAGAAAATTAGGTATTGATCTGTCAGGAGATAAAAGTTGCTTTTGAGGCCACCTTCCCAAAACGTGCAAATGGGAGGGTAGAAATTCTCCTCTTGACCTGGGATACTGGAATTTCCCCCTCTCTCTCCTCCCTTCCTCTCACTCTTTTGTTCTCTCTGGCACAGAAGTGACTTTCCCCCATGCAAAATGGATGATTGCACAAGGCTGTGACCTTTAAAAAAGGCCCTGTTGTTTCCTTCCAATCAGTCCTTACCAAATTAGCACCGATATGAGCTCAGCTCTTAGGGCCATTAGCATTGAGGCAGGAGGGCAAAGCCACCTTCTCCAGCCTCCAAAAATAAAGATAGATATCCCAAATAAACCCCCAGTATTCCTAGGCCTGCAGTTACCTTGTAGGAAGAAGGAGATTAGTGCTGAAATCATCATTTACAGTTAATCCATCACCATGGACCCATGGAACACTTGCTCTGGGGGTGGACACCTTCCCAAACAGGAGCCCATGACCCACAGACATGCAGGTTCTGAGAACATCCTCACCTCAACCAGCAGTGAGGTTCTGGGGGCTGTGGGAATTGATGGTCCACGTGGATTTAGGACAATAAGGGGCCTTCTGGGATGGAGGAAAAAAAGAGGGATGTGGCTTTGTTCTGGGCAGCCTGGAGTGGTGGTGGGGAGGAGGAGGAGGATGGGATCACCAGCTGTCCCTCTTGCTCCTCTCCTCATCTTCACTCCAGATCTTTTCTTCTGCCTTGGACCTTATTTTCCTCATTTTTTTATCCCTAATTCTTTACCTTCCCAGCTCTGCCCATCAATAAATGGATGGCTAGTCCTTTCTGGCCAGCTCTTTTGGTTTGCTCCACACCATTTGCTCACAGATGGCTGTTTAGACCCCAGGTTATCTTGTCAAGGGCAGCAAACTACTTTTTCCATATAACTTTGCTCTGTGGGGTCCTGCTACTGTTTGATCTTTAGGCCCTCCCACAGAGGAACTCCTGAAATTGAATCCAGTTTGGATTCTTAGAGTTTTGGAGGTTGAGCAGTCCCAACACCTTGCTGCTGGTGATGGGATTCCCAGCCAATTATCCTATAGCCTTTCCTTATAGCTTCTCATCTACAGATAAGCAGTAAATAATTCAGATGTAAATTGAAGGAACAACATGAGGATAAATCATGATTTGAAAAATGGTTTTGGAAGTGCTTTAGCTGCATGGGATCGTCTTCCCAAAGCTCTGGAGGTGGGACAATCATTCTTTTTATGATCTGAAGAGAAACCAGGTACTATATGTATGTATGTATTGTGGGATTTCTTTAGCAAGCTCTTCTAAGCATGGGCTTAGGTGCTGCAGTGAGCCAGAGTCTGAGGCCCAAGCTTGGGATAACTCATGTTTTATCTCCAGGAGATGGACAAGCTCTCTGCATCCTTTGTGTCTTCTGCTGTTGGGAATGCTCTTGGTGTTTGAGGTGCCATCAGCATTGCACAGGGCAGGAAAAAACAGGTCTAAGCAGCTGAATTCAAAGGGTAGAAGCTCCTTTCCAAAAAGTGGAACTCCTGGGTTGGAGTTGACCTATGATGAGTCCCAACCCAGCAACATGTTTTGTTCCCCAGGTGGTTTCAGGCCCCTGAGATTAGAACCTGCCTCACCTGGGTGAGGCCCCAACTGCCCCCAGGTGATGGTGGTTGGGGTGGTGGGTGAGGCCAGAGATTTATTAACCAGGAACTGAATCAGTCTGAGGAGAAGCAGCAGAGGGTGATCAGTTGGAAGAAAGGTCCTGGGGAAGAGAGTTTCTGTAACAGATGAAGGATAAAAGGTGAATAAATGAAGAGGAACATGGATGTTTGTCCTGAGTGTGGAAATGAAGACTTACAGCTGAAGGTATGTTGAGGAGATGTTGCTGAGTTTGGTGTGGGCTGGAGGAAGCAGAGAATTAGCAGCACAAAATTGGTGTAGTCAGCAGGATGGCTTGAAGAGGGAGAGAGAGAACTGGCAGAAGAGGGAAGTAATCATTTTCTGGTTTTACAATGCTCCTTCCCCTCTGAATTTCATTTTGGGGCCTGCCCTGGGGGTCTTCTGGGTCCAGCAAAGGCTTTGTGCTGTTGCATCACTGGTGCATCAAGCTCCTGATGCTCTTCTCTATGGGGTCCTGCTACTGTTTGATATGTGTAGATGAACTCCTGAAATTGAATCCAGTTTGGATTCTTTTGTTTTGGATGCTCTGTGTGGTTGCTGGTGGCAGTTTGAAGCATTTAAGATGTGACTTTGTACCAACCCAAGTGGTGGGGGTGGATCTCGTTTCCAATTCTTGCATAGTTTTGAAACCTTTACATTGAAGTAGAGTATTAATGATCCAGTGGCTGTTCCACACCAGGTTATAAAGCATTTCAAAGTCCTACAGGCTACTGAATTTTGTATGGAGGCAGGTTGAGGAGCTCTTTAATTGAGCTCACAGGAAAATAAAATTAAAAAAAAAAAGGAAATCCTGGTGCAGCTTTCAGAGGGTAACTTCATTCTGAGCTTTTTGTCTGTGGGAAATAGAAATGCAATTAGCACCCTCCTCTTTCTGGTGCTGTAGGAACTACAGGATACAACTTAGACCAAGCAGTAGGCAAAGAAAGGTGTTTGCAGAGCCTGGTGTGGTGCTTAGATTTACCTCTTCCTGAGGTTCATCTTTGACTTTATTCATTTTTTGTGTGAAGGGAATAGTCAAATCAAAATATGCAAGAAGTGTTTGTGCTCTGAAGGCCCCTCTGCAGCAGGAGCACACGGATGGGTCTGTTACTACCTGCCAGTGGTTAGCTGCTTGGATGGTGATAAAATAAATCCTTGCCCTTATGCACAGTTGCTGCTTTTGATGTTGCTGGAGTTGCTACTTGCCTGCGGGCTTTGGAATGATCTTAGGGAGCAGAAGAGGATCTTTGGGGTCCTGTCACCAGCCCTTGCCCTCAAATTCATTCATCACTAGCTCAGACCTGTTGCATTTACCTTGATCAGGAGATCATAGGATCATGGAATGGTTTGGGTTGGAAGGGACCTTAAAGATCATCCAGTTCCAACCCCCTGCCATGGACAGGGGCACCTCTCTAGAGCAGGTTCCTCTGTTGACTTGGGACCTCTGTTCAGTCTGTTCCACATCTTACTGATGCCAGAAACCTTTCAGTAATTTAGTATATAGCTATCTGGACTTCTTTATCCTTCAAAACCAAACAAAAGCCCTTCCACACCTACACTAAAAGAATATGCTTTACAAAGAGGATCTCTCAGATTATTCCTCATGAATAATCCAGCCCTTGGCTTGAACAATCCAGATCCTCCTCATATTCCTCATTCCTCCACCCATCTTGTTTACACCCCTCAGGTATTTGAGTACCACGAGTGTAAATCCAAACGTGCCCTGTCAACAGGACTCGGGTGCTGAGTCGGGCAGAGATTGACAAGACTTCTCCTGCTTGTTTTGCATCACTTGCTGCTTCCCATCAAGGCAGCCAGCTGAAGGAGGCAGAGCTCCTGCAGGAAAAGAAGTGTGTGATCTCTTAAAGACTGAATAGCAGCCCCTGTACCCAGGGGACAGAGCTGCACTGCACGAGTGGTCCCTGCTTAGATGCCGTCAGATGTGGAGGCTTTAAACTTGGACTGGTTTTTTTCCTTCATGGAATTCTGCAGGGTTTTAAAAAAGGGGGAAAAAAACCCAACCCCTCCCCGTTATCTTGTGGAGCTAGACAGCAGCAAAAAAGATGCTGTGTTTTAATAAGGAGCTGCTCCCTTTCTTGTGTGCCTCATAGAGTATGCTCATCTGGTGTTGATTGAGCCATAACTCTCTTGGGCACCTTTGCAAACACAATCTCGTTGTGTGGGAATTATTCTCTGCTGCTTCTCTCCTCCCCAGCCTCTTCTCATCCCCTCCCCACCTTCTCCTGCATGGTGTAGGCACAGGGAATGGTGCCTGCTCGGGCCACAAACTACCTTGGAGTACAAGATGTGTCTTCAGAGACACGATCCACCCAGTGAACAAGGTGTTTGTGTGCTGTTATTCTGCAAAACCTTGAAGGTAGGATGTGCTGGTTCACCCCTTGGAAAACCCAGCCTCAAGGGGTTTATTGGGATTTCCAAGGTGTAAATGTTCTTGCTCAAAGGTTGTCTTTGAGCATGACAAAATAGACAGACTGTGGGTCCAGAAGATGCAATCTAATTACCTTTTTGGTAGTATTTTATTTTCTGGTAAAACTCTGCAAGTGTTTCACTGTTATTTTACAGACTTTCCACTGAGAAGATGCTGGTGATGGGTTCTGAGCAACCTGCCCTAGTAAGAGATATCCCTGCTTATTGTAGGGGGGTTGGACTAGGTGACCTTTGGAGGTCCCTTCCAACCCAACCCATTCTATGATTCTATGAGATAGCTGTTCTGAATCAAGATCTCAGGCTCAAAACCTCTCCCTGGGCTCCTTCCAGCCTCTGGAGGAGCTTGGCAGCTTTGCTCTGAGCTCCTTGTGCATTCAGGGCATCTTAGGTGACGGGGGAGGTGGTTTGGTGAATACCACACTTAAAAACCCCATCTCTTAGTCCCTTGCTGAGGTTTGTGGATGCTTAGGGGAACAGATTAGGAAGTAAAAGGAGCACTGGTGGAAATAGCTGCAAGTGTGATGGAAGCCACTCATTTTACTGACACGTAGGATGCTTAAAAACAAAAGGCAGTCCCCCCAAGTTCCCAGTGTCACCATGTAATCTTTCCAGCACTGAAGTGAATTGCTCCTGTGGTCTCTAATGGGGGTTGTGTGGCTCCCTCCCCTGCACTGGGCTTTGAGGAGCAAGCAGGGGTTAATAGTAAAGCAGAGCGTGGTGCTTTGGAAACAGGGGGGAAAAGCAGATGCAAATTACTGTGAATGCTAATTGTTTCTATTTGAAAATCCGTGTAGTGTTTTTCTGCAAACACTTCCATTAAGTCAGCATTAGGTGGAGGGAGGGACTGTTTGGAGAAAAGCTCCTCGGTCCTGTGTGGAGGGGCAGGGTTGTGCAAGATGAAAAATGCACATGGAGCCTTCTGGGCTGATAGGGGCTCTTCTTCAGGAGCTTGTAGATGCGTGTGATGCACAAGGAGAGGTTAGAGGGGGCTTCAGGCTTTTGGGTGAAGAGAGGAGAGGGAGCAGTTTCCTAAAAGGATGGGGGGGATCCAAAGTCCTGGTGTGAGGAGGTGATGTTGACAAGTATCTATATCTGAGGCAGCCTCAGCAGTGGCTGCACTGCTGGTTTTGTAGGCATCACTGAGGCTTTTAGAGCAATGAGGGCCTGATCCCACCTCATTTAGTAAATGAGGATCTCTTCACTGATCCCAGCATATGAAGGTGCCAGCTCTAGGGAATGGAGCTCATAGGATCAGTCAAGAGAATCATAGAATTGTTTTAGATCATTGAGTCCAGCTGTTAACCCATCCCTGTCAGGGCACCACTAACCCATGGCCCTCAGCACCATATCTCCATGGCTTTGAAACCATGGGGACTCCACCACTGCCCTGGGCAGACTGGGACAGCCCTTGGCAACCCTTGCCAGGAAGAAATTGTTCCTAGTGTCCGACCTAAACCTCCCCTGGTGCAGCTTGAGACCATTTTTTCTTATCCTTTTGCTTGTTCCCTGGGAGAAGATTCTGACCGCAGCTGACTCCAACCTCCTCTCAGGGAGTTGTGCAGAGCCAGAAGGTCTCCCCTGAGCCTCCTTTGCTCCAGGCTCAACCCCCCCAGCTCCCTCAGCTGCTCCTCACCACACTCCTGCTCTGGACCCTTCCCCACCTTCGTTGCCCTTCTCTGGCCACACTCCAGCCCCTCAAAGTCCTTCTGGGAGTGAGGAGCCCAAACCTGACCCCAGAATTCGAGGTACATCCAGGTAGATAGAGTTGGCAGCGGTGACAACAGCTCCTCCAGCCCTGGGTGCTGGGTTTTAATTGGATCAGAAGTTGGGTCCCATCAAGCGAGCTGGGAGCTGCCATCACCTCTTCATGCTCCCAGGCCCCCTCTCTCCCCTCCTACGTGCTCTCAGGTGAATCAGGTAATTAGATTGAGAAGGGAGCAGGGTAGGTGCTTCTGTGTCAGGCTTCAAACCTTTCAGCTGGATCGAGCCTTGGCAGCTGTGCTGAACATCTGAAAGGGAAGAGGGCAGCTGGTGAGGTTTGCTGGGGAAGAGGGGGAGGAACAAAGCCAGAGCTGCCTTCCCCCCCCCTCTGCCATGTCTGTGCACGCGTGTACACACGTGTGCCCCCATCTCTGCTCACCCTCCAGCACCTGCAAACACCCAGAGGTGCTTTTTCTGCCATGTTTAAGAGGCAAAGGTGAATAAAGCTGTGCTTTAAAAATGCCACCTTCAGGAGAGCCTCACGCAGCAGGGACAGCTCAAGGACCAGTCTCTCTTGGCTTTCTCTCTTCACCACCACTACAGGGTTGTTGCCCATCATGGTTTGGGGCTGTGCTGGTTTCCCAGCCCCGAGGCTCCCCAGGAGAGTGTTTCAGCTTTGGCCTGGCTCACACAAGTAGAGCTGGCAGAGTGAACAGGGGATGTGAATGCAACCGTGTGTTTGCCTCCAGCTAGGACATGATATAGTGGTGGCTTGGGGTTTGTTTTCCCTGCTGCTGCAACGTGGTGATGGGGGAGAAGTTTCTCTCTGGAAGAGGGTGAGGATGAAGAAGGAGCTTCAGCTCCATCACCTGTGGTCAGCAGCTTGGTGGGGACAGGGCAGGTTTTGCCATCCCTGGTTAAATCAGCTGCTGCCATACACGTCCTACACTGGAGGGCTTAAACCAGCAACAAATCCTTGGTTTAAAGCAAGAATTTTACAATCGATAACTTTTTATTTGATCCCCAGGTTCTTTAATCTCCCTGCCATAGTCTCAGATTAACTACAGGAGAATTAGGTTTTGGGGACTGATGGTTTTTTGCGTGTATTTATCCTTTTGTTTGTGTTGACAGATAATCCCATTACTGCTCTTCTTAGGAGTTTGTTGACTCTGATTGCTTTTATTACCCATGTCTGGCTTTAAAACTCCTGAGCCTACCTGAGCACTTGATTATACCTTTGGTGCTGAACCCACCTTCCCAAGGAGTGCAGAGAATGATGATGAATATTCTTGGATTTAATATTTCTGAAAAAAATACATATATTAAAAAAAACCAAGTCAAAAACTGCAGTTATGTGGTTTCGGAAAAACACTTGTTTTGACTTCAGAGGGTTTCAAATCTGTTAAAAACTGGCTGTGAACTGGTCCTGTATATAGTCAGCAGGATTTTTTTCTTTTCCCTTTTAAAGAGCTCTTATAAAAATCGTAAGAGTCATAAAAACCTTTATATATACACATATATATAATTTATATATACACACACATATATGTGTATATATATAATTTATATGTGCATATATATCATTTATGTGTGTGTATATATACAATTTATATATAAATGATAAATATAATTTGTGTGTGTATATACAATTTATATATCAATTATATATATACATATATGTGTATATATAATTTATAGATATAATTTATATATTTATATATGCATTTATGTATGTATATACACATAGATATGTGTGTATATTAAAATTGTATATATATAAATTGTGTGTGTATATATATTATATATACACGTGTGTGTATATAATTTTTATATATATTTTATATGTGTGTGTGTATATATATAATTTTTTTTTAAGGGATCCATGAAAAATAAGGATTTTAAATGCAAAAATAATCTTGGGAAGTCAATTATTTGGATAATTTAAAGTAAAGGTTCAGAGATGGGGTTTTCAGGTGGGTTTCTAAGACAGACAAAGTGATGGCCACAGAGACTGTCAGCAGAAGATGCCACCTGAGGAAATGGAGGCATCATTTCCTAGCAGAGAGTGAGTGGGGCTTTTCCAGCAGCTCTCCACAGAGCAGGTTTTGTTCTGTCACTGGCACCATTCCTGAGTTGTTCACAGGAATCTTTCTCACGAGGTTTTTTTTCTATACCTCTTTTATTAAGCCTGGGGGAGATGGGATGTGCCTGGAAAGGCTGTGAGTGGATGGATGAAGCTGGAGTTTGGGGGGAATGGGGTGGGGTGGGAGAGATGGGGGGTGACAGGAGGTGATTTCTCTTCTTCCACAAGGATAATAACACGTGTACACTCTGGGACATTGGATAAATGGATTATCAATCTTCTCTAAGGTGCCTTGCTAACCATTACTGGGGTATTTTATTTATTTAGAGCTTACCTAACAAAAACCTGAAGTTTCCACCAAGCTAGGGAGAGATTGTTGGAGCCAGAAAAAAAAAAAATCCTGGTTTCTGTTTCATCTTAGCCCCATTTACAAGTCGCTGTGAAGTAGAACAAGTGCTACTTTTACCACGTGCAGCAAGCTCTGCTTATCATATGATATGATTATAATAAACCAGCAGAATTCAGAGCAGTCTCTGCAGATCTCTCTGGAGAAGGCAGAGAGCCCAGATTGGGTCAGTGCTGTAGGACAAGGGGGTGTTTGGCTTCCCCAAGGACCTGCAGCCAACCTGTGCTGCAGCTCCCCCTCCCCAAAACATCATATTTTAGCACAAATTTAGTTCTTTGGTGCTCTGTTGGTTTGTTTTCCAGTTTTCCCCTGTTTGACCAGTGTCACATGTGGCTGTGATGGTGGTGAAGGTGACCATTTCCATGTAGGATTTTTATTTTTAAATGGACTGATGCAGAAAGAATGTATTTATATGTTTTTTTTAGTTAATCATATTGCATATTGCTCCCTTTAAACGAGGCACATTGAACATTCCACCTATTTAAAAGGGAGCAGGAGGTTATTTTGCATAATTTCTAAATCCTCTGGACACAAGTCACTTTAAAAAAACCCAACAAAACCACCCCAAACCCTACTATGAAAATAAAATGGCAGTTTGAGATAGCAGACTACAAAAGTCTTCTGAATAATTGGGGATTATCCTTTAATTTTCTTGAATTGAGGAAGAACTAAATCTTTTTTTCTCTTTGTGCAAACTCTCTATTTCACCCGTGATGCTGATTGCTGGGGATTAAAAGCTGAGAATTTCTCTTAAAAACTTGCCCATGGTACCGGTGGCACTGCACCAAGTCCCAGAAACCCAGGTGATGCTGGTTGGGAAGGCACTGGGAGGACTGGGAGTGACTGGGGAGTAGCAGGTTGTCAGAAATGGATTTAAATTTTTAGAGGGTTTTTTTTTCCCCTGCTTAAATCTCATGTATTGTGCAAGCATGAGGCGCTTTGGAGCAGCAAAGAATGGCCCATTTGGTGAGCAGCCATTGATGAGAAGTGAGGTTACTTTTAATTTCTTGTCCCCTAAGTATTTAAATGTATTTTTTTTGTCCTTAATGGCATTCTGGCTCGTTATAGGAATTAAGCAGCGCGAGTTAAAATAACAAATCTGCACTGTGCTTTGCTGGGTTTTAAATCAAAATGGCATTCTTTCTTCAGGAGCCCATAATCCTTCCTTTTATACAGTTTGATGCTAGCCAGCTCTTGCTTCCTGAGGCAGAACCATTAGATATCAAAAATATAATTGCTCTCTATATGAGTGCTCCTTTGTAGCCCATCCCTTTCATGTTTGGAGGCTGCAGCACTTTTATTTCTTGAAAAATATTCTATTAAGTTCTGGTGAATTGTGTATCCCGGGCTCGGCAGGTAAGAGGTCAGCCCTTTGTTGGGATGTAGGGGAGCGGTGGAGGTTCAGGGCTGGGATTTGCTCTCTGGTGTGGCAGTTCAGCTGGAGACAGTGAGTGCAATTATCCCATCAATGCCAGTTGGGAGTTAATTAATCGATAGTTCCCCACCTGGCATCCGAAGTGGAGCCTGTTTTGGGTGAGGCAGAGAATAGTAATGGCTCATCTTGCTCTTGCCGGGGCGCGAGGGCTCTGGAATCCACAGATGTTGGAATCTATACATCATATGGTCATTAATGTATTGCAGGAGTGTTGCTTTGCCTCCTCCCACACCTAAATACGTGGAGGTGCCTTTTGGCCGTGGACAGGTGTTTGAAAACCCCAGGGTGTCTTTTTTTTTTTTCCTTTCCCCTTGCTGCTTTCCAGTCTGGATCTGTAATTAAAAGCACTGCAGAGACCTGCAAAGCACAACCCCCCTTCCCCACCTCCCATCCTCTGTCCCCTGGGAATCACGGGGTGGCTGGAGGAGGAGGTGGGAAGTTCAGGTGACCTCTTCTGGAGCCCAGCAATTGCTCCTCTCTTGCTGAAGGTTAGAATTCTAAGAGCCCAAACACACAGACATTTCCTTTAATAATACAAACCCGTTTGCTCTCGTCTGCCAGAATTCAGAGCGTCTGGTGGTTTCCATGGAGAAATATATTTCTTTACAAGGCCCAGCTATTTTTGCAGACTTATTTTGTGATGGAGCTGAACTTGTGCCATTCCTCTTCTCCTGCTCCTCCAGCCATGCTGCCAAATCCTCTGAGGAAGGAGGAGCCCAAGGGCCTGTATCTCCAATGGTTTGGAGGGTCAAGACGCTGTCTTTGTGCTGTCCCTTGGGTTTATCACCTTTTGAAGGAGAATCCCCATGGTGCAGGTGGGAGAGGTGGGGCTCTCCTGCTTTGCACCACCCAAGTGGTGTCACTAAGACCCCTTTTCCTGCTTTGCACCACCCAAGTGATGCCACCAAGACCCTTTTTCCTGCTTTGGAAAAGGTAATTTTGCTGCTGAATGGCTTGTTCTGAATTTTCCGTGGCCTGGTTTTTAATTGACAGCCAGACTTCCTCCAATTTTGTGATAATACATAAAGTTTTTGTCTAACAAGTGCCGTTTCTTCTGCCTTAATTGTCTAATTAGAACTTAAATTGTGCTCCTTCACCACTTTCTTCACGTGGCTGCAAGAAGAGAAGCCTTGGGAAGACGTGATGAGACAACACACTCTTTTTGGAGCTCGTCTCCTATTGCTTCAGTGTTGTCCACTACAAGTTTAATTACTGTGTGAGAAATACTTTTTCTCAAGTGGAACCAAAATCTAGGACTTCAGCCAAAGTAAATTAACAGTTCTCAGAAAACCTGGAGTCCCAAAGCCAAGAATTTCAAGGCTTTTAGGCATCTCTCTGTTATTGGCAGGCAGCTCGTGATGTCATGTGGTAGAACAAATGGACACCAAAAAGCTGAAGTCAACGTCGTGCCAGTTTAGCAGGGAAGATTAAAACCCATTTAATTTAGGGAGGCCAAACTGGAAATGATGATTATACACAGAAACAGTGGGGTTATTTCATAAGCTATATCCCTTCTTTTCCATCAGTGGCAGCTTTCCAAGCTTCATTCTTGGTTACCTGAATTTGCACTCTGGTGTTTCTTCTTTTATTTTGAGGGCAGAGGGAATAGTGATTTGAGGAGTTATTTGACTAATTGTATTTTCAAATCTGTTGACTATAATATTCTTTTTTTTCCTTCTTTGTCATAAATTGCTGTGCAGCTCAGTCCAAACATTGAATTTTGCATAAAATAACTGATGTTCAAGAACTAAGCAGGGAAGTTCTGCTGATTGATGGAGTGAGGTTGAGGCACCTGTTTCCTTCTGAAGGACATTGATGATATTTAATATTAACTTGTGTGTCCAACCAGGGGTCTGTCTATGTCTGATTCAGTGCAGGGCAGGTCATAAGAGCTCCTCTTTGTGTCTGAGCAGGAGGGAGGTTGTGGAATCTCCATCTCTGGAGACATTTAAACCCCATCTAGGATGTGTTTCTGTGTGATCTACTCTAGGATCCTGCTCTAGCAGGGGGGTTGGACTAGATGATCTTCAGATGTCCCTTCCAACTCCTACCACTATGATTCTGTGATTCTTGCAATACCCTCAGAAGGGGAGTTCTGGTTGTGATGGTTGTTTTTTCTCGGGTGGCAAGATCAGACCCTGCAGAGCTGCTAATTTGGAGGTTGTTGAGGAATCAGGAGATCTGGTGGCTGCATATTTGGGCACCCACGAGAGCTGCTGGGACCTGTGAGGGTGTTTTTTGCTGTTCCCCTGGTAATCTTCATGAAGTGGCCAAATACAGGAGCACTGGAAGGTCTCTCTGTTGACCCTCTATGGGTTGGTGCCTTGACTTGGTCAGTGAGGAGGAGCTGGCTCGTGATCTTGCAGCCCCAAGGGGAGGGAGGTGTGTGGGGCTTCTCTGTGCATCCTTTCCTCCCCTCCAGCACCTCCCATGGCTGCTGAGCTGTCACCTGCCAGGGCTTTGCTCTTCACACTTGGGCTGTGACTGAAAACGCTTCAGAGGTTACGTGCATCTGCTCAGCCTGGTTGTCACCAGAGGGGAGTAGAGAAGCCAAGGCTGGTTAGTGTCCTTCCCTGCACAGCCCCTGCTCCAAGCAGAGACACCTGCTATGGTTCACTCCTACTTCTGTCCAAGGTGTGCAGCCACTGCACACATCTGGTTCTGCTTCTCATGCTGTCCTTGGTTAGTGTGGTGATGTGTTCCTGGCCAAGAAGGCCAAGGGGCTCCTGAGGTGCCAGCAGGTTGAGGGAGGTCCTCCTCCCCCTCTACTCTGCACTAGTGAGGCCACTTCTGAAGTATTGTGTCCAGTTCTGGGCTCCCCAGTTCAAGAGAGACAAGGAGCTACTGGAGAGAGTCTGTTGGAGGCTGTGAAGATGATGAGGGGATGGGAACATTCTTACAAGGACAAGCTGAGAGCCCTGGGGCTGCTGAGCTGGAGAAGCCCCAGAGGGGATCTGCTCAATGCTGCTCAAGAGCTAAAGGGTGGGGGCAAGAGGCTGGGGCCAGACTCTTGTCAGGGGTGCCCAGGAACAGGCCAAGGGGCACTGGGCACCAGCTGGAACCCAGGAGGAGAAAGTTGTTTGTTGTGAGGGTGTTGGAGCCTGGCCCAAGCTGCCCAGAGAGGTTGTGGAGTCTCCTGTGGAGAAATTCAAGACCAATCTGGATGTGATCCTGGGCACCCTGTTCTGTGTGTCCACCCACATCAACAGACCCCAGTGGTGGGGTGAGCTGGGAGCTAGGCAAGGAGGCACCATGTGGTGGTGGAACAAAGGGAGCTGGTAGCTTTGTGTTTGGTCAAGACTAAGAAAGAAAACATTTGCTCTGTTTTTTTAATTTTTTTTGGTACAAATAAATTATTCACCACGGGTATGTGTGGTCACAAAATGCCTTTGTTGGTGCAGGAAAGCAGGATGGGCTGGGGAAGGTCCCCATCAAGTGCACCTCTGTGTGTCTACTTAATAACATAAGAGGTGCTGCTGAAGGAGTTTTCTGGGTGTAGCTGTGACAGAACCCACAGAGAAAAAGAGAAATTATGTATTACAACCAATGTGAGTGACTGAATTCCTTGTTTTGATGTTTACTGTGGGTGTCAAGGATGTATAAATGCAAACAGCACATTCATGAATTATTTTGAGTCGCTGGTAGGTTTCTGAAGAAAATAATTTGTAATGAGCTTTATTTATGCACTAGAAATAAAGATGGGATTAGGAGAATATTGAACTGTAAATGCACTGGTGATTTTTGGCTTTTGTGCCTTGCACAGAGAATCTCATCATCTAGCTCAGCTCTGATCTTGAATATGCAGAGCTGGCTGTGCCTTTCATGCAGCAGCTATTTTAGTTTGCAGCAGCCTGGCCTTGAGTCTACAAGGCTTGTGTAGGCAATGGACCTCCCTGGGCCTCTCCCCGTGGTCCTGCTGCTGGCTCTGAAGCTCTGCCGGGCTTTGTTAGCAGCCCTGACCCAGATAGTTCCTCCTCAGCCTTTGTTGGTGCTCAGCTCTCTAACGTTCTGGTTGTGTGGCCTGATTTGCCCACTTCTGGGCTGTGGATGTGGTGGTGCACGTGGTTGTGGGCTCCAGCTTCTCCAGGGCTGGAGGGAGGTTGCAGGTGAGGAGGACAACGGGGACGTGTGAAGGTTGGGCTGCAGAGGGAGGTCTTGCAGGGGAGGAGGACAAGGGACGTGTGTGAAGGTTGGGCTGCAGAGCCAGAAGGTGCTGAGGTAACTCCCAACACGAGGAGTCTAGACAGGAGGAGAGATGCCATACCTGGACCTGGAGGTTTTGCTTTCCAGCTCTGCTGGGATGGCAGAGCTGTGAAGATCCAGCAAGGACTTGCTGCATCTTCCTCGAGTCTGTCACTTGCCACATCATTTTAAGGATGCAGTTTTTAGACAAGCTGAAAGTCTCATGTGTGGTGAGCTGGTGTGTGATGGACAGTCTTGATGTATGTGCAGAATGCCTCAGTCTGAGGTGATTTACCACACGAAAAACCTGCAAATAAGCTGTGGCACCTCTAGAGCAATGTGCATCCACATTTCACGTGTGGCCATGGGCTGATTTACTGAAACCTTTGCTTAGGGTGGACATAGGTCCCCATATCAATGAGCTCTAGTTTTGCTGCAGAGGTAGGATGCATCAGATAACCTTTGGAGTCGTGTTGGGTGAGGAAATTTGCTCCTCATGGTTGCATTTTACCAGGACTGCTGAACACCCTTCCCCTGTTGAAGCCATGGCCTGTGTAGTTGAGAGCCCTTTACAGCCCCAGTCTCCATTTCACACAACAAATATCTACATTCTTAGCCTAAAATTGCTAAGAAAAAATACGTTTTCCATTTCCCTGTTGATAGGCACCATGTGTACTGGTTTTGGAAGTGCTGGGGTTGGTGGCAAGCCACGTGTTGTGGCTTGACCTGTGTGTGGCTTGCTGTGATCTTTGAAGCTTGTGTTGCTTCCTCAGTTGTGTTGCTGAGGAAGCAGCTTCTTAAACTCTGCCCATACCCTTGACCATTAAATGTGAGGTGTCTTGAATGACTCTCCAGGAGGTTTGATGTTGCTTTCTCCTGGCTGGTGTCACCTTCCCAGTGACATTCCCAGCCCAGCATGGTTGTGGTTGGGGTTTTTTTGGGGGTTTATTTTCATATTCAGGCTTTTTCTTATGAGCTAATCCTTTAGCTGGAGGATCTGCTTCATCTTATTTAGCCTTTTAGATGTTGCAAGCAGCCTTGTCCCCTGGTTGGGCTGCCTGGGACTGTACTTTCACTTTAATTTAGTCACCTTGAAAGGGGACTTGCCAAAAACAAAGGCAGGATTCAGGATGGGGATCAGCTTCCACCAAATCAGCATTGTTGCCTGAGAATCTCTCTTGCAGTGAGAGAAGCTTGAAACCTGCAGGGTGTCTTTTTATGAAAAAAGCAAAATATATACTTATTTGTATGCATAGACCACCTAGGGGAGTTTCTTTTGAATTTTGCACCGTTTTAAACACTCATTGATGTGAGTGCTTATTGCAGAAGCAAGGACAAATAAGATGTACAGTAGCTGAAGGGCCATTTTCATCTGGTGGCACAGGGGAGTGGAGTAAACAAGGTTCAGTGGAACCAGGGGAAGGAGGAATAAGTGTGGGGAGATGTCACCAGTGCTCCAGGACCTCAGGACTCAGAGCAGTGTTGTCTTAGACCTTCCAAGAGGTGACAAAGCTCCTTCTGCAAGGTGCTTCCTCTAGGATAGAGGTTGTACATGGGGGGTAAGTGTGAGTTTATAAGTATTTATGTGCTTCTTTATTAATATCTGATTATTTCTCTTTGTCCTCCTTCCCCTCATGGACGTCCAGCTCTAGGATGTTACTCATTAATCCTTTCACAATTCCTTCTAGGCTTGGCTAACCTTGGTGTTGGACAGGCAGGGCAAGATGTGGTTGCCCAGGGCAAGATGTGGTTGCTCAGCCACAGCATCTCCTTGGGTTGATTTTTGGAGTGGGGAAATTACTCTTTCTTTGTGGTGTTCTCCAGAACCCCTGGAACACGATAAGAACCAAGGAAAATATTTAAATCTGGACTGTCATGCATGAAATTGCAGAGAAAATACGTGTTTTATAGTCTCCATGCAAGGTTGTGTGTCTCAAATTGTGCAGTGTGAGAGTGTAACTGTTTTACTCAAGTCCCACAAAGGGATGAAATGGAGCTACAAGAACTTCTGAAGAAAAAAAACTTTGGTGTAACTTCTAGAAATGAGATGGGAGGTACCTCCTGGTCCTTCTAGGATCTGTTTGAACCACTTAATTTTATTTTATCAGTGCTAATGCTGTAAAATGTAAACCTTGGGCAGAAGTTTTTATCTCACAGGGTGTTGTTGGATCTCTGAATTGAAGCTGACTCTAGGGTGGATTGTAACAAACTTTTGCTTGAGTGGTAGCTCAAAAATCATTGGATATATTCAGAAGCAGTGGGAAGAAATGGTAATTTGGCAAATTATGGCCACTGACGTGCTGTGGGAAGGTCACTCTGTGACCCACCCAAATCTACCAGCACTGCTTGGTGGGGGCTGCCAAGGGAACCTGAAGGTTCTGGTAACATTTATGAACAGCCTTTAAAAAATCTTGGAGGAGCAGAGAGGTTGTTGTGTGTCACACACTTGAATTTAGAGTTTGATTGTCTTCCAGTGCAGGTTTCTAAGGAGCTGAAGAGCAGCCATAAGCTCTACCCACAGGTGGAACTTTCCTTCCCTCCATCCTCCCCTCCTCGCTTCCAAAGTTATTTGAAGGCTTCGATTGATTCTTTCTTCAAGATGCTTGAGAGCAACACTGCCATGGTGTGGGATGGGTTTGCTTTAACACTGAGGAGGAGGTTTGTGGGCTGGATATATCTTGATATCAGCTACCAGACCATGTTGGCATAACTTGCTTCCAGGCACCACTGCAGCCTTCTCCTCACCCCCTTCCCAGCCCTTTCCCAAGGCTCCTGGAGGGATGGTGACCCTGCACCATTAGCCTGAGCAGGTCCTGGGTCTGCATTCCTTGTTTAGAGGAAAAAAAAATGGGCTTCCAAGGGTGAAGTGAAACCTTGTAGAGGGAACTGTTGACTCCGGGGTGTGCAGGGAAGGAGGGGTGGGAGATGGGGCTGGGGGATGCCAGTTGTGCTCTGCTCCTGGGGCTCTCAGAGGCTTTAGGGGATGGCTCTTTGAATTGTCCTGAAAGGTTGGATTGGTTTTGTTGTTTTTTAAATGGCCTCAATCACGGCGGTTTGGAGCATTGATTCCTTGCTGCCTTTTCCCCAGAAGGTCCCGTTACACCTGAATAGACCTTTCAAATTCAGCTCCATTGAAAAGAGTGGAATTAGGCTGTGCTGTTGTTCCCATTAAGGAAATCAATCTTGTTCTGCAAACCCCGGTGCTTTTGAGAGGAGCAGGACTTGGACAGAAGGATCTACCTTTCTGCTGGGCAGGATTCCCCTGGAGACATCTCCTCTTGGTGGGCATCCCTTGATGTCCCCTTTCCTGGCTGGGGGAGATTTGCTGGGACTTGGGGGGAAATTGGCATTTCCTCGAGTGGTTTGCTGCCGTTGCTTTTGTTAGTTTTTAATGTTGATTTCTTTTCCCCTCTCCCTTTATCTCTTATGACATTTCTGTCAGGTCATGGGCGAGTGGTTCTGTACTCCAGGGGTTTATTTTGGGTAGTGCTCTCCTCGCTGAGCATCACTAACAGCCTGGATTGCAAAATTGTCTCCTGCTTTTCCTCTGCCAGATCTGGTAACTGCTCCTCTCTGCTCATTCCAAAGAGCTTATTACTGCTGCTGGCTCTTGGATGGCCTCTTGCCAGAGCTCCTTAGTCCTCTTAGAGCCAATTCTTTGCTTTCCCTCCTTGGACACTGGGATGTCCTCGATGATTTGTTGACTGGAGGCTGTGGGAGCCGTGGATTTCTCCCTGACACCCTGACTAATGCAATATTGTGTTGGCTGCTTGGCTTTCCTTCCTTCCTCCTCTGTTCTGCTGCGGTTTTTTATACATATATTTCTTTATATATCTATAAAATAAACAAGGACGTTTCTGTAGCAAATAAATCATTGTTGAGAGAGGGCAAAATGACACTAAATTGGCAGCTTTACAGAAGGTATGATGCCTTTGATTGATTAGTTGTCAAAGAAATGTAATGTACTAAACATGATGAAGATTAAGGATGTTCAGACGGTTAAAATTCAAGTTGCATAAGTGTTGGGTGTTAGGTTTAGAGCATCTCCCAGAATTTTAATTTCTGAAAATGCCAAGTATTTGTTTTATGCTCTTCCTTAGGAGCCCTGTAGATGTTTTGGAAAATCAGAGCTCTTAAAAAAACCCAACAAACCAACAGCCGAACAACAAACAAACCCTAATCTGAAAGTGTTTAGTATTCACAGTTTATTAATTAGGTAGAGACATGTTATTTTTTTTGGTGATTAATAGTGAGCTTCTGAGATGCATTAGACACTATTTACAGAAGCTGAGCACCAGAAATAATAGTAGCATTATCCTGAACCTTCTTAATTACTCTCAGGGTCCGACTTTACGTTGTGTCTAATGTTCAAGAAATAGCAGCAGCATATTTCTCAGCAAATAATTTAGTAGATACATGTACAGCAGGAGAAAATATTAATTAAACTAAACAATGCCTTTTGAGGGGACTAGGAATTCTTTTCTTTTTTTTTTTTTAAACCTTTTTTCTCTTTTGTAACCCCACCCTCCTCTCCCCCTGCCTCATTCCTCCCTTTATTCTGGGAAGCAGGAGTCCACAGGAACAAATACCTGGGCTTTGCATGAGCTCCTGGTTGGAGTCCTCCTGAATGCTCTGCATAAGTAACCTCTCAGAGCCTTTTCTTGCTGGGGGATGCCTGGTTTGGCCTCCATCCCCTCCATTTCCCCTCCATCCAGCTGCTAATACATCCTAGTTTGCTTAACAAAGAGGAATGGAAATGGGAAGGAGCCTGGGGACAAGCCCAGAGGTTGCTCAGTGCCCTCAGGGAGCCACCAGGTGGCCTTCTCCAGGAGAACACAAATGCATCCCTTCCTTGGTCTGGGTGATGTGCAGCACCAACCATCTCAGCCCCTCTCTTCTCTCATGGCCACTTTTGTGGCCAATTTAGAATGGTTTGGGTTGGAAGAGACCTTAAATATCATCTCATTCCACCCCCCTACCATGATCATCTAGTTCCAACCTTCCACTAGACCAGGTTGCTCACAGCCCCATCCAACCTGGCCTTGAACACATCCAGTGATGGGGCATCTACAACCTCTCTGGGCAACCTGTGCCAGTGTCTCACCACCCTCAGAGTGAAAAACTTCCTAATTTCTGATCTAAATCTCCCTTCTTCCCATTTGAAGCCATCACCCCTTGTCCTATCACCACAAGCCCTTGTAAAAAGTCTCTCCCCAGCTTTCTTGGAGGCCCCATGAAGAGGAAAGAGGCTCCACGACTTGCAAGCAGAGATGAAAGTCACTTCACCACGATAAATGGGGAGCTTCAAGGGATCAGTTTTACAACTGCATCTCAGAGAGTGGCAGCTCTTTACACTGGTTTCAGTCATGAATAATTAAAGCATAACACAGGAACAGTAAATATTTCATTAAAATACTAAACAGTAGCTACAAAATCTGTTGAAGACAAAAGAATTTTTTTTTTTTTCCTTCTCCTTTTTTTTTTTTAATTTTTTTTTTCCTCTCCTCTTTCTCTTCATCTTCCTACATGGAGAACCCTGGTCTGGGCAGAAGGAAGGAGCCATCAAACCACTGCTGGAGGTCAGAAATTCCTCCTAACTTATTAACCACTCTCTTCTGAACCATCCTTCATAGATTGACTTGTGGATACAACAATCCAGATACTATCACATAGTGTCCCTTTCCTGGGAATGTTTGTGGACCTTGTAAACACAAGAGGCTGGGAAGATTCATAGAGAAAAATCCTTCAGTCAGAAGTTGTGTTCAATAGTAGTTAATTAGTGGCTAAACCACATGAATATGTGGAGTTGCATTGTGTATTTGCTATTAAAATTACTTAAACCTCCCCAGAAAATGGCTGATTAAGAAATTGAATGATACTAGATAATAAATAAAAAAAAATAAAGCAAGTCCTTAGAGTAATTTTTCCCCCCTACCACGTTCTGGACTGGTAGAAAATGTAAGTTTATTTAGGGTCTCTATAGTTAGAAGCCCAATTAGCTATTGGTTGAGGCTGTGTTTATTAATGAAGAGCAGTAATTGCAAAGTGCTGCTCATTTCCAAGAGGTATTCAAACAATCCTCTCTGAAGCCCAGCAAGAATTGAAGAGATCAGATGGAGGACTGGTGGAGAATGAGCATTCAAGGTTGATGAAGATCTCATTTCCATTTAAAACTGGACCCCAATCTAATCTGTGGAATTAGAAGCAATAAAAATGATGCATTTCAAGGGTATTCATGGGCAGGGTTGATCTTTCTTCTGCAGGGAAGTCTCCCAGGCCCTCAGGTCAGGGGGACCTGCCTTGTACCTTCTCAGGTGATGGTTGAAGCAGATCCAGATGTCATTGCTGACGTGGACTCTCCCTTACCTGGGAGGTGACCTCCTCTAACCACTGCTTTTCTTATATTTAATCCAAAAAACCCCACTCAGTGATGCCATAGTCATTGCTCTGCCCTCCCTCCCAAAGTGTGTTGACACCCCATGGGCCAGGCCTCCACATGAGCCAAATCCTGAGGTTGTTTTGATCTTCTGTTAATTTCTTGGTTTGTCACCATCACTCTGATGTCAGAGAATCCTCAGGATTTAATTTGCTAAAAGACTTGTTGGCCTCAGCATCATCTTTTTAAGTGTTTAGATCCCTGAATGGAGCCCCAAAATCAGAGTTAGATGCAGAGTGCCTGGAATAGGTAACACTGGGCAAGGGGATTATTTAAATAATATTAATAATAATTATAGGAGTGAAACCAACAGAGCTGAGTGAGTGTGAAATCCTATTGGTGTCTGACTGGTTGGGACTGGGAGCCTGGAGGACATTCCAGAGCTGCCCAGACAGGAGGGGACCAATTCTTCTTTTATACCCAGAGGGATGAGGGGCAGAGTTGGAGAGATGCAAAGAGAAGCTTCAGGCTCAACAGCAAGTGCCCATGAGCTTAAATACCTGCAGGTTTAGGGGTTCTTTCCACACGTGGGCTTCTTGGACCAGGTTTCTTGACTCGCGTGATGGGTTCTGCCCAAGTTCTCCTCCATGTTCAGCTTCTTAACCCAAGCACTCAAGTTGCTCCTTCAGAAAAGTCAGGAGGGAGTTGTGGATATTTGGCTGGTGCTTGTCAAGCATTTGGAGATTCAATGTGCTGCTTGTGAACATGTTTTTGCTCTTCTTGTATTGAACTTGGCCACCAGGGTGATGAGTGTAGTATAAATATCTCAAGAGATAAATGCTGAGCTTAATATTTTTTTATTGATCTCAAAAGCTAAAAGACCTTTCTACAACTTTTAGCTATTTTTGGTGTCTGATTCCTCATTTGTGTCCATACAATAGTGCAATTATCTTCTCAGCAGAAGAATTGGGAGGAGGAGGTTCTCATTTGAGGAAAACTCTAATTCTTGAAAGGATTTCTTCCAGTTTCTTGGTTTAATGGTGGGATCAGGATGGCTTGGGTGGGATCAGGATGGTTTGGGTGGGATCAGGATGGTTTGAGCACTCATAGGCTCTGCAGGAACAATGATTGTAAATATTACAGACCTTTTAGACTAACGATTTATTTTGTTTTTTTAAATGCTGACATTATTTTTTAAAAATCCTAAACCCAACGGGCTCTTATCTTTGAGATAAACTTTTAATAAATGTGCTTTATTACTTTTTTTCCTAACCAAACAAGCCCCCCCCCTAATTATAAAGGATTGAGGCTTTCAGATAGCACTGGTATGATTTAATTTGCTACTTGCTGTCATTATCTGAGTCACTCCTGGGGAAGAAAATACAGAGAATACTTCTCTTAGCTCTGCTGCTGGAAACTTAATACTTCTCAGGTGCACTGTGGTAGCAATATCTTGGAAGGTTTGCTCTTAATATGTGAAAAACACACAAACCCTTTCAATTTAAGGTATGGCAACAATCCTACAGTAATTAGTCCTTTGGCTAATTTTTAATTTCTGTTTTTTAACCTGTCACTATCTCTGGTGTTCAGTGTTTGGAAGCATTTTGAACTGGCTTGATGAAATGGTCTTTCCTTTAGGAAGTCTTTTGATTTAGCTGGAAAGTAATATAAAGAAATGTTGGGTTGGGTCTCCTGTGGTCATTTGGTGACATAAACCCCAGGTGGGATGGAAATCCACATTTATTGAGGAGTTTCCCATTAAGTATCATATAAATACTGATGGATAGTTTGGTGTTGCTCATAGGGATGCTTTGTCTTGTGCTGGGAGAGCAGTGATCAAGCACCTGTGCTTGAATTCCTCTCCAGGCAGTTGTGTCTCAGCTCTGCCCCAGGCAAGCAGATGATGCTCCACAGCTTGACAAGGTCCTGTCTTAGAGGGACCCAGTTGGGTGAGGGAACTGCCAAAGGTTCTCGTTGACAAAATGGGCTGGAATTATGAAATCTGATAGCAGGGGTGTGAAAGACACAATTCCTGTGCCTGTGGAGGAGGAGGAGGCCACCACTTTAGGCAGACACTTGTCCCTTCAGAGGTGCCTCCAGAAGGAGCAAGACATTTTTACTTTTGAATTCTTTTTTGGTATGTCCTCAAAACATTTGAACGTTGCACGTGGGGGGGAAAAAACCCAACCCCACAACCCCCCCCCACATTAGCACGTGAATTGTTAGTGCTGGGATTATTTTGAGTCATTTTTACATTCAGTTGGCTGTAATTAAATCCTCAGTGCACACAGAATTGGGTCATATATTATGTAAATAGGATGAGACATCCACTAGCTCCAGCCACACATGCTTTGGAGCCCTTGAGGGGACGATTGGTGATGGGACTCTTGGAGCCTAATTGGTTCTGTCTGACCCTGATTTCCTTCTCTGTCACATGCCCACCTGAAGAGCAGAGCAAAGAGGGAGGAGGACACAGGGTGAGACCCATGATAGGTCATCTTCTGCCTCCAGCTGTGGCCTCCTCCCTTGAAGTTCTCAGCCAGTTGGAGATGGCTTCTCCAGGGGGGGAAGGTCATCTTGCCCCCAGTAGACCTCTCTTCTCTGCTGTGGTGCAGCCACGTGACTTGAGTGCATCCTTCAGACACAGGCAGGATGAATTGAGGTGTATTAAAATAAAAATAAAGAAATTAATGGATTCTTACCATCAGGCTGAGTGAGGCTTGGAGCACGTGGCACTGCCCAGACTCATGCCCTCTATTCTCTTCACATGACACTTGATAACTTCTGGGTTAATTACAAATGCCAAGCCTGATTTTGCTCCCATTGAGGGTAGTGGGAGCAGTAACAGGTCCATTATTACTAGTCAGAATAATTATGTAGCTCTTAACAGCTTGGCTTCCTTTTTTTTTTCCACTTCTTTTGGATTCTGCTTTCTTGTGACAGGGACTTGCCCACTGCTGGTGTGTGCTGGGTGAAGCAGCCATGAGCCATCTTCATGAGCTTCACCCTCATGTCCTTCACTCATGAACCATCCATGGTTCACCACCATCTTCCCCCATTCATTGCTCCTCAGCCCTCTGAGTTCTCACTTTTCACAGCATGGTAAGGGTTGGAAGGGACCTCTGGAGACCATCTTGGCCACCCACCCTGCCAAATCGGGTCCACCTAGGGCCTGAACATCAACATGTCCTTCTCCACATGCCTCATAGATGCACAAGAGCATGTCAGGGGGTGCTGGTGGCTGAGCAGGGAAGCAAGAAGGAAAAATTAGAGATATCTTCCTAACCCTTCCTGGTCCTCCAGGAACGTTTCCCGTTCTACTCTATTTTATTTTCTGGTGAAAATTCAGAGCTGACCAGGGGCATGATGCATCAAATATTCTGTTTGAGTCCTTCAGGTATTAGTTTTCTTAGAGCATGTGCAGTTCAGTGTTGCTTGGATTCTTCAGGTGATGGAAGAAATTGATTTTAGTCTGTTATATGTTGAGGTTTTAAGATAGATAATGTCTTCTCTATCCTCCCTCCTTCTTCTCTGTCCCCCCAACCCAACCAAGCCACCTTTACTTTGCAGAATTCCTTTCCATAGCCCACAGATTCCTGGTAGATCACTGACCAAGAGCAGGGTGGGTTTAAATCAGTCAGGAGAGACCAGCCTTGTTGGGAGCAAGGTGAAGCCATGGGGAGGTGTGGTGGGAACTACACAGCTCCCAAACCCTAACGTGGGGGGTCAGAATTGGTCTGTAAAAGGGAAATCAATGAGTGTAAGGGAGATGGCACCTGGGTTTTTCACCTGGGTGGCTTTATTCCTAACTCACCATGAGATTGGAAGGGACTTGCCTGTCTGAGAGCTTCTCTGTGCATCTCAAATTGAGGTGCCTCAAAGAAAGCACCTCAAGGTTGGGGCTCAGCAGCTGAGCACTCACCAGGAGGCAGCTTTGCAGCATCAGGTGCTTCTCTCACCCCCTCTAGCTTTGAACAGCAAATTGTAGAGTCCTCTCCCTTGCTTGGCCTTGCCATTATTACTTCTGGAACTGGGATATAATACCTGGCACGTGCAGTCCAGGGAAAAGCTTATTTATCTGTGGACCTCTAAGTTGATTGATGCACCACAAAGGCGGACAACTTCTAGGAGGTGATGGGTGCCATCAAAGGTGGAGAACTTCTTGGAATTGATTGGTGTGATCAAAGGTGGAGAACTTCTAGGAAGTGATGGGAGTGACCAAAGGTGGGCAGCTTCCAGGAGGTGGTGGGTGTGATCAAAGGTGGAGAACTTCTAGGAGGTGGTGGGTGTGATCAAAGGTGGAGAACTTCTAGGAGAGATGTTGGGAATGGGATGTTGGCTGCTCTTTGCTTTCAGTACTAATAACTGCTGGGGGAAAAAACGAGTCAGGCTGGACACTCTGAGGACCTGATATTTCACTTTCAAACTTCCTTCTGGCTGGGTGGGTCAGGCTTGGCTGCCTCCAGCTTCATCCCATCAGGAGGCACGGATTTGGCTTACCAAGCAGTGCTGGGCTTGCTAAGTGGCTGGCAGACTTTATAGAAACAAGAGCTGCTGTTCATGCTGCAGTGGATAAGGAGCTGGAGATTGCAAGAGGCTGAGGGGGAAATTGAAGTCGTGGAGATAATGATCATTGGACCTAATGCTGCTCTTGCTGAGAATGCCAAGGACCAGGTTGTGAGGCGTGCAGAAGGCCAGGTGATGACCTGGAAAATAAGTGCAGATTGAGTATGATCGTCTTGGTGGGAGAACCTCGTGTGGATTTATTGATGGAGAAGCAGAGAGAGTCGTGTGCTGCTTGCAGGTGGTGCTGCAGAAAGGCTCAATGGGATTTGTGAAGTGCTTCAGGATAAGGGCATCACATTAATGAAATATCAAGCTCCTAAGCAGTGAATTCCCAGGCTGATAAATCAGTGAATATTATTAAATGACACAATGACTTGAAACTGTTCCATATGTTGCAACTCCNAAATATATATATAAAATTATGTATAGCATATATATATACACACACCCAGCATCCTGACCTTTTCCTCCCCATTTCTGCAGTTGCCTTGACCCACTTTCCCCTCCCTGGGCTGCCAGAGCTTGTGTCCCACTGCCCCAGGCTGGGAGGCACTGGGAGGGCAGACAAGGTTCTTCTGGGTTGTGCCTACTTGGGGTTATTCCCTTGCTCAGAGAGGGCTTTAAAANGTCTTGGTGGGAGAACCTCGTGTGGATTTATTGATGGAGAAGCAGAGAGAGTCGTGTGCTGCTTGCAGGTGGTGCTGCAGAAAGGCTCAATGGGATTTGTGAAGTGCTTCAGGATAAGGGCATCACATTAATGAAATATCAAGCTCCTCAGCAGTGAATTCCCAGGATGATAAATCAGTGAATATTATTAAATGACACAATGACTTGAAACTGTTCCATATGTTGCAACTCCAGCAAAAAAAAAACCCTACGTGGTGTTGGGGGGGGTTGTTCAGGGTGAAATCCCACCAGGTAATTTTAAAGCTGGGTGGTTTCAGTTTAGCATTCAAATGTGGCTTTTTTTCTCATCTGTCCTAAAAAATAAAGAAAATTAAATAAATATATATGTTTTATATATACATTTATATAATGCTTATATAATATATATATGATTATATGTATAATATTATGTGTATAATATATATAACACATATGTAAATAGATTATACATAAAAATATGTATAGCACATATAAAATATATATAAATTTATGTATAATATATAAAAATATATATAAAATTATGTATAGCATATATATATAAATATATATAAAATTATGTATAGCATATATATATAAAAAAATATATATAAAATTATGTATAGCATATATATATAAAAATATATATATAAAATTATGTATAGCATATATATATACACACACCCAGCATCCTGACCTTTTCCTCCCCATTTCTGCAGTTGCCTTGACCCACTTTCCCCTCCCTGGGCTGCCAGAGCGTGTGTCCCACTGCCCCAGGCTGGGAGGCACTGGGAGGGCAGACAAGGTTCTTCTGGGTTGTGCCTACTTGGGGTTATTCCCTTGCTCAGAGAGGGCTTTAAAAAAGGGCTGGAGTGACTGAATCACTTGTTTTTTGGTGCCAGGTCTGTGCTGTGCCCTGGTACTGGTGGTTCCCTGGGGGAGTGCTGCAGGTACCACTGTCCAGCAGGTTCATTCCCTTTGCAGGAGAGCCAGGAATTGCTTCCCCATCACTCTTTGCCCAACAGCAGGACATTGTGTGAATCACTCCCATCCTCTCACAATTCTTGGGGTTTCAAACTTGGTTTTCCTAATATGAAAATGGAAGATTTCCTTTTCCTTCCCTGGGGCTTTCTGTGGTTAAAGAGAATTTGGAAAGCAAGGGTTATATTCTAGCCAGAGGATAATTTAATGTAATGCAAGGTCTGACCGTTTAAAAGAGTTAAACCTTTCCTGATTAACACTGATCTTGTGTTTTATTTGCCCTGAAATCCCCATGAAGTGGGTGCTTGTGGGGGTCTGGTCTGTGTGACACCTCAATGGGCACAACCCAGGGACAGTTCTCAGGGGTCTGTGTCAGGAGTTTATGTTCTGAGTTTACTCCAGCATCCCAAGTGGTCAGTGATGTCTCTGTGCTGTCATTTATTAATGTCTTTATCGTGGTGTGTCAGGTGCTGTACAGACATGCAGTGAAGGAGCTGCTGCTGGACCAGCCCAGGGAGATGCTTTGGACCACAGAAATGTCCCTGGGGTTTTCAACGAGCTGGTTGGGGAGACCCTTGTGTCTGGGACTTTCTGCTTGGCCACCCTGGTGAAGCAACCAGGAGATGGGGAGGAATTGTCTGGGGTGGTCACCCCGGGTTTTGAGGGGCTGAGCAGGTGTGGTCGTTTCCAAGGGCTGGTGTCCAACCTTGGAGTATTTTTTCTTTCTGAGCAGCTGTTTGCAGGACCAAAAGGGTGGTGGTGGGGGAGAACATCTCATGTGGCTTCTCACCTCCCAACCTGCAGTTCATTGTCTGCTTCCAAAGCTTTGCTCACCAGCAGTTTCCTATCATTCTGCTACTTGGTTTAGCTCTGGTGCTCTGCCAACAAGTGTAGGGATACGTGTCTTTGTGCCTCTTAAAACCCAGAAGGTCTTTCTGATTACCTGTGAGGTTGCTGAGGAAATGTCTGTGCCTGGCCATGGTGCACATGCCCCTGGTCCATTTACAAGCAAGCCACACACTGGCACTAAACTAGGTCATGGGTAGACTCCTTACTGGACAGATATTTAATTTCCCTAGTTCACCCCCTATATATTAAGCACCATAATTGTGATTTTAGGGGCAGCTGAACCTTGCTGAGCACAGCTAATTTTTCTCGTGGGTCCATGAGGAGGTTGAGTTTTGGAGGCACAGAATGGGGAGGGTTTGGGTACATGGGAGAAAGCAGAATATTCTGCTTTTGCCTCGCAGTGGGAGGTCACAGCCTTTTGTGCTGGCAGCTCCCAAACCAGCCCAAACTGGGGTGATTAGCTCCCTTTTCTAATGAGTACACAAAGCTGATTGTGAATGAGCCAGTGGGTTCATTGTGCAACCTTGGCCTGCATTTAATCCTTTCTGTGAGACCCCCTTTTACACAGGGACAGCAATTGGAATCCAATTTACCCCGGGCTCGCCACTAAATCTCCTCGCTCTGGCGATACCACTAATCAATGAAATAGAAATTCAGCTGCCTTTAGGAGCCTCTTCCCTTCATTGACTCCACTCGCTGCCTTCCACGCCGTGTGTTTTGAGAGAGATGAAGCCCAGAAGTGGGAAACACTTTGTCTTCCTAATACAAGAATAAACAGTGTCTCACTTCTTGGCAAAACACATCCAAAGCACCGTGTAACAAGCAGGAGAGATCTTAAAAGTCCATCAAGAGACGTGCTGGTAATTCTGCAGGAACGACCACCTTGCTTTTAGTGCAAATTATCAAAATACCAAGATAAAAGGGAGAAGAGAAGGAGCTTGACGTGTAGAGAGACACATGAAAGGTTCTGGGAGAGGCTTTTCTGTGCTGCACGGAGATATTAGCAGTTGGATTTTTTGGCAAGCACCTTAAATAGCAAGAAGAGTTTTCTTCCTGTCTGGTTTTTGCTTTAACAAGCAGGGCTTGTTAAATCAGCTTTGGGGGGTGCATCAGAGATCAGGGAATGACAAAGAGGAGACTTCATCCGTGTCACTTGTTTTCTTTGCAAGGAACATTGTGAATGCTGATTAATCAGCTCCTCCCAGCAACCTTGGGAGCTCTGAAATCATAGGTGGAGAATCTTCCTCGTGTTGCAATTGAGGAACTGAGATAAATAAAAGCAGGTTTTTAGGAGCATCGGTGTTTGGGCATCCAGGGGTGATGGGGAGGAGGGATTTCAGCAGCTCTGGGTGAACTGAGCAGCTGAAATATCTCACCTGGGGGAGTCACAAGTGGGAATGCCACAAATTGTGGCTCATTCTTGGAAATTCTGGCTTTTGAAAGGTTTTGTGCCTTGGAACCGTTCGGGTCAGGAGTTGCTCAGTTCTCATCCCCTTCTATTACTCCTGCTGCCTGCAGCCCCTTAAAATATTCATTTCACCTTTTATTCCCCAGTGCTGGTTAATACCCCAGGCATAACGATGATCTGGAGTGTTTGGATTCTGTTACAGTCATTGTTTGGGGCTTATCTAGAAAGCTGACACTGGGCTGGAAAGTAATGAGTGTATATTCCCATTGTAACCAGTAGGCCAGGTGTGTATTTATTTAAAAAGTCATGAAGTAGCCTCCCCCAAATCAGGTGATACCTTTTACACGTTGAACAGAGTTTGCTTTTTATTTCTCCCCTAGTTTCTGAGCACGTTGGTGGGTTTTCCAGTCTTTTATTTGCAGCTACAAGAGCTGGAAATCTAGCTTAGGGGTGGGGGAAAAGATATTTTTAATACAGCCTAAGGAATTTGTGAATGGAAGCGTTAAGATGAATACTACAAAACTCCTGGTGAAAATCCCCCAAACTCCTATTGCTGCTGCAGTGCACAAGAGCTCAGCCCTTGTCTGTGCCTGGGCAGCACTACAGAACCATGCAGGTGATCTTCTCCTGTCCTGAGGGACCTAAAACTCAAGCTGAGCTGACTTCAGAGCCTCCCAGGACAGTCTGGGGGTTGGACAGCACAGAATCGTTTAGGTTGGAAAAGATCCATAAGATCATCACGTCCAAGTGTGACCCCAACACTGCCAAGTCCATGTCCCTCAGCACTGGTGGGACCTGCAGGCTTTGGGGAAGCAGAATTGCTGAATTTCAAATATATATATATATTTTTTTAATGCTGGCAATTTCAAATGATGGATGATGCATCTGAGAATGCAGGAATTTTTCCTCACTAGCAACCAAATGTCCCCCAGAGGAAACCACCCATTTTCTGAGCTGAAAAATACAGTTTTGGAGGGCAGGGCTTTGGGGTTCCCAAGCTGGTCTGATTATATCTCACCAGAATTTGGTTCTGTATTGGTGATTGAAGCCTCTGTGCTTTCCAGAGTTATCCCAGAGTCTTCTGAGCAAGCCCAAGCTGAAAGGCCAGTGGGAATTCAGAGCTGGTACAAAATTCAGCTGCCTGCCTGTTCGATGGCCATAGCTGCAGGGAAGGTGACTTGATTTTCAGTGGTTCATGCTTATTTCCACATAAAAAAATTTGAAACACCCCAACCCACACCCCAGCAATTATTACTTGAGGCTGCTGCTCTCATTTGAGAGATGCCAGGTGTCCTTCCACACAGAGGGGGTTCACCTGTAATGACTGCAAGGGAATAATTGTGTACGTAATGGGCACAAGCTTTAAACCCCTGGGCTGCTTCAGTGGGTGAAGCCTGGACTCTGCAGTTGATCCAGTCAGAAAAAGCCTGCTTGACCTTTCAGGCAAAGCTGATCTCCTAGCCTGGGAGGTATTTTATTTATATTTTGTATTTTGTACAAATACAGCAGTCTGCATTAAGACCAGATGCCCTAAGGTGTGTGACTGAGCCTGTTTAATAAGTGAAACATTTGGGGGCCATTTAGTTTTTGTGACCTTTTTTATTTATTTTTTTTTTGTGAGCAACTTAAAACTGCAGCATTTTTGCAGGGCAAGTTATTTTGTGGAGAGAGGACATTGATCTTATTTGGCAGAAAATAAATGGGTGTTTGTGTTATGATGCCTGTTCAAGTCCTTCCCTCTCTGGATCTGCAGGATGCTCTGCCCTGGAATCAGATCTCATCTGACTGATACATTTTAAGCAGGATCATTGTGACTCTTTCACAACTTCTGAGTGTAAATGTGTTAATGTTTTGCCCGGCACATTATTTCTAAGAGGCTGAACTTTCATTGTGTTTTCACAGTTTGGGTTTACATTTAACTGGAGGCTTTCAGAGCTCTTCTAATTCTTCATCATTTCTGACGCCCTGGTGGCCTCACGACTTGCCCTGAGATTGCAGAGAAGATGACAAGCACCCAGCCCTCCCTGGCTTTATTTTCCCAAGATCTCCCTTTCTCTCCCCAACCTCCACCTCCCCCCCCAAATCTGAGCCCCGGGGGGAAAATGGGAAGTTGCTTCCTCAGACCTGTCAACTCTTGTGCTTTCAGGATGAGCCTAATGATGTTGAGCCCTATATGATTCTTTCACACTTGTCTACTTCAATCTCAGCCCGCCAGACAAGCAGTGGCTGAGCAGAGGGAGGGATGAAAGTCCTGCTGGAGCACAAATCTGCAAAATATACGTGCTGGGTGTGAAAGAAATTTGGGATCAGATGCAAATCCTGTGTAGCAAAGCTGGTTCAGGGTTGGGTTTGGTTTGGTTTTTTTTCCCCCTGCAGTTTAATATGATTTTTGTCTTGATGCATAGGAAATCAAATCGGGTTTTGGAGGGACACGGGGAGGGATAAGAGGGAAGAATTATGCTGAGTGCTTCCCATCTGCCTGGTGTTATGTAGGTGGGAGTAAATAGCAGGATTTGCCTTTGGAGGGAAGGGAATTAGTGCTGAAATGAGTACATCGGTGGCCACAAGCCTAATGATCCACTGGCAGAGATTGACCCTCTCTACCTTTTTTAACCACTTAGGAGACCACTTGTCCTAAGGACATTTTGTGCCTGGAGGCCCCATATCAAACTAGTGAGGTTGCATGAACAGACTGACCCAGTCCTCCTCCAACCCACCACTTCTCCTGGGCTTCTTCTCCTTCAAGATGGATAAGAAACCCTCCCAGGGTAAATCTGGGGAGCAACTGGTCTGCAGCATCACTGGACTCCATGGCATGAAGTCATCCCTTTCTTTTCCCCCCCCTCTGTGTTTTGCTTTTCAGCTCAATCTGTGAGCAGTTTCCTCTACTTCTATTTTCTGGTGACTCATGGAGGAGCAGAGGAACAGCTAAACACAGATGGAGATGAAGTAGCTGGATCACTGAGCCTGCTGCCTCAGTTTCCCTCCAGAGTGCACTCTTTGCAGATAGCATTTGGAGAATCACATGTGGGTGCTACCAAGTGATGTGGAGCCAGGGCTCTTAGATTCATTTTACACACCAGTGACATGTAGATCAGGTGTAGGTTGTGTGTGAGCAGCGTGGCTGCCCCTTTCCTGTCTATTAGCCATTGGTTTTTGTGGTTATTTCCAGGCTGGTTTTGTACAGGACTCTATTTTTAGGGTACCAGGACAATACCTGAGGGTGTGTAGACGAGTGCTGAGCATCTTTTCCCCTACAAGAGTAGCTGTGGGTATGTAAGATGTAGTGATGGAGATTCCTCCTGGGCATGGGACAAGATGAAGGGTCCACAGTCCCCACTCCAGAGGAACATCTCAGGAGTGGAAGAGGTGGAAAGAGATGGTGGGACAGCTGAGTGGCATTTAGAGATGTGTGTCAATCCCTGTGTGTTCAGTCAGTATTAACTCAGCACGTACCTACAGCAGCAACTGTGCATGTAATGAGTGTGTGCTGTGCTGAAGAGAAAATCAAGATAAACCCCCTAGGGATGTTTTCTTTCTTGACTGCTCCAAAATCCTGTTCGAGCGCGTTCAAGTTCATCATCCAACATCTGCTTGCTTCTTATCCCTATCAGTATTCCTTCAGAGGTAAACTTCCAGGGAGAGCCTTTGCCAGCACTTCCCTCAATACTCAGGAATACAAGAGGGTGCTCAGATGCTTTTATACAAGCCAACCACAGCAGAATGCAGCTGCCACCTGCAGACCAGCATTTGCAGGAGGCCCCTGACATCGAGGCCATGCCTAAAAGGTTCTCTGTGAACCCTAAAAAATGGGTTCAGTGATTATTTTTCTGTTTGTTTGTTTGGTTTTTTTTCCCCCTCTTTTAATCCTTCATCTGCACCAGCTCCATTCCGGGGTTGGTGGCACTGGAGGTGGGTAGGAAAGGAGGGTGGACGTGGCTGGCAGGAGCTGTCAGAAGCTGCCTTGGTGGCAGCAGCATCTTCCATGAGGTTCAACGTGGCAGCCAGGAGAAGGAAAAGCTGTCTCTGTCATTGTGATCATGGTGTGCTCTTCCCTTCTACACCTTCCCTCTTTCAGGGAGCTTTTTTGAGCTGTCAGGCTTCAGCTGCAGCCTCCCTGGCGTCACTGAAGCAGTTGTCCCTGCCTGCCCTGGTTAGTCACGACCAAGGAGCTGCTGCATTGGAGGCTAACCCCGTGCTAATCTACTAGTTCTTGGAATAATATCCCAGTCACAACAATAAATGTCGTCTTGGCCCTTCCAGCTTGTGATGCTTCTTGGTAGCCTTTGGTTTCCGTCCCCCTGCAGCCCCCCCATCCCCAGGGTTTGAAAGGACAGGTTTTGGTTGTCATAAATTTGGCAAGTTGTAGTGTGAAGAGTGAGGAGATGCAGCAGGTTAGGTGGAAGGGGACACATGGGCTCCTTTTTTAGGTGGCCCATTGTTTCCAGCTAGCGTGTCTTTGCTTTAGGGGATGGTAGACATGAATTAAAAGGGGGAAAAAAAAAAAAAAGGGAAAAATATCTCCAAATACTGGAGATGTGGAGTTGAATAAAAACCCCCTTTATTTTGCTTTGTTTGTTGATATAGAATCAGAGTGTTTGGGGTGGAAAGAGACCTTTAAAGGTCATCTACTGCAAACCCCTGCAGGGAGCAGGGACATCTGCAAGCAGAGCAGGTTGCTCAGAGGTTCAACCTCCCCTGCAATGGTTCCAGGGATGGGGCAGCCACCACCTCTCTGGGCAACCTGGGCCAGGCTCCACCAGCTCCATGTCTCTGCTGTGCTGAGGACTCCAGAGCTGGCCCCAGCCCTGCAGAGGGGTCTCCCCAGAGCAGGATCCCCTCCCTGCCAGGGATGCAGCCCAGAAGGATGTTGACTTCTGGTTGTCAGCTCATCTCCAGCTTCTCACCCACCAGCAATTCCAGCAGCAGCCAAGTGAGTGTCTCTGTCTCCAGTTAATGCCCAGTAGCCACTGGTCTAACTTTTAATAGAGGGTGTGGTTTGCCCTGGTTTCAGTGGTAGTTATGTTGAAATTAATTCCTATTATGTCCTTTGTTCTTGGTCACTATAACGTGATGGTTTTTTAATTTTTTTTTTTTTTTTTTTCCCCCACTCCAAATTAAGCACAAGGCGTTGTGATAAGTTCTGATCTCAAGGGATTAATTCTGCAATTTCCAGCCTGATGTTCTTTTGTCCTGGAATGAAAATGGTCGTCTTAGGTAATGGCTATTTTTATACAACCATTTGTTCACTGAGAACTGGGTTGAGACCTCCAGTAGTGTATCACTGAGTGCTAAGCAGCCATCGTGCAATTCAGAGCACTCCTGGGCTTGGCCAGGGGGGAAAAGCTGGTTAAAAACCTCACCTCATATCATCCCACTCCACTTTTTATCCTTTTGGTGTGACTCAGGAAATTTTCTTTTCAGGTGACAGGTAGAACTACTGGAGTACGAGTAAGAAATTGTCCCTTCATTGATTCTTGTTGGGGAAAAAAAAAGGAAAATGTAAAATATTGCTGCAGTATCTCATGGTTAGCTGGAAGGACTTGGGTGCTATACAGATGTCTGGGGTTTTGGAGATGATGGGAAGCTGGATGGCTTCCCTTCTCCAGCAGTATATATTTTTTAGGAGGGCACAGCATCAGCCACAGCTCTGGGAAGCAAAGCAAAGCTTGGATTATCCATGTGTAGGCTTCAGCTTGGACTTGAGTGCACTTCTGAGCTGGTGCAAACAGCTGAGATGATGTGACCCTACACTGCTCCTGCCTGTGGAGCCTTGTTCTTGCTGGTCTAGAATCTTCCTGAGTCATCACTGCCCTCTCAAAAAGCCCCTTGAAGATGCTTCTGCATCTTATTGTCTTTGAAGCCCTTCTCTTCCCAACCAAGTGGTTCTGCTGGTGGGTAAGGTGCTGGTGAGAGCTGCCAGGGTTGTGCTGGTGCTTCAACTGCACCATCTTCTTCTGCCAGCAGCATGTGGGCTCCTGGTCCTGCTGGGTGAGGAAGGGATGCTCTGGTGCTTCCTAACAGAGAGTGGAATTACACATGTTTAAGTGTTTTTTTTTTTTTTTCGGACTGGAGCATCTCTGTGCCCGTCTCTGAGAGCCCTGGGGCTGCTGAGCTGGAGAAGAGAAGCCTCAGAGGGGATCTGATCAATGCTGAGCAAGAGCTAAAGGGTGGGGGCAAGAGGCTGGGGCCAGACTCTTGTCAGGGGTGCCCAGGGACAGGCCAAGGGGCACCGGGCACCAACTGGAACCCAGGAGGTTCCATGTGAGCAGGAGGAGAAAGTTGTTTGGGGTGAGGGTGTTGGAGCCTGGCCCAGGCTGCCCAGAGAGGTTGTGGAGTCTCCTCTGGAGAGATCCCAAAGGGGCCTGGATGTGATCCTGGTCCCACTGCTCTGGCGGAGCTGCTGGAGCAGGGGGGTGGCACCAGAGCATCTCCAGAGGAACCTTCCAACCCCACCATGCTGGAATTCCCAAGGGGTTTTGTGGTTAATCTCCAACCCCCGGGTGTTGCCTTTACCTCGGAGAAAAGGAAACCAAGGCAGGGAGACTCATTAAGTGTCAGAGGCTCATTTGGAGTCCTGGTGCTTAACTGTGCAATCAGTTTGGTGGACCAAACTCCTTCCAAATTAAACCATTAAAAAACTAATAGTGGAAACACCAAAACAAGCCAGGATGAAAGCACAGAGTAAAAAGTAGAGCAGTCTAAGCTATCCATACATTTTTTTTATCCTGCATACAGTTATTTCTGAGGAATTATTTTATTTAGTTAAGGCTATTAAATAAATGCTACTGTCATTTTTTTTTTCTATTTCATTTTCTTTTTTTAAGAAGAAACCCAGGGAGGCTGCTTGGACATTGCCTCAGTGCTCAATTGGCCTCGTGGATCACGATGCTCTGAAGTTTGTATTAATCAGCTCTCTGCAGTCAGTGTATTGTTGCTTCATTAACCTACTTGTTTTTAAGTATCTGTAAATCACAAAGAGGAGAAGTCCTGCTGCTAGCTGAGATGCTCCCTATTTGGAGCATCTCTCCTCTCTGAATCCCATTTCTGGTTAGCACTTAGGGCGTTGGGTTGGGTTGGTTTGTTTATTTTTTTCTTCCTTTCTTAGCTGTGAAATTTGTGGTGTAGCCTAGAAGGACGTTTCAGATGTGTATATCCAAAATTGCAAGTGCTGTTGCTTTTAACATCCAGGCTCCCCCGGGGATATTTGATTCTGGCATACATCTCTTCTCCAAGTGTTATTTCACTGCTCACAATGTCACAGCTAAGGTCTTGTTGTTCAGGAGGTGGATTTGATGTGTCGGTGTGGTGTAGCGTCCTAAAGAGGCAATAAAAATGATTCATTGTATTTTTTAAGTGAATCATTGCAGGAGTTGTTAGAGGGCACTAATAAATATTGCTAATAAAGAGATCATTACAGGGTCTACAGGAGGTGAGGAGGTCGGCGTCAGGCTCTACAAGCTGCTGGTGATGATGGGGTGTTAATATTTCTCTGGCTAACAGTGCCGGTGTCCTGCACTTCAGAAGAAGACTTGGAGGAGATGGAAAGGAAGAAGAAAAGGGGGTTTCTTGCTGTTGATACTGAGGTTTGGATGTTGAGGAGCCTGCAAATTGCTGAGCTCCTTTAGTGGCAGAATGGACCCGTTATTCACCATTATCATCTTCATTTTAACATGTCTCTCTTTTCTGGGGGGGCATCTGAGCATCTATTTGGACCATTGGCATGGAGTGGATGTGGGGAGCCAAGTGGTGCTGCTCCCTGGTGCAGATTTGGAGTTAGGAGTGAGCAACTGTGTTTTCCCATTATTCCTTGGGATGGCAATGATGGATAATGGGGAGAAGTGGATGTTTTCCCCTCCGTAGCCTCCATCAAGTATTCTGCTGGTGCCTGGTTTGTTGTCACCAGTGCAAGTGCTGTTGAAAACTGTTGTTTCCAGTTTGGCAACTCAGATTTAGGGCATAAGGCACCTACGTGCAGTCAAACCCCAGGCAAGCCTCACGTTGGTAATTTGTAATTGCAGGAACTTGCTTCCCTTTGAAACATGGTCTATTATGCAACACGAGCTGACAAGTACATTTCTGAACATTTCCCTCTGACTACATATAAGCATCAGCTCAGAAATTTGGAGAGCTTTCTAATTGAATGATCTCCTCCAGGAGGCTCAAATAGATATTAGCAAAATTTTTTAAACATCACAAAGAATAATTGAGCTTCAATAGCATTTGATTACGGTGGGTGCGAGCTGGAAAAAAAATCCATTTTTCTTGCAGATGTAAATTGTGGTTGTGTTTCCATCACTGAGGGTTTTTGTGCCATGGGGAAAGTGCCACATGTGCTGTTGGCTGCAGCTCCAGGCTGCTGGATGAAGGACTTTAGGAGCATATAAAGTAAACACGGGTGGTTTCAGTGCCAAGTGCAACCAGCATTTTTGTTGCCATCTACCAGCCTCTCCTACCTGTTGAGAAATGGAATGTAAACTATGAAGTCATCTTCCCCAAACTCTTTAAGCTTGTCAAGCTTTCTCCAGATGAATATTTAAACCCAATTTCTTAAATGACTATGATTTTTCTAGCCTGGAATTTTAAAAATTAATTTCTCAGCCTCTTGCTCTCGTGCTGCTAAAAGAGACAAAATGGAATCTGTCCCTCCTATTTAGTTCTCTTTCGCAGAGATATTTTTCCAGTTGTGGGAATAAATGCTGAGCTGACTTCATCACCCTTTTTAGACGTTCTGCAGGGCTGGACACAAAATATGAGCTGTCTTTTTTAGAGATAGCCCTCAAAACTCTCTGTACTCATGAGGGATCATTGTAACCCATTTGTACAGCTGGGCAACTGCAGGCAACCAAAGCTTTTAGCTTGTCCTTAGTGCTTGTGCTCCTCTCTGAGCCCATGAAAGCTGCCAAGCAGCTTTCATGGGCTCAGAGAGGAGCACAAGCACTAGATGAACATCCAGAAGATGGGTCTGGCTCCCTGGAGGTTGGTACCACCAGCAGGACTGGTATTTCTTCCCTGCCAGTGTTGCCCATGGTGTGGGCTACATTAGCATGGGGATGCTAACACACTTTACTGGGCATGGTGGGAGACTGAGCCCTGGCTTGTGTCCTCCTTGAGCCATTTTACCAGGTTTTTACCCCCTTGGTTTTTACCTCTTGCCCATCTTGGGAAAGCCATGGACATGCATCTTCCTCGTGAGGAGGGAGAAGTGCTTTGAAAACACCAACTGAGGCATCTTCTGAATTCCCAGCTGTGGTTTGTGTGTGTTTTAGATGAGAATGGAGAAGAGCTTCAGGGGTGCTCTTGAAGGGGCAGCCTGACCCCAAACTGGAGTCTGTCCTGGCTTAAAGGCCCCACTTTCCAGATCAAACCAGGTGTTGCTGAGCCCCAGAGGAAGCCCTGAAGTAGTTGTGGGGTTTGTGCACTGCCAAAGCAATAGCTTCATAAAACAGTCATTAAGTTGTGGTTAGTGCCTCAGAGGGATTCCAACCATTTCCATGCTGCCTTTTGCCACCTCTACTTCAAAAACAAACAAGCAGCATCCCCCAAATCCTGGTTGAACTGGGGACAAAACGCACTTGGCCTTTGTGTTGGAGATGCTGCCAACTCCTGCTCTGCTGCCCCAGCCCTTCCCAGCCCCCTCAAAACCCAGCAAGGAGCTGGGGCTGCTTCTGATGGATCCTCTTTCCAAAGGTGGCAGCTCCCGAGGAGCCAGCTTGGTCACAACAGTGGTTGGAGGATGTTTGATGAAGTGAAGCCCAAGGGGAGCCGTGAAGAAACACCCGTGTAGAACATGCTTTTGTTACAGCAGAACACAGAGGTGGCTCCCTGCAACCCAAGGCAAACATCTACTAGCTCTGATTTTCTCCTCCTCTCATGCTCAGCTGAAGTGGAAGCAGCTGCCTCCTGCGCAGAGAAAAGGAGACAGACCCCCCCTTCCCCTTCTCCACATCCCCCCCAAGCCCCTGTGCTCAATTAGCTGCTGTTTTGCCTCCGAGTGCTGCATTATGACCACTCCTCCCATCAGAGGCATCAGGAACTAGGTGGTGCAGTAATGAATTGGTAAATAGAGAGCAGGGCTAACGAGTGTCCTCAGCACAGGAATGCAGTGGGTACATATTAAACCAGGTGTATGAGGGGGAGGGAAAAAGGAGAGGGGGGAAAAAAAAAAAGCAAAAGCATCTCCAGGCTGCATTTTATAATTAGGGCACATGGTGTAACTCTTTTGTTTGGCAGAAGCCAGCTTTATTAATTGATGTGGAAGGTTGTTGTGTGCTATTCATTGTTTGATTAAAATGCCTGTATAAATAATTAGGCCTCTTCTGTTGGTTTTATTATTTATTTTTTTTTTTTTTGGTCCCCCATTTACATTTTTTTTCCTGCGGAAGGGAAACAAATTAGCAAAGGGGTTTGTTTTTCCCTATTTTCTGGGGCTCTTCTTCCCTGGTGTTATGACCTTCGTGCTGTGTGATTCCAGAGCTCAGGAGCTGCTTTGGAGAAGCCATGGTCGTCCTCCTCCTCCTCCTGCCTTTGTGTGTGTGCTGCGGGGGGCTGCAGGCTTGGAATCCCTCTGGAAAACAAAAATAAATCCATATATTCAGCTGCCCCTGCAAACATCAGGTCAGCTCTGTTTCTGGAGGGGTTTTGCTGAGGAGAGGAGGTTTCGGGCAGAGGTGAATTTGTGCCTGTCGGCTCTGAGGGCTGTAGGGGCAGGTGAAAATGCTGCTGGGGTTGGCAGCAGCTGGAGAAGCTGCTCCACAGCTGGAGCTGGGCTTGGAAAAGACCCTTTGGAAGTGCCAGGGAGTGGTGTTGTTCTATCAGGGATGTCTGTCTGTCTGTCTGAAAACTCAGCCCGTCTGCAGAACCTGTGGAGCAGTCCATGGATCAGTAGGAAATCTTTCTCCTAAGGTGAAATCAGTTTCAGTTGCAAAGCAATACAGTTAATTTCTGGGCATAATTTGCTTTTTCCTAGAGAAAACTATGAGGATCAATGCAAAATTTGTTCATTTATTCCCTCTTTGCTCCCTGGACTGTGGTGGGCAGCTGTGGTCTCCCCTTCTTCTCCAGAACCAAAGCTGGAGGCTGTGGTGAGCATGGTGGGGAGATGACTTTCTGCTCTGCAACATTTGCAGGATGGCCTGAGAAGGGCAACGGGGATTCCTCCCAACTGGTGCACCTTAAAAATGGTCTGAAAACCACCATCCTAAACCTTGATCTCCTCTATGGTCTGTTTGTAAAGACAAAAATAAGCAGAAAATTGGTGTGGACTCTGGTTCTTTAGCAGTGTGCAGAGTGGTTGTGCGTGGCTGAGGCATCACACCCCAAACCATCTCTGTGCCAAGAGCAATTCAGGTAGACAATGAGGAGAACTTGGGTTTTCACTCATTTTTTTTTCCCCCCACTCCATCACGAGGCTTGTGAACTGTCCCACGGTGTAGGAAGAAGGTGTCATAGGAGCTTTCCTTTGGCAGGACATGGCAGGTCCTCCCTCCTGGCAGGGCTCAGCCAGGAGCAGATGCTTCCTCAAGGTTTTTTTTTCCAAGCATGGATCGATGAGTGAGCAGAGTTTAACAGCAGCTGCAACAACAACCAGAGAGAGAGAACTCGCTCCGTGCGGCTGATCCCCGGGGAGAGGTTGGGAATTGTCACCATGATAAGAGAGACTCAGTTAGGAGTGAGTATCTCCCTGGGAAATGGAGAAGCAGGGGCTGTCTGGTAGAGATTTAAAGGATCTCAAGCTCTCCCCAGCTTTGGTGCATCCTGCATTGCTACCTTCTGGCTTTGTTGGTAGTGGTGGTGGCATCTCCGTGGTCTTCTTTTTCTCCCCCTCTTTGCCTCATCCAGTCTTCTCTGGTTGGTTTTGTCCCCTGGGCAGTGGGACATTATCTGATGTGGACATGACAGTGCCTGGGAGAGGTGATAACTCAACACAGGTGGATTTCAACTCAAAAAGCTTGTTGAGGTTTGCTATCGATGGTTTGCTTGCCCACGTTGTGGAGTTGGAGTATGCACCAAAAAAAGAGGAGAAGGAGACTTGGGGGATGTTGGCTGAGCTGTGCACATCTCCCCCATGCTCTAGCAGGTAGCACAGACTTTTTTCTCCTCCTTCATTGATCAAAAATTGTGTTTCTTTGCTTGACTTTGCTCACTGCATGCTGAGAAGTTCTTGGAGGGGTCTGTTGGGGTGTCAGGCTGTGACCAGTGAGGCTCAGAGGGATTGCTGAGGGATTGAGAGCCAGGGATCAGGGCTGGCCTCAAGCTGCTGGGAGAGACTGGCAAAGTTTTAATTTGCAATATTATTCAAAATGATGATTTGGAACAAGGATAGTATTTTTTTTTCCTTCCCCCACTGAAATACCACATCCTCTGTTTATCCCTTTTGCCTTCACTGCCAAACACGGAGTAGTCAATGGGTGGGATTTTTTCTTTTTGCGTGAAATTCAGACTTTTCAGTTTTAAAAAAAAGTTGAGAACGTGGCATGAAGACTCCAGCATGTGCCAGCGAGCAAGTTGTGCTGCACACAGCCAAAGCAGAAGCTTCTCAGCCTCACTTTTCCTTCTTATTTCCATAAAACCAGCCACAGGGAGTCAGCCCAGCAGGTTGTCTGTAGCCAGAGAGCTTGGGAAGGGTGTCTCATGTCNTTCTTATCCTGTGGTGCCCAAAACTGGACCCAGTGCTCAAGGTGTGGTCTCACCAGTGCCGAGTCCAGGGGCACAATCACCTCCCTACTGCTGGTCACACCATTGCTGATACAGGCCAGGATGCTGGTGGCCTTCTTGGCCACCTGGGCACACTGCTGGCTCAATGCCCAGTGTGACCAGTTCAGGGCTGGCTGGAGGGACTGGAAGCTTGGACATCCATGGCTAACTCCTTATTCAACCATCACTTCTGGAGGTGTTCAAAAAAACCTGTAGACTTGGCACTTCAGGACACGGTAGAGTTGGGTTGATGGTTGGACTTGATGATCTTAGGGGTCTTCTAACCTTAATGATTCTGATTCTGCTCTTCTGTTTGGTAAATCACTTAATTTCCACCTGCAAAATTGAGTTATACTTGTCTGGTTTGGGGGTCAAAGGTTTAAGGTCATGGATGTTGTGTTTGAGGATCCTTCTGCTGAAATATCTCTAGAAATAGAATCTATGGTGTGTGCCAGGTGCACGTCCCTTGTCATAAATACACATTTGTCACATGAAATGGCACATGATGACTAAAGCCTCACGGTTTCACTCTGTGTGTGTGTTGCTATTTTCAAAAACTTCCCAAATAACAAACTTTGGTGGCAAAAACTTCCTTGTTTGGGCTCTCGCCGAGAGGGAAACCACCTGGGAAGCTTGAGCAAGATGCTGTTGTTGCAAGTAGAAGAGCAAGGAAACATCTCTCTGTTTAAAACTATATCATTAGAATTATTTTTGGTGGGATTTTTTACAAGTCTGAGACTGTTCAAATCATTTATTCAGTTTACTCAGTGCTGTGAGCAATGAACAATTTGCTGTAGCAGTGACGTGGAACTGGGGTTGAGGCCACTGGAGTACAGAGGGTAGATCATGGAATCATAGAGTGGCTTGGGTTGGAAGGGACCTTAAAGATCATCTAGTTCCAACCTCCCTGCCATGGCAGGGACACCTCCCACTAGACCAGGTTGCTCAGAGCCCCATCCAACCTGGTCTTGAACACATCCAGTGATGGAGCATCCACAACTCTCTGGGCAACCTGTGCCAGGGTCTCACCACCTTCTGAGTGAAGAAGTTCTTCCTAATTTCTAATCTCAATCTCCTCTCTTCCAGTTTGAACCCATTACCCACTACAAGCCCTTGTAAAAAGTCCCTCCCCAGCTTTCTTGTAGCCCCCTTCAGATACTGGAAGGCCACAATAAGATCTCCCTGGAACCTTCTTTTCTCCAGGCTGAACAACCCCCAACTCCCCCTTTTTTAGACCAGATTTTTCTTGCCTTTATATCTGAAAATATTCACAAATTGGTATTGCAGAAAAATCAGGTGCTGGAGGCTTGCTCTGTTGGAGGTAGGGCTTGAGTGTTTTTAATCTTGGTGTAAGCTGCCCCATAGTTATTTATGACTTGGCTTTTTTGTTTCAGATAAGCAACATCCTTCTTTCTTTCAGGAAATTGGAAATTAAAATTGTGCCTTGTCTGTCACTGCTCTTGTGGCAGCAACTTGCCCATGTTGTCCATGTACACGACTAGTGAGGACTTGAGTTGCTGCTTGATGCTCTCACCCTCTTCATGGCTTGTGTGGCTCCAGTTTGTACTGGTGGGGTAGGTGCCCTCAACCAAATATTTCATGTAATGTCCTACGATGATGCAAAGAGTTGAGGAAGGATTCCAGGGAATCATAGAATCGTTTAGGTTGGAAAGACCTCTAGGATCATCAAGTCCAACCTTTGTCCAACATCTCCATGACCTTTAGACCAGGGAATTGAACAACAGAATTCAATCCTGTGTTGCTTTTAGAAGCCTCTGAGGGTGTTTTCTGGGCTGGGCACGTGTGATGCAGCTCAGCAGGATGTTGGAGGGTGAAGAGTTTGAGTTGGTTGGCAAGATGCTTGTTAATTTTATCCCTTGTCCTTTCAGACACGGTTCCATGATGGTCTTTATGATCTTGGCCGTGCATTAATCTGAGCTCTGCTGAGTTTCACACCACTGCTCTCCCACCATTGTAGTGCAAGGTTTCTGTGCATTCCAATTGGAAATAAATTTCTTTATTACACATTCTTTGACCTTGGCATGTTTGTAACCCTTGTGATTGTTAGAGGGGAAAAAGGAGGACTTCTGGGAGTAATTGCCTTGTTTGTTCTTTATCTCTGAAGCATTGATACCTGCAGTTCTGTGCTGAGATAATTAAATCTTAGAATCACAATTGCACCGAGAGAATCTCTCTGTTTCTGCAGGCAACGTTGTATTTTTTTTCTGTGGGTATAAAAGCACATTTTCCCCTTTGCAAACCCTTTGCAGTGACTTATGGAAAACGGTTGTGCTGGATGTCCAGCTGGAGCTGCTTGGCTTTGAGATGGGACTTGTGTGAAGTGGCTGCTGGAGTCACCTTTAAAAATAATCATACAAAACCATGTGCACGAGAGAGGAGCTGGGAATCAGGTGGCGCTTCTTGGTATCCATAGTGAAAACAATTTTAGCAAGCACTGCTCTCATAAATACTGCATTTTTTGGGATAGCTCCTCTTTGTATTCTCCATTGCCAAGTGCATTGGCATGGAAGCAGCTTTCCACAAAAATTAATCCCTGCCTGCTGTCTTTTCCCCGTGGGGTGACGAGCACTGGGGTGAGTGGAGCTGCTGAAGCTCCACCAGAAATGCAGGGAGGAAAAATAAACATTAAGAGCTCTGAAAATGTTCAAATATTTTGGGAAAAAATTGATCTAACGCAAGGATCTTGCGTTGGATTGGGTGTAAATGGTTGGGCAACCAGAGCCTGGAGCTTGGTGCTGGTCCTGCCATGCTCTGGAGAGCATCACGCTCTGCTTCTGGGTGGCTTTGCTGGCAACCTTCTCAAGCAGGAGGCTGGAGTCACCTTCCTCCTATTTGAACTTGCACAAAGGGTTTGGTTTGGGTTTTTTTCGAAAAAATAGAATTGCCTCCAGTGCCAGAGCACATAGGAGCCAGTATTTTATTTTTTAAAAATGTTTTCTCTCCTGTCTCCTCTCCCCAAGGACGCAGCAGGATATTCTCAGCGTAATCGAAGCCATTTCAACATCTTGTTTTCTAGCACCTACACTTTGTACAGAGAAACCTGGTTGTGCTCTGCAGAAGAGCTAGAAAAACACAAGCAGGAAAGAGTCTTGTCAGGAGCTCGTGGTGCTTGTTGTAAGGATGTGTTCACGTGGAGGCACGAGCCTGTCTGAGGGTGAGGAGCCAGCCCTGGTGACAAGGGCTTGCTGGTGACGTGTGTGGTGTCACCCACAGCCTGGCTGTGAGGAGCAGACACCTTTCCACAGCGAGTGGGTGAGAGCATCGTTGAGAGGTGTCTGTAGCCTTGCTGAAGGTGCAGTGGAGATCCCAGATCTGGTCACAGAAAACCCCCTGCAGAACCCTCCCTTGCATGGGTGGAGAGTCTTGTAGGATCCTGGGAAGAAGCACGGGTATAATGTGTAATGGTGAGATGCTGTTTTCAGTGCTAATGTCTCAGGTGTAACCGTGGAGGTGAAGCATTAGGCAGGGAGATTGTCCAGATGTCCATGGCTGGATGTCACTGCAGAGGTGCTTCTGGAGAGAGGAGATGGCATCTCAGTGGCAGGGGAAGGACTCTGCTGTAGCATCAGTAGCAGACGTACCCCCAGAGCATGTTGGGGGCTTGGTTTGTGTGGGAAAACAGGGGAATAACTTTGGGTTCATGTCACCCTTGAACTTCATTCTGGGTTCAACAAGGGAGGAAATTAGAGCCTTTGCAGAGAGAATTTTGGGCATGCACGTGGTCATAGAAAGCTTGGTGGGACAGAATGTCTCACAGAGAAGAGAGCAGGCAAGATGTTTCTCTTTGCTTTCCTGGACACTGCTAAAACCCCATTGGATGAAGACACCTCATTATGAATCTGGAGGTCTGAAGGCTTTTGCAAATGATCTCCACTGAAAGAACCAGCCTGGGCTTCAGTGCTGGAGGAGACTCGGGAGCTGCAGTGCTAATTACATCTCTTACCTGCATAGCGTTGGCTGTGAAGGTTGATGCAGTTTAAGCAGGTTCCTCTAACCTATGAAAACCCCTCATGCTCAGGAGAGCAGCCTCTGCAACCTCATCATCTCCTGTGGTGTTACCTTCCCAGCAAAGGTGATGCAGAACCATTCTCATCCCAGCATTAAGTTCACATTAGCCCAAGGATTAATGGGGGATCGTGCCCTCTGAAGGTTCCTGGGGTTTTTCTGCTGACTTGTTCCTTGCTGGTTCTGTCTTTACATTGGGTGATGCTCGAGTAGAATTTATGCTTTTAGCTGCATATTAGCACAGGGTAGCATCACACAGCTACCAACCCCCTCTTCTTCTTCAGAAGGACTTCTCTTCTTCCTCTCCTATGGAGAGGAAGCACCTTTCCTATGAGGA
>VYZX01001651.1:112825-176038 GCA_013401335.1 Brachypteracias leptosomus | reverse complement strand
TATTCCCCATGCTACATGCATTGCTGATAACGTAATTAAGTCTGCTAAAACCCTTTCAAGACCTCTGTAACCAAACCCATTGGAAATTTATTGCCAGGAGCACAGCAGCATACTCATTTTCTTGGGTAACGTCCTTTGAAACAATCAAGCTCTCTAATTATGTCTTGTCAGACCCTGCCAAGTGGCTATTGGTGTCTGAACTAGAAGGTTTTCAAAGCAGCCTCTAGAAATGAGTACAGAGTTTTGCTGAAAGTGAACTTTCAGCTCCCAGGTACCTGTTGGAGGAGTTGCTGTGTAACCTTCAGGAAGGTAAGAGTGAAGCTGTATCTGCACTGGGTGGGAAGAGGGGAGCAGTGGGCATGTGGGAGTGATAGGAACCATCACAACTCATCTCTTGAGCTGAATGCAACTGGAAACTAGATTGGTTTGTGTCAGATGCTTCAGCTGGTGTCCTGGCTGAGCCTGGGAGCTGCCTTGTGCTACTCACTTCTGGGTTATTGGTTTGTGTCTGAGCCTCTCTGTGGCCTGTGAAGGCAAGACTCACTTTGCAGGAAATGTCCATGAGCTCTCATGTGTGTGGTTGTGTTTTGCTTTTGTTTTTTTAAAAAAACCCAACAAACAACAAAACTAACCAAAATAACCCCCACCAAACCCCACACAAGCATCTGACACTCCCCACATGGCTCGTGGCTTGGATATTGCAGGAATAATTAAGTGAAAAGGCTGTTCCCATGGACATAGCAGCAGCAAGGGGAAACAGTTCAGTAGTTGTTCTGTTGTGCCCTGCTCCGTGCTCTGAGGTTCAACCAACCTTTTTGATTTGTGTATGTGAGAGGAGTTTCAGCTGAAACCCATTCCATATTTTTTCTGCCACAGGACACACATGACATGAGCCTGCCACAGCCATTTCATTTGACATTCAGCACTGATGTGTTCAGAGACTTGGCTGGTGTATGGCAACCTTATGAATGGGTCAAGGGAGCACTGTTGTGATGGCAGCTACTGTCTTTGCTTGCAGGATGGCTGGTTTTGGCATCACCGTTTGCTGAAACACCACATGTAAAAATGTCTCCAAGCTGCACTGAAAGGTGTAGAGGAAAACCCTCATGAATGTGTGTATGAGGAAGAAAAAGCCCAAGCAAGTTTCAGCTGTGGTGTGTGAAGGCTGTTTGTGTATGTAATTAGTGTAATAATAAACCAGAGGCTGTTGTTGAGCAGCCATGTGTCGTGATGACACATGGATGAGGGGTGATGGCTTCAAACTGGAGGAGGAGAGATTTAGATTAGAGGTAAGGAAGAAGCTCTTCATTCTGACGGTGACGAGCAACAGTTTGCCAAGGGCAGTTGTGGATGCTCCATCCCTGGAGGTGTTCAGGGCCAGGTTGGATGGGACTTTGAGCAACCTGGTCTAGTGGGAGGTGTTCCTGCCTATGTCAGGAGGGTTGGAACTAGATGATCTTTAAGGTCCCTTCCAACCCAAACCATTCTATGATTCACAGGTTTGCCCACAATACATAAAACAACAGTGTGCTGTTCTTCACAAACTACAAAAATGGGAGCAGAAATACAGAATAACTGTTACCCAGCAAGAAAATTCAGGTCACAACTGTTTTAATCAAACTTTTATCTTCCATGCTCTCCATGTCACTCTTCATCTTCTGAATTTTCTGGTTTTGAAGAAATCTGTGAAAATAGGAGAAAAAAAGGTCATCTGTCTTTAATGGCTTTTCCTTGAATAAGACATATAGCAAAAGCTTGTGGCAAAAGATGGAATGTGGATATTTCTAGTGTCAGTTATTGCTTCTGTGCATGCCTAAATTAAGGCTTTTCTCACCAGTAACTCCAGACATTCCCATTCCCAGCAGAGTTGGGAGGGATGCCTGTGAAACCTTTGCTTTGGGAGGTTGGATCATTTGCATGTGTTGGTTTTGAACCCTCACCAAATTTGTGGTTAACTCTGGAGCTTCCCACTTTGCCTCGGTGGACGCAGCTAGGTTGTCCTGCCCTTTTACATTAGCAGGTAATTTTAAACTTCAGCAACAACCAAAAAACACCCACCGGCCCCCATCCCATGGAGTTTGCCACACTTATTCCCCACAGAACAGGGCAGGAATTTTCCTGGCTAAATCTCTGTATCTCTCCTCTGGACCTCCTGCTGTCCCCTCTCTTGCTCAGTGCTGCTTTCTCCCCATCCCCTTTCCCATGTGTCTACTGGGGAATGTTTTGAGGCAGTGTTATCATTCCTAAGGAATCTACTGTGCGTGCACAGCCTATGGAGGGGGGTTTTTGGCTGTTATTACTTGGCCAAATCAAACCCCTTTTCCACCTGGATACCGAAATATAGATCTCCTCCCTCAAGACCATCTCCCTTCCAAATAGAGGCTTCCAAAGCACCGAGGCACTAAAGCAGTTTCTTAGGTTACTCAGGAATTTTTTAATAACTGAGAAAGGTGTTGGTGTTTCTGTTCATAAGAGAAAGGCCTTCTACTTTCAAGATTGATTTTTTTTTTTAAATTTTTTGGTTTTTTCTAATGACCAAACTGGATTGTAGCAAGGTTTAAAAGGAGAATATAAATAGTTGTTCTTGGCTAGCAATGAGGTATGGAGACTGCTTCACAAACCTGTTAAATCTCAGGAAGACGTGTTAAAAGCAGAACAAGCTTTTAAACTGAAAATAAGTAGTGAGAGCCCTTCGTTTCTAGATGTCTTTGTACAGTCCATCTCTGGATGGATGTTGAAGTGAGGTGGGTTCTGTGTATACCATCTGCTTCAGAGTGAGTTTAAAGCTCAATGAGGGAATAACAGTGTGTTCAGTCGCAGGGCTTTGGGACTACTGTGTGCAGCAGAGCTGGTCTCCAGCAAATGCTCTGCAGTTAGTTTTTATGGCATTGGATGACTGCAGTCAGCCCAGTGTAAGAGGGGGAGTCTGGAGGAAGGGGAGGAGGAGGCTGCTGCTGTAGCAGATGATCGTACACCTGTAGCTACCACGTCTGAGCTGTGTTATGTTGTCACAGAGCTTTGAATGATTCTCCCACTTCATGCAGAGGAGGCACTTTGAAAGGGCTCATGGATGGACTGGGCAATTCTTCACTGCCTTTAGAGGGGCACTGGGAATGACTGGCTTGAGAGGGAGGCAAGGAAGGGAAAGATATAATCGCCTAACCACCCATGGGGGTGGGCGTGTTTGTAAAGGGTATTGCTGGTCTGCTACACTAAAGATGACTTTTGAGAGTTTTTAGGCTGTGCAAGTAGGAATTTATGAACTTTAAAGCTGTTGGGACATCCTCCCACCTTAGCTCATTCTCTGATCTTTCTCACAACGTGCACTCAAATCAAAACTGACTGTTTAAAGGGCAAACTCAGCTCTCTGATCACGCAACAGATCTCAGTTTTGATGTTCCTAGTTTCCTACACATGAAACTCCCATGGGTGTGACTGGGACAATACGATTATTTTCCCAATTATTTTTTATTGTAGTAACGCCCAGGATGGGCTTGTGCCAGACATGGAAGAAAAAGTTTTCAATTTAAATAGCAAATTAACACACAGGCTTTGGGGTTTTGTTTTTCAGACTGATTAATGCTTTGAATACCCAGGCAGAGGTTTTGCAAGGCTTGGGTTTTATTGAACTGGGGCCTTGTGTGGCTCATCTGAGGGATCTCTGAGGTGGGCAAGTGAAAGACAATCTGCTTTATCTGCCCCACACAGCACAGCTGGTGTTCAGAGCAACCTGGTGTATTGGTAAAACAGTTACTGGAGAAAAGTGCTTTGATCTTGGAGTATGGGTGTGTTGACAGAGTACAGTTGTCCCCAAAAAGTCTTCCTGGAGCACCAGCAGTAGTCTTATCTCAGGCCTAATGCAGATACTGGCTGATGAGTACCTGAACTCCGCTTGCCTCACTGAATGCAAGAGTTAAGGTGACAAATCAAAAAAGGAGAAGAGGAATTGTTTCTCTCAGAGCAATATAAGTAGATGGATTTGTCTAGACTGGCTGATTTTCTCATCCCCTCCTCCAGCACTGGAAGCTTTAGAAAGCTGTAGGGTTTTCTTGCATTTTGAGGAAAGGCTGTTTCTTTAGTAGCTCCAATGAGGATGTTGTCACATCTGGCCCTTTGTATGGCACTCACCTGCAGCAGAAGTAATGTGGGATGAAGCTGAGCCTGCACACTTACTGCAATATCACTCTAGAAAGAGATCCCCTTGGCTCGTGAAATCTATTTCCCAACAATGATGGACAACCACAGAGTAGATGACTGCTCTAGCAAGGTCTGCTGTGTAGGCCCTTGTATACCAGCGCCCACAAACTCCTCTACAAGTCACTGAACAAATTGAACATCTAAACTGAATGAAATGATGGTAATGTGCCTTCAAGAAAAGAGAAGCAGAGAAGGCAGGTGGAACAAGTGTTGGTGAAAGTGTTTTGGGTTCCGTGTCCCTGACACAGGTGTCTGCATGGGTATTTCCAGTTGCATCCCAGCACTTGTCTGAAGCTGATGCTCTGGTCTGCTTTTCACTGCCTTTTTGGACTCACAGGACACTGCTCTGAGTGTTGAAGTAGCTCAGGAAAACAAATCTGTATTCCCTTAAAGAGAAAAAGCAATGTTTTGCCTGTGGGATCTACTTCAATACATTTTGTTTTTTCTTTTTAGCTATCAAAAGTGTGCCTGTCTCCAATGACAGTAATATCTCTACTGTTCAACTCCAGGAAAAATCTGAAATGTCCATTATATGGGCAGATTAACATCATACAATTAATAGTAACCAATGACTCAATAGTGCCATCCTGTTGTTTTGTTTTTTTTTCTTTGAGTTCTTTCCTTTTGACATTGCCTTTTGTTGTTCTTGTAATTTGTGGGTTTTGGTGCCAGTATAGCTCTAATGGAAACCACTGCTTCACTTAAGTCAAGTCCCCGTGTTCCTGTTGTGTGTGTGGCTTCCACTGCTGCTGGGAGGAGCTGGGAGTTTGGCCATGGAGGGCTGAATGCAAGGCATGAAGATACACTGTTGTCTGTGCAGAGCTCTAGAAGCAAAAAACTAAAATCAGGAGCGTGTTTGATCCTTGCAGAGCAACTGTGCACTTGTACTGAGTACAGGATTTGAAGGAGATGCTGAAAACCATCAGGAGCCTGATTTCTCTATTAGAGTGGACTCAAATTCTGCAAAGTGTTTTGTTATGAATTAAAGCCAGCTCTGGGCACTGACTTTATGGGTGATGGAGGAGACTCTGTAGCCACAACAGGAGTGCTGGTAAAGCATAGGATGCTGTTAAGGGGTTGTTGACTTCTTAGGCTGGTTTTCTTAATGTTTTCTCTCCACAAAGGTTTAGAGGACAAGTAAGTGTGTGTCAGTGTCCTGCTTTTCCACTTACAATTCTCCCTCCACCTCCTGCTAATTTGAAGTTATTAATTCTGAATGAATTTATGCTAGTGTAAATTTAGAGGCACTGACTTTGATAAAGTTAAGTCTTGGACTTTAATGAAGATCAGGGCTGCTGTCCTCAGCTTAAGCAGTTCTAGATCAGATCTTCAGAGCAGGACACATAGGTCTTTAGAGGATCAGATCAGATCTTAAGAGGAGGACAAGTGCCAAACGGCGTCTTTGAACACAGGATGTATTTCAAATAGTTGGTGATCCAAATCCCAGCTGTATACTTTCAATCAAGGTCTTAAGTGTATTTTTCTTCCTTGATCCCAGCCCTTCCTTCCAGGTCAGGATTTGTAGGAATGAACAAACTGGTACCTCAGGTGTATTTGCAATGTGAAGGAAGGAGACCTATCCACAACCAGGTTATCCAGCTGTACAAAAATGTTTAGACCCTTAGGTTCTTTTGAAAGGCTCTAAATTCAAGGAGCTTTTCTGTTGCAAAAATGACATCCTTGGCTGTAATTGTGCATGATTTCCACACTGCATGGATATCGACTGCCAAATTCCATCAAGTCAGTCTAATTTAACAAAGAGATTCCACAGATATTTTTGTACATTTCCTCTTTGCTCCCTCTGTGAACACTGGAAACTACTGTCTTCTCATTGACTGTGATAAGCTTGGGGGAGGGAGCAGCAAAGGAGTTCAGTGCCTAGAAGAATGCCTGTAAAAGCCAAGCACTTCAAAGGAGTGAACCCCCCTTTTATTTCTGAGCACTCAGTCATGGACTAACTTCTTTCATTTTCATGATGAAGGTAATTATGGTTCAGGTCAAACATCTATTGTTTGATTCAGTTGGAACATGCTACTAGCAAGCTGGGAGGAACATGGTACTGGTTGTAAATCAAAGGGGATTTATGCTAGAGAAATAATCCTTGTCCTTCTCACCTCTTTGTCCTTATGTGTGCCTAAACAGATACACAGGCACAGAGATGCATGAATTTAGCATGATTAATTTATTTCTGATGCTTGCCTGCCTGCTCAACCCTTCTAAAGTCCTCACCTGCCCCTTGTTATGTCATAGAATCATAGAATGAATTGNCTTCTAATACACCCCAGGATGCCATTGGCCTTCTTGGCCACAAGGGCACAGTGCTGGCTCATGGTCATCCTGCTGTCCACCAGGACCCCCAGGTCCCTTTCCCCTACACTGCTCTCTAATAGGTCATTCCCCAATTTATACTGGAACCTGGGGTTGTTCCTGCCCAGATGCAGGACTCTGCACTTTCCCTTGTTATATTTCATTAAATTTCTCCCCGTCCAACTCTCCAGCCTGTCCAGGTCTCGCTGGATGGCAGCACAGCTCTGGTGTGTCAGCCACTCCTCCCAGCTTGGTGTCGTCAGCAAATTTGCTGATAGTACACTCAACTCCCTCATCTGAGTCATTGAACACCTCCAGGGATGGAGCATCCACAACCTCCCCGGGCAACCTGTGCCACTGTCTCACCACCCTCACAGTGAAGAATTCCCTCCTAATTTCCAATATAAATCTCCCCTCTTCCAGTTTGAACCCATTACGCCTTGTCCTATCACCATATATTCTACATATTCTGCATTTATACTAGTGCTGGTGTACAGGGTGCATCTACAAATGACTCAAGCATGTGTAATAGATGAGTGGTATCATCTTCAGAGCCCCTCCTTTAGGAGTTATAACAGTTGGAAGGTGCCTTGTGAATGAGGTGGGGGATTGGAAGAGAAGAGGAATGGTCTCATGGCTGAAGCTGAGTGTTGCTCTGGGGAGCTGGATTCCCCCTTTGTCTTAAAAAAGAGTTGCACTCATGGCTATGTACTATTTGTCTATTCTGCTAATAGGCTTTTAGTAATTCCAGCAGGGAGAGGTTTTTCCCTCAATCCCTTTAACTTCAGTAGGTGCAGAAGGATAAGGCAAATTTTTGTGCAGTTTCCCATGGATTGAAGGGAGTTCAGCCCTCGTGGTAATGCTGTTTGGAAGGTCAACCACGCACACCACAAAGCAAGGAAAGCACAGTTAAATGTGCTTGGCTTGTTGCGCAGCCTGAACTGCGTTTTCCTCCTGAGCTAAAGATTCCTCTAGGACTAAACTCCCTCCAGCAGTATCTGATAATCTACTTTGTGTGGGAAAACTGTTATTGGCAACTGAGTATTCAAAGTGCACTAAGCACAGAACGTATGGCACTGGGGAAGGGATGTGCCATTGGGAGGTACCTAGATAGATTGTCCCATCTTACTTGGCTAGCCAGATCTGATTACTGGAGGGCTGGGGGGGGGTGGTGCGTGCAGAAAGTTAGGAGTTCCTTCCAGTCTTTGTGTGACCAATATAGCGCAGTGGGAGACCTGGAACTTGTCTCATTCCTGTTCGTGCCTCTGGCTCTCTGCTCCTTCTAATGGCTGCTGCTGTCTGGCTTCAGCAACACAAGCTGTCTTCCAGTTTTATTCATTTCCCAAAATGAATGGGCTGTTACAAAGATTTTTCTCCCTTTTTCACAGGAGTCAGGGTAACCTCTATTAGTGACTATGAAGTACTCAGTGGAAGTAAAGCACATGTAAAACATCAATATTGACAACAAGATTACTGTGGCTTGTCATTTCTTCTGACTTGCAGACCTCTTAAAACTTTGTAATGGAAGAGCCAACTCTGCTTTGAAGTGAACTTTGCTGTCGTAAGCTTGTGCACAGTCCCCCCTCGCCCCAGCCAGGTGGTCTTTTGTGGATTCCTTAGCAATGGTCCATCAATCTACAGACCTGAATCAATCCATCAACTTGTGAACACTAGTCTCCATAATATTAGAATATTCAAATTGAATTTTGTATCTGGGTCTTTGCTGGACAGTGAGCAGATTGACAGCCTTGGATCCTAAAACCTAGTTACCTGGGGAGAGCACAAATATGATCAGAAACAGGAGAAATTTAAGCCCAGCCTGTTTTTTATCTCAGTTTTCCAGTAACATAGAATCATCTAGGTTGGAAAAGACCTTTAGGATCATGAAGGTCTACTGTAATCCTCCTCTACCAAGTCTGCTCCTAAACCATGTCCCTCAGCACCGCATGGCTTTTAAACCCCTCCAGGGATGGGGACTCCACCACTGCTCTGGGCAGCCTTGTCCAGTGCCTGGCAACTCTTTCAGGGAAAAATTTTTTCCTAATGTCCAACCTAACATGTGATGGGATGGTTTTCTTTTTAGCCAGGTTACAGTAGTAGAGAGTAATCTGTTCACAACCAACTGAAATAGCAGGTAAACTTGATCCTGATGAGAGTCAAAGCACATTCAGAGATGTATTTGTGAATAAGAAGGGAATAATGTAGTTATATAGAACTGGACAGGTCAGGAAAAGATACCCCAGAGAGCCTGGCAGCCTTTGAATCTGGACTTCTTTGTGTGTAGAAGGCAACTTCTGCTCTTGGCCCCAGTGAAGTGTATAAATGACTAACCCCTCCTGGTGATGGGCTCCAGCACACGATGTATGGATTGCTGTTCTGGCAAAGCAAGTGGGGTGCTGCACTGTTTACACAGAGAAGAGGGCACAGTTTGCTTTCATTGCATCAGAACAGCGACTTTTTCCCAGTGAAAGTCAGTGACCTTCTGATTTTATTGAAATTCCTCTCTAGGATTGCAGGGAAATTGATAGCTCCAGTGAAAAATGTTATGAGGAAACTTGGGGAAATCTGTCTAGCTATCAAAACACTCTTACTGTTTTCTGTGCCTTAAATGTTGATCTCTGCTAAGTATAACACACAGTGTGTTATCCTTATGGAAACAATCAGATAATTCAGTGCAGTTGTTTACACAGTACAAAGCTTCAGGGCAAATGACAAGCATCACAAGTGCCAACCTTATTGAGAGACTTGTGTAACAGTTATTGGGAATGGGGAGGGTCAGTTCATGCCCAAACACATGCAACAGGTGCTGATGAAACAATCCCATGGTTTCGTTGTTTCCCCTCTACCCCCACAAGACTTTGTTTCTGTCTTTGCCAGTTAAGTCTTGGTGATCTGAGCTTTTGTGTTATGCTGCATGCCATATGCTTTCATCAGAACTACTGAAACTGTGTTAAATCTCCATTTTACCCAGCTCTACAGCAGCATAACTGGCTCTGTTCAGAGTCTATCTTGTAGGACTGCTTCCTCTGAAAATGCATTTCATGGTGTGCTGTAAGGCCACAGATATGAGGAGTTGTGGCCGTGTCCTTCCCTCCCATGAAGGACACATCATCCAGAAGGCCCTGTGTGGTAGGTGCTGCCTGCTGTAGGCCTGTCCCTAACAGGGCACGGCAGCAAGTCAGTTCTGTGTGGAGCTGAACTGAAAGAAAGTGATTAGGCAAGAATGTGGCCACTTTCGAGTTGTAGGCTCCTGATTAAACAGGCTACTTGCTGAGTCCTGATGGGTTCAGCCCAGTGATTTCTAACATTGTTCCTTTTGTGATCACTTGTCCAGTGAAATGAAGCCTACTAACAACCAGTTGGCCTTTCTCTTCAAACCCTCTAGAAGGTCCTCGGGAGACCCCTCAGGAGTCTGAGAAGCTTGGATAAAAGCCAGCAGCTTGGACTAGGAAAGAAGCAGGCATTGCTTTGGGGGCTGGCTCTGGAAGTTTGTTGTGCTGTGAGTCTTTCTAAGCATTCACAGTGGGCAAATGAGTGGAGGGAGCCCTTACATACCCCTTGAGTGACAGGCTTAGGAAGCAGTACTGGGCAAAGCCAAATGGTGAGAAGAGAGGAGGCAGCTTGCTGTCCATCAGCATCTTCCCATCTGTGAAATGATTGCTCTAAGCTAATTCAGTCATGCTAGCCAGGAATGGAGCTTTGATATGTGAGTATATGGCTCTTCTGGAACTTAGAGTATTTTGGCTTGAGTATTTGTTACCTTCCACTTCTCCACCCTCTGCAGTCCCTTTCCTCTCCTACTGTAGGCTTACAGGATGCACAGACACCCAGCATCTCCAGGGGGTGAACTGTGCATCCAAATAAGGTTTCTGATGAGGGTGCAGCATGTTCAGAAAGCTGGTAGGTGTCTGCCTGCAGAAGCAGAATACAGCTCAGGCTCCCTGTGTAAGTCCAACTGTCCTTTGAGGTTCTCTCAGACCTGCTCCATGCATGCCCTGGGAAGTTAGGTCTGCTTATCTCCTTCAGTGTTCTGATACCTCAAGCCATGTGTCATCTTTGGTCTTTGGCCCACCATTTTTGGGCTCCTTGCTACAAGAAAGACACTGAGGGGCTGAGGCATGTTCAAAGAAGGACAATGAAGCTGGGGAAGGGTCTAGAACACAGGTCTTGTGAGGAGAGTCTGAGGGACCTGGGGTTGTTTAGCCTGGAGCAACCTCCACAACTCCCTGAAAGGAGGTTGGAACGAGATGGGAGGTTTGGTCTCTTCTCCCAAGGAACAAGCAACAGGACAAGAGGAAATGGCCTCAAGTTGCACCAGGGGAGGTTTAGGTTGGATATTAGGAAAAACTTTGTCACTGAAAGTGTGATCAAGGGCTGGTCCAGGCTGCCCAGGGCAGTGGTGGAGTCCCCATCTCTGGAGAGGTTTCAAAGCTGTGGAGATGTGGTGCTGAGGGACATGGTTTAGTAGTGTCCTGGCAGTGCTGGGTTAATGGTTGAACTTGATGATCTTGAAGGTCTTTGCCAACCAAAACAATTCTATGATTGTATCTTGCTGAGTCAGCAGAGAAGACAACGCCCTCGCATCTGCTGAGGGATGGGAGTGTTTAAGTTCAGAACAGCAGTTTTCAGAGTGTCTCTAAATGGAAGAAAACTATTGAATTTGTTGCTCTGGTTAGCCTGTAAAGTCCATGGTAAGTAACACCTTGAACCTACTCAGTGAATATGATTGGGTGTCTGCTGTCATCAACATTCCCTCTGGAATGACATGTTGGTTGTGATCAAGATGAGAGATCTTGGTCTATAGTTCTTAACTGAACAGTCTAAATCAGTAGCTTGCAGGCCATGGTCTGCAGATCCTCAGTTGTCCATGAAAGCTTTCCAAGAATTAAACAGGGTGTGAGAAGAGGATGTCTCTTTGGAAATGGCTGGGGAAAACAGACCAAGCGAGGCTTGCCTCTAAGCAAAGCAGTGCAAGACCAATTCCAGGAGATGCTGGGGGGCATCGTGCTAAATATGCTGGTGATGAGCTGCATGAGATCAGGCAGAGCCAGCCCTTGAGGAGCTGCTTTTTGGAACATTTTCTTTGCTTGGTTGGAATATTCTTTTTCAATAAGCAGCAATACATTCTCTGCCATCTTGGACACATGCCAGTAAAAGTCCTAAACCTTTCCTGCTAGCATCTGTACATAATATAAAGGGTCATTTATAATCTCTGTAAGCTATGATGGGCCCTTTCATCATGTTGTCTGAAGCCAGCTTGCATTCTGGAGACCATTCTTGCCAACTTTCAGCTTGCAAAGGGAAATCTTGGGGTGGTTTTGTCTGTGTCTTTTTCTGTCACAGTCACTGAGCTATTATGCAAGTTCTGCGCTCTATGTCCTCATGCATCTTATGATCAGCCATGTTCCTGTCTCTGTCTCACCTCCTTCTATGCCACAGTAAAACCCAAACACCTGCAAGTTGCATCTGTAGGAAAATGATGCTATTTATGGGAAGCCAAGAATGATGTTTTGCAAATAAGAATGTGCCTTTTGCTCCTGGATGGGCACCTTTGTAACCAAACTCTTCCTTCTGTTTGTTGGTAAAGAGAGAAGTTAGAGAAATCTGGGTTCATGTCAGATTATCTGAGTGCCTTTGGGGTCTATTTGGGTTTTTTTGGCCTCAGGATCCACACAGTTGTGACTTAACTCTGAGGGTGGTGAAAAGCTGGCATAGGTTGCCCACGGAGGCTGTGGATGCTCCATCCCTGGATATGTTCAAGGCCAGGTTGGATGGGGCCTTGAGCAACCTGGTCTAGTGGGAGGAGTCCCTGCCATGTCAGGGGGGTTGGAACTAGATGATCTTTGAGATCCCTTCTAACCCAAGCCATTCTATGATCTCCCAGAAAAGACTCTGGGAGTGCTGAGGTGACAAGTGTTGTGGTACTTTATCCCTGTCACTGCACTCTCAGTGCTCCTGCTGAGGAAGGTGGAAGGTGGTCCCTAGATTTGAGTGAAGGATCTGTCATTTTGCCATAGGCTACAAGTCCTGTTCAGCCTGGCAAACCCAGGTGAGGCTTCAGGCAAGGAAAGCAATGAATGGAGAGCCTCAGGGAAGCTTCTCACTTCTGTAATGATCTCTTCCCTTTGTAACAGTTCCCTGAGCAGGTCATCTGAAGAACTGAACCTGGGAAGGTGGTGGGTTTGTCCTCCAACAGTGTGCAGGCTTCTGTCCCTGCACTGTAGTGTGGGAGCAGCCTTTAACTCCAGCTGCTGCCCAAGACTCTGTCACTGCACTGTCCAGCACATCTTGCTTCCAGGAAAGGCTTTTCCAAGGCAGAAATGACAACTTGACTGCCAAATTCCTTGGACTCATGTGTCAGGGATATGTGTACCTGAACAGCTGATTCCAAGGACCAGGTAGAGCAAAGGTGTGAGAGACCTACTCAGACAACAGTGGTTTTGGACTTGTTTGGAAAGAAAATCTGTGTGCATGCCAGCAGCAACCACTGAAGGAGAGCCCTGGCAAAGGCAGCTTTGTGGGTAGCTTAAAATGATCTTTCTTGCAGTTTTTGACATAGGCAGCCTGCACACTGCCACCTGTTCAGCTCCACATCCACAAATGTAGTGCTAGACTCCCAAGCTGGTTGAAAATAATCCTTGAAGGAGCAAGATGATGTGAAATCTGGGTCTAGGCAGTGGAAGCTAAAGTGGGTGATAGTTAGTTTCCAGTTCTTCCTTAGGAGCTGCTGCTGCACATTAACCAGAGCAGATGGGCTGCCAGATTCCCTCTGGCCATTGCAGAGTCTGCCTCCAATGCCCGCCTCTCTCTTCTGCATTGTGTTGGGCTGTGAGGTGATGTTCGTCTTTCCCACCTCATTTGCCTTCAGGAATATGAAGCTCTCTGGTTTTGTATCAGATATGGAGTGTTTTGCTCAAAGTGCAGTTTAAGTTTTTAATCTGACAAAGCAGTGCTGTGTGTGTACCTAAGAAGGTGGAACAGGATTGCCTCAGAAGCTCACTAAAAACAGTATTAGAGTGAAATTATCAACTTAGGAGGGTCCAGCTACACACCATGTACTGGTACTTCTGCCGTGACTACTCTGCAATGGAGAAGGCCAGAGGGACACACATAAAAGCTACAAAACAGTTAGCATAGCATGTGTAAATAAATATTTGATTTATTTGGGTTTCTCCCAAGTAAGTAATGACAGCACAAGAGGGAATGGCCTCAAGTTGCACCAGGGGAGGTTTAGATTGGACATTAGGAAGAAGTTCTTTACTGAGAGAGTGGTCAGGCACTGGACCAGGCTGCCCAGGGAGGCAGGGGAGTCACCATTCCTGGAGATATTCAAAAAATGAGTAGATGTGGTGCTTTGGGACATGGTCTAGGGGTGAGAGAGATGGTGGATGGAGGGTGGACTTGATCCTAGAGGTCTTTTCCGACCTAAATGATTCTATAATTTGACGAGCCAGAAAAATGGTCTTAACACAAGGGGAGGCACTTGAGTCCTTGATGGAATCTGTTTTAAAGTGTTCAGTAACTTTATTCTGAATTTGTTAGTGCCTTTATGCTCTGTTACATGCTGCTAGTGTACATACTACTGCTTCCTTCCTCTCCTGTGGTGGCACCAATTCCTTTCCTCGTTGCATGTTAATGAGAAGTTTTGCCTTTCGGAATTTTAGGCCATATGCTTCTGCCTCTCTCCTGTCAGGTTCTGTGTACGTGTGGTTTGCTTTGCCTGACGTGAAATGCTTTAGCCCTGAGGCTTGTGCAGAAGTGCCATCCTTCTGATGGCTGTAAGCACTGCTAAAAACATGCTCAAGGTAAATCATACAGAGTTGTTGTTTCCCCAGCCCCTCTCATACTCCCCCTTTCTCCTCACTGCTTTTCCTTCCATGCTCAGCTGGCTGTTTCCGTGGCACAGGGGGATCTTATCCTGCAATATCCATCTGAACAAACCCCATGGCTAAGGCTTGGAGAGATGAAATGGCCAATTGCACCATGTGCACAAGTGAAATTAAAAAGAAAACTTTACTTTGAATTATCACATTTCCAATCTTTAGGTCTCCTCTTTTATTTCTTCTGGTTTTGCTACCTAAACTTTTCTGCAGATGTTGCATTGAGCATGTAAAGGATCTGCTGTCATTGTGTGATCCAAAGCTTTGTTAATCTCACCTTTGTCTCCCTCCTGTTTTGCCCTTTGTTTATGTGTGGGCTGGAGCATCTCTTCTATGAGGACAGGCTGAGACAGTTGGGGTTGTTCAGCCTGGAGAAGAGAAGGCTCCAGGGAGACCTAATTGTGGCTTTCCAGTATCTGAAGGGGGCCTACAAAAGACAGCTGGGGAGGGACTTTTTACAAGGGCTTGTAGTGATAGGATTGAGGGGTAATTGGCTCAAACTGGAAGAGGGGAGATTTAGATGAGATGTAAGGAAGGAGTTTTTACTCCGAGAGTGGTGAGACACTGGCACAGGTTGCCCAGGGAGGTTGTAGATGCCCTAACAGTGGAGGTGTTCAAGTCCAGGTTGGATGGGGCTTTGAGCAACCTGGTCTAGTGGGAGGTGTCCCTGCCCATGTCAGGGGGGTTGGAACTAGATGATCTTTAAGGTCCCTTCCAACCCAAACTATGATGATATTAGTAGAGACATTTGGGTACTCAGGTGTCTGATCCCTATATATACCCCACAGACACTCAATAAATCTGAGAGAAGTGCTTCTCTGAGACCTCCCTGCCAGCCTGGGATCACCTGAGATTTGGCTGCAATCCATGCTTTTTGATGAGGGATTGCAACAGGGCTTACAGCAAGCAGGAGCAGTGTCTGCAGGGGAAGCTGCCTGGCTCTGCCTTTGCATGGCTGCTGGGCTTGGTGGCACTGGTTGGAAGCCACCCCCCACCCTCCCTGTTCACCCATCGGGCTGTAGCTGAGGGTTGGGTGAGCAGCCCATTTGCCCATTGTGGTCTGCAGAGCTCAGCTCAGCTGCTGGCATCTGTGCCTCCTATTCATGGGAATGAGTTATTCAGAGAGCAGGGAGCCTCCCACAGAGTTGGGAGTCCAAAAGGAAACAAAGTGCAACAAATGCTGTAAATGGAAAATACTGGAAGTATTAAACTGCCAGGGGAGGGAGGAGGGGGTGTACAAGGACCCCTTTCTACTGTGTGGTTTTTGGTGTGCAGGGCTGGGGAGAAACTGTGATACTTGGAGAAGGGACCAACCATACTAGGGGCTCTTGCTTTAAGGTGGATGAGCAGCCAGGACTCCTGCAGATGCAGGGAGTGCTTACACAAGCACCTTCTGTGTTTTGAGCACAAGCTGGAGTCTCCACTTCCAATTAGTGACCCCAGTTCTGGTCCCCAGTCAGAAGGGAAGTGGCTCTTGAGCCTGGTAAGTACGCTGAAGTACAAACTCAAGTGTGAACCAGTCTTTGGCAAATATGAATGATGCTTGCAAGGGGAAAATGAAAGTGCCCTTTTTTCCCTCCCCAAGCATGAACCTAAAAACATTTTTCAGAGAAGGTAGGAAAGGGTCTGTGGGTCCCAGCTCCCAGGGCTGATACTGCAGTTCCTGCCTTCTGATACACCTTATGGTGAGGAGGCCTCTCTCACTCTTGTTCTCTTATGAGACAGCAGAAGACTGTGCTTCCCTCCCCTGCATTTTCTCTTGCCCATTTTTAGACTAACATCACCAGGACAGCAGTATGACTTGCTCAACATCCAGCTTGTTGCTGACAATAAGCTCCACCACCCAAAAAAGCAGACTTTTCCAACACAGGTGTTGTTCAGAATGGTAGGAGGCTGGGGAATGATACCATAACAAGCAGGATGAAATTAAGACCAGAACAATGGGAACTGACTATCTGGAGATTTGGAACATGTTTTTTTCTTTCTTTCCTTTTTTTTTTCTTCTAAAGTTCTTTTGTTTATGATTACTAACAGAACTAAATTATGTACTATAAAACTGGCCTCTGAGGACCAAGCAAGAGGTGTTACTGGATCTTTTGTGGTTCAGGTTGGCAGAAGCAGGGAATCTTTCTGCAGTTATTGGGAGGAGAGGGTAGGGTGAGAAATGAAGACTGCAAAGTAGGCTGGCTATGGCTGGCAGAAGAAACAAGCCCACCCCCAGCTTCTTCGTCTGTTTATATTGCAGTCTGGTACATGTTGGGGCTTACTGGGGCTGACTGTCTTACTGTGGCTAACAGTGTCCTTTCTCTCTGCAGGCATTGGTGTCACTACACGGTTACACGGGCAGTCTCCTGCCAGGTGCAGAACGGGTCAGAAACGGTGATCCAGAGAGTTTATCAGAGCTGCCGGTGGCCTGGACCTTGTGCCAATTTAGTGAGGTAAAAATCTTCATGTCTCACAGCACCCAAATTTTCCTGCACCTCTCATTAAATTGGTTGGCTTTTAAGTACTGCAAAGAGAGTTGAGATTAGTGGATCAGATGTGATATCCTTCTTCATTTCATGGTGGTTGGTGTGACTAAAGAATGTCCCTGGTGTTAGCTGCAGAGTAATGGCACGTGGATGTAAGTGTGGTACTGGGGACAAGCTGTGTGAAACAGGTCAGTGTAGATTTTAATGCCAGGTTGTACTTCCCCACACAGGAAGCTGCTGCTAGTCAGGTATGAAGCTAAAGAAATGTAAAGTCCAAGAGAGTGCAGTGTGGCTGAAGAGGGCTAGCAGGGATGCTGGACCAATGGCTCTATATGGCTTATTGGCATGGAGACCTCTTACTCAGGTCTTTAAAGGTAATAGTGATCACATACACTGGAAAGCTTTGATCAGATTCCTTGCAGCTGGTGATGGACAAAGGTAAATGTGCCCTGTACCTTTCAGAGTAGGGTTTCTTTACAGCACCTCCTAATCCTGGATCTCAATATCCTTTAGAGATGTGCATTAAAGCACAATGTCCATTCCTCCCAGATGAGAAACAAAGCTTAGACAGTGACTTGCCAAAAACTTGTCCTGAGCCTGCTTTGTCTTTTAATCATTTACAGTCTTGGAACCCACCTACATTTAAGAAAAAAAACCCAAACCCATGTGTCCAATAGTTATTCCCACCTACCCCATTTCAGTATGCAAAGTGTCTTTGTATGGTTGAGCTTTGCCTTCTCTGAAAGACTTCTTAGAGCAGAGTAGTGTTACCCACCCATCTGGGAACTGGTGCAAAAAACCCATTGTGCTCTAAATTTACACCTAACTTCTAGAGCAATTTCCCATGTAGCCAAGCCCATAATTTAGCTCACAAAACTTAGTCATTTTATTGTTGTTACCAATTCACCCACAGGGCATTGATGGGAGGTCCTAGTTGATAACCTTGCCAGAATGTGGTTGAACTACCCGCTTAAATATCCAGAGATCCACCTTCCCAATCTGTTCTTGGGACTCTTCATCTGGAATTCACATTTTCCATGTGGCATTTACCACAGTTAGTTCTCCAGTTTCTACTTGGCCAGTGGTCAGTCTAAATTTTTTCACTTGTAATATATCTGCCTTGGTGTCTCTTTGGTCTTGTTTTATGCAAGGCTGTGGTTGAAACAGTTAATATTTTACACTGTCATGGCCAAGCTTCTGTTGAAGCTTTTTAATTTCCCAGACTTTTTATGCACATAATTGTCACTAGAAACCTGTGAGCTTTCACCTTGACTCCCAAACTTGCCAAAAATCTTGCTTATTTTTCCTTGTTAACATAACCATAGTTTCATAAGTACCAAACAATTGATCATGTTGCTAGTAAAAATCCATTTTGTGGGCTCCTGCAGTTACTTGTACACATTGTTTCTTACATTGTGAACCCAGATCCTTTAGGAGTAGTGTGTACTGTTGTGACATTGTTATTCATGGGACATTTTCTATTCCTAATGTAGTTTTGTTCATTTGCTTGATGAGTCCAATTGTTTGGAGACAATGCAGAATGGCAGCAGACTTCTCAATTTCTCTTTCTATGTGAAAATATCATGGAAAGAAGCTGGGCTTATTGATACTTAAAATCTGAGCTGGTGAAAGCTCAGTTGACAGGAGCTGTGTTTCTGGAAGACATTCATCATGAAGAAACGTACCAAAAAAAATGGGAGGACACAAATGCTCTGTTCTGTTTTCAAGTGGGAGGAAACACAAGTGAAGCCGATGGCACCCTTCCAAGGCAATTACTAGTCAGTCTGTCTGTCCTCTAGTCATGCATTGTATGACATTCTTACATGAAGTAGAGAAAGACCCCAGACCTCTCTTTCCCAAGGGCCTCCAGAAAGCTGCTGACAAATGCTGGAACCCACTCACTTAGGAACAAAGTTGAAGCAGGAGCAGCATGTGCTGGTTCCTGGTAATCTCCTGTACTGCCACTGTACGAAAGGGAGAGCCACAAAAACAAGTGGCAATGAAGTTGAAGGCACTGAGGTCCTGAGAATTGGGTGGGTTGTTGGGGAAGTTATCCCTGTTCCAGACAACTTTTATAAGTGGTTACTTGTTTTTGGCAGTGCACCTGCCTTTGATAACAGAATGAAAAACAGCCACTGAAAATGTGACATAGAACTATTGTGGGCAACATTTGGTAACCCTGAGTCATGTTGTATGGTTGAGGTCTTATTTCCTGGGCCTCCCAAGGATAGCAATGAGAAAGACAGTCCCCAAAGTCACAGGACAGTTGAGTCCCTCTTCTATTCAGCACCTCACTTGCTAGTGCAGTTCCTTACAAGTTATACTTGTTTTCCTTACTTTTCTTCTAAGAAACTGCCTTTAAGGGGCTTGTAGGCTTGTACCAACCATCATGCTGCACAATGTCCTTCAACTGGTCTCTGAAAATTCCTACAGAAGATGAACAGAACAGAAAACTAAACTTGGATGCCCTTTTTTTTTAATCCTCCTTTCTCCAACTAGTGGTTTCAAAGTGATTCTGTACCTACTTTTTCAAAATGATAAAAAAACAACCCCCAAAGCTATCTCGGCATGTCAGAAAGCTTTGGCTGACACTGCTGTTTGCCCGGGAACTGTCCTGGTTTTCTCAGGGAGCTGGTTTTTTTGGTGTGATGAGCACGCTGTCTGTGGTGCAGGGTGAAGACAACCACTTTGTGGTTAGGGTAAATGTTAGTTCTTTTGTGTTTCAAACTAACTTCTTCCAAAAAGAGAATGGTGGATGTGGCATGGCAGGACTTGAGCCCATCGTGGGATTGCCTCTTTGCCACCATGGCTTTCACTAACAGGACGTCTCTATCCATGTTTCACCTAGTGCTGCTACTGCAGGATTGAAGTCCAGAAGTGCTGCAAGCCCTGATACTTTGCAAGGTCAAGGGACTCATCTCTCAGAGGGACATCCTAAGTGAGGATATCTTCAGAGATAGCTTCACCGGGGAAAAGCAGCATGACTAGTATCAAATCTGATAGTGTCCTGTCCCAACACTCCACAAAACACAGGAGAGGGCTTACACTAGCTTCATGGAAAGGGAAGCAAAGAATCCCTTGTGTCACTAAATGCCTTCTCTAGGTCACCAGTCCTTGAGTGTGTTCCTGTCATATGAAGAACCTTCTTTTATTTTGTCTGTGGTCCTTAATGATTGCTTGCTTGACTAGATCTGCTTTACATGACAGGTCCAGCAAGTATACTTCACAGGGCAATGCTTCATTCCCATCAAACAACATTCTGTTTCCTCCTTACTTTCTCTGTACCAGCACCTGTCTTCTCAGATTTTCTGGAAGTCTTGCTTTTGGTGATGTCTGGCTTACTCCAGTAAATAAGTGGCTAGGCATGTTCATGCCATCTATATCCTTATGCTTCTTCAGGTAATATAAATATATCTGCTTTCCTTTTGCCAAAAAGACATACTTGAAGATCTTCTGGCCTTCTCCTGGTCCTCCCTAGTGATATTGCTGGTGCCCGAGCCTGAAGAGGGGCACAGGCAGGTTCATGTGGTATTACACTTGACTGTGAGCAACGCAAAATGTCAGTAAGCCATTGGCACTGCCATGGCTTTATAGCATTTCTCCCAGCTGTGACTTGGAACAAACCGTTTTCATCTCCTTGTTTACAGGGAGTCAATCCTATCTGGGGGAGCTTTCATTCTGCCAGCACCTGTTATCATCTGCTCACTAGCAAAAGGGACACCAGCTGAAAAAAAGGCATCTCTCAGCCTCATGATGACATCTGAGAGGGGCTCTGTGTCAGAGAGACCCTGCTTACAGCAGACATCAGCGCAGCCAGACAAGGATTTAATCCATTTCCTGTCTTCCATTCATTCGTGTTATGTTTCTTTCCCTTATTGCACAAACTCCAGCTCTGGGTCAAGCCTTTGACAGAGAAGCATCTGCAAGATCTCCAGCCAAGCAGCTTTGCTTGTATGTCCTTGCTGCTTGTTCACTTGCTCTTGGGAACCTGGCTGATGTACTTTTGCAGGAGTGTCATCATCCTGGCTGGGATGGGATGGGCTGCTCTGTTCTTGTCCTCTACCCCAGACTCTTTATTTAGCTTGGGTGCTGAGTTGCTTTGGAGCAGTCTTGGCTGGAGACTTCTCCTCAGCAGATCTATCCTTGAGCTCTCTCCATTTGTGTAGTGAAGGCTTCAGCTTCAGCATGCCGTAGGATGTGCCTTTGCTTTGTTACGCTGCAAAGTGGACAGGTAACTTCCCAGCAGCCTGACTGAAGCTCCTTCTATATTTAAATATGCCATGTATCCATCTGAAGGAAGGGATAAAGTCTCTAGCTTGGTGTTTTGATGGCAACCAATTTCTGGGTCTCTGCTGCCTGGATGGTTGCACCCAACTCCCGGTAAACCCAGGCTGCTGAACTGCAACCCTTCTCCTGAGCAATTGTTCTGCTGCAGCAGCTGCAGGCTAGTGCACAGTCCTGTCGTGCTCAAGACACTGTGCTCCTCAAGGCTCACAGAGAAGAGTGGTCTCATAGGCCAGGCAAGGGGTTGAGACCTACTCTCAGTTGCTGGAGCTTTTGTGACTTCCTGTGCTTTTGGTTAAGCAATGTCACCTCACCTATAAGGTGAGAACAGTGCTTTTGTCTCACTGGGGTTTCTGACTTGGAGAATAAAACAACTTCTTGTTATACCCTAATTGGCCAAAATCAGCCTAATTTTGATAAGAGTGTTTGTGTATGGCTGTTATGGCCAGTAGAACAGTATCTCAGGAGGTAAATGGATGTGATGAGGAGCCTGTCAGATCATGTGCTGTTATGGCCTTCAGAAGACAGTCACTTTCTGCTTCAAACTGTCGTGACTGTGAAAATCCTTATCTCCTCTGCAAGCATGCTGCTTCAGATTGTGGCAGGATATTCTGACTTCTACTTGTTTCATCCTGGAAAAATGAATATTCCCAGCAAGGTTGCCTGAGCGTTTATCCTACTATTTTTTGCCATACTCAGTGGTCACATCCCTGTTTCACTCTAGCCTTGGAGCATCCTGTCACTGCAGCACTTTCTGCCTTCAGAGGATCTGGAGATTCCCCTGGAAACCTATAGCTGGTTTGTGCAGGAATGGGCTTACCTGATCACTGAAACCCCAAACATGAAGCAACTCACCTGTCAGCTTCAAACATCACTCAAAGGTGGGAGAAAGGAAAGGGGGAGAACTTTCTTGCAACCCAGCCCATCTGGGCTGTAATGCCCTCTCCAACTGCCAATCATTGCATAGTTTTTTCCTTTCAGTATTTTGGCTAGTTTGTCTTATCACAAATGCTTTTGATGACTTTTTAGTGTAAGCAGGCTACACATCTTGCATGGATCATTCTTGCTCTTTGGTGTTTTTGCATGTTGGGTTTTCTTTTTTGTTGTTTTCATTTCAAATGAACACATTTCTGCTCCTGGAGGGGTTTTACAAGCTAGTTTGCAGAATAACAAAGAAGGAATTCTCCAGGCTCATCCATTTTGGTCTTCTCTGCTTTTGAAGACTCTATTGCTACAGGGTCAGTAGGAGAAGTTTGGGATCTGTCACCCAAGAGATTGGCCTGTAGCTGATGTTTCTTTTCAGTTTCAGAAATGGTAATGCCACAGGGAAATCATTCTATCTCCTTTTTTTTTTCTTTTCAGTTAATTGAATAATAAACCCTAAAGCTTATTCCAGTGCACTAGGATTGCTATTTGAAGAGTATGTGTAACAGAACTTATGTGTTTAATTCCTTTATTTCTCTTGAAGATGTAGAGTCATATGCTTGTAAAAAAGTGCCTGCTCTTGCATGCACACATGGGAACTAAACTTAGGAAGAGCAGTTCTCCTGCAAACGGGACACATGGAGACTCTGGGTGTGTAAGGGATGGGAGCTGTAGCACAAAGACATGTTCCTGGGTTTGGGAACAGTGGGTGGCTGTGTGCTGCTGGATGGGCATGGGGGAGGACCGTCTGCTTTGGAGGTTGTGCACAGCACAGGTGTCCTCAGGCTGCTTACTAAAGGCCTTTTGATCTTGTCCAGATGTGTTGTCTGGGCACTCTTCCTCCTCGGGCAGTCTTCCCCCTGGCTGGTAGGGAGGATGTGCTGCTCTGCAATAGCACTGAGATCTAATTGTTGATAAGGACAGGAGCTGATTGCTCTGATGGCACAGAAACATCTGTTTCTATGTCCTTTGTCTTTTGTTTTGGGACTGGGAGACTGTAAAGTATTGCTCCGTACAGCTTAGGACAGCAGGTGTGTGAGTTTATGTTTTTTGGGCTTTAGACTTTCAAGTTGTGCAAATCAGATATGCTCAGAGTCCTCTTCCTCCCCTTTGGCAAGGGCCAGAGACACGTGCAACGGCCTCCTGCAGCTGCAGGTTTTGTTTTTTGTCCAGTGTTTGCAGGAGCACATTTGAAACTCCTCTGGTTACTTCTTCCTTGGGGAACCACTGTGTTTGTGCTAGGAAAGCTGGAAGAGCTGGGGCTGCTGGAAAGAAACAGAGCACAGGTCAGATTCATGAGTGCACTCATGAGTGAGTGCAAACAGGATGGCAAAGGTCCCTGTGTCAGCTGTGGCACTGGTTTGAGGTGAAGTTTTCTTGTCTGATTATATAGAGAAGGTACCTGGTGTAATCAGTGTCTGTCGGGCTTTGAGAGGATTGTTCTGATGGTCTGTCTAGAGTGGGGATGGTGGTGTTGAGACCCAAATATTCTTTTCTATGTTCATATTTGCCCAGTTCTTTCCAACCTCCCTTCTTTCCAAGGCAGCCAAGTACTTCAAGATTAGGTTACCTAACCTGATGTATTTAAAATCTGATTTCAGAACACCCTCATTTTCTATGTGGAATTTTAGATGTTTGGCATTTCTGTAAATTGGACCATGGGTACCAAACATTAGAGGAACTACCATGAGGTTTGTTCTGATCCTCTTTTAATGCAGAGGTAGCATTTGTTATAACACAAAGATGTTTGAAACACGTCAGTTATGTGTACAGGGTTGATATGTGACTTCATTGCCATGAGTAGTAAGAAGAGATCTTGGACTCCTTGATTTCCAGATTCCTTGTGAATTGAAAAGGAAAGTTCATTCCTTTTGTAATCCTGAAACCAAATAAGTGATGTTGAAACTTTTAACCTGGAGCTTGAATGAAAATGAATAGAAGCCTCTGAAGGTTGCTGAGGTCTCCTTGGGCACAAACTGCAACGCTGAATGAATCACACTAACAAAACAATCTCTTGTGATGTGGAAATGAGTTTCACGCCTTCCCTCTCATGTGGTCTTCGTGTACAAACAACTTTGTTTGTAAGTGTCAAAGGGCAGGGGAAATCCATAAAGGGGGAAGGTATTTCCTGTGTGTGACAGGCTGTCCTGCTTGGGTCATGGCAGAGATCACGCCTTTCTCTTTGACCTGATTTTGGAGGCTCTGATCCAAGAATGTGACACTTTCCCTTTCTTGTGTCACATCTGGCTGTTGTATTCAGTGACACTTCCTTGAGAGCAAAGGGAACATATCCTTGTGTGCTGAGGCGTGAGACTTGTTGGCTGCCGTCCCTCAATGTGTCCTGACCTCTCCAGTATTTCTAGCTTCATAGCCCCAAATCAGTTAATCATGTCATGCTCCCTCCTCAAGTTACTACTTCCTGGGCAGTCATTTAGAGGGACACATGCAAGCGACTGTTTGCCAAATGATGATTGCACACGTGTGAGCTCCTGGAGCTTGTCTGATATTGTCCAGGCAGCCTCCAAGGACAGGCAGTGTTTGATCTGATCTAGTAACAGCAGTGGCTGCTAGATGAGTTTTCTGGGTTCTACCCTTGAGGTTGCCCCTCTCCCCAGGACCTTGCTGGGAGCCTCAGAAAACCTGCTGGTAACTGATGCCTGTCTCTTGGAGCAGGGTGGCGGGTCCTGGTGGTTTGCTTCTCTGTGAAATGCTTGGAAGCTGCTGCTGAAAGATTGTGTTTGCTGAGTGCATCCTTTGGCTGTCTGGGATGCAGAGAGGTGGAGGTTGTGGCTCATCCCAAGCTCTTCTCTCACTGTGGTTTTGCAGATTTCTGTGCCAGTGTTTGTGGCTTGGGTGATGTTCAAGGGAAGGGCTTCCCTATCCTGCTGCTAATCCTTTTTCCTGCCTCTTGTGTTTTTCACACATCTTCATTCTGAGGCTTCTGATCTTTAACAGGTATCTTTTTTTTCATCTCCTTTTTCCTCTCCTTCCATTGCAACACTTCAGGTATCAGGCAGTGGTGATGCTTTGCTAAAGGAGTTTTCTTTGCTCCCTTCCTGCACTAGCAGTCAGAAATCTGCGTGATGTGACAATATGTGTAACAACAGACCTTGGTGCCATGTCACATGCTTGAGGAAAAATGATGCTATGAAGAACAGAGCAACTTTAGAGCAAATTGGAGCTAGCAAGCTGGGACCATTTCACATGCTTGACTCTGTGATGCTGAACAGAGCTGCAAATGTCAGGACTCTTCCAGGAAATTCAGGGTGGGTGGTAGGCTGTGACAGCTGAGCTCCCCGTTTGTCATACCCTGAGAAGTCCTTGCTCGTTTGAGGATTAAACTATAGCTACTTCCCCGACACAGAACTGCTGCCAAGATTCCAGTCTGGCTCAAGCCACTCTCCACAGTTCATAATAAAGTTTGAGAGAGCTTTAACATCTTGGTGTTGGCAGAAACATGGTTTTAAAATCATGCTGTGGTTGGAGACTAGCTGGCTCCAGACACCGGTAACAGGGCTGGAGACTTTCATCTGAAGGTCAAATACAGCTGTGGTGTTAGTGACAAAGTCTTGAACTTCTGACTGACCGTTTGGGGCTTACGTGTGGAAAGATGTCTCAAGTCCAATGCCAGGACCAGAAGTCAGGAGACTTGGGTTCAATTCCTGAACTTTGCCAGACCTGTTCTGAGAGACCCTCAGCAAGACATTTAAGTCTTTGTGCCTTAGGTCTCTCTCTGAAAAAGCACCAAAGGTCTACCTACATCAACATGGTGCCAAGTCCTCCAACTCACTCATGACTGCAAACTCCTGAGTACTATTGGATGCAGCAGCACAGAGAACTAGGTGGGACAAGCTGGCTCTGTCCAGCCTGTGTTAGACAAATACCTGGCTCACAGCTGTCAGAATTAGCAGTAACTGGTGTGGGTTTTGGCAGCTCAGAGGCTGAGGATGTAATGTTCTCTGGAGACAGCATTGCTCTCCCACCGCTGGGTGATGCTGCTCCACCTGCAGGCAGCCCTGTGCTCAGGAGGAAGCTGGTGTTGCCTTCCTCTCTGGTGGCTCTAGGAGAAGCTGGTTTCTGTCTTTGGCAGCAGCTCACTGAGAAATTGGGTTCCAAAGACTGCGTTAGCCACAGCTGAGCTGCTGCCTTCCTTCCAAGGCATACGTGGGCAGCCTCTCCTGGGAAGCCTTTGTTACTGCTCTTCAGAGTAACTGTGCAGGACTGTCCTGGATGTACACCTGTGCCTGCTACCCCTCAGAGGGTTTTGGGGTGAGATTCATGCAATTTCTAGCTCCACTTTGGCCTCATGCCCAGCCAGGGCAGTGCTCTGTCTCCCGGCAGCTCTTGGCACTGCGGGAGGAGTCTCTTCCCCTCGAGGAGACCTGAGTGCTCAGGGCTTGTGTCTGCCTGGCCTGGAGAGAGAAGCATAAAGCTGCAGCCTGCAACCCTGTAATCCCACAGCTCCTGCCTCTCCCTGTGTGTGCCAAATTCCTTTGGCTGTTAAATACGGGGAGGAATTTCAAGGGGACCTAGTAGAGTGTGATGACTTCTGTGTTTGCTTTTAGCTTCATGAATAGCAGCAGTGGCTTGTCTGGCTGGATATTGGGAAAGCTCTGATCTGCCAGCTTTGAAGGACTGCTGTTTTAAAAGAAAAGCTGGCATTTATGCAACTGTCCCTTTTGTGTGGACTTCAGAATCACTGGTGCCTTGCAGAGGTCTGCTGGTAGCCTTCTAGTCTCCAGTGGAGCATGGCAGTGCTTGGGCTTTAATTGGGACCCTGGGGGTACTGTGAGCTGTACACAGAGCTAACAAATGTGTCCTGCAGGACCTCAGCTGTGGGGAGGAAGAGTGCAACCCTTCTGCAGAGGGGGAAATCTGAGGCATGGGTCAACTAGCTGGGAAAAAGGCTCTGTGGAGATCAGTGATGTAGTGTTGTCATGATGGTGATCTTGGTCAGGCTGATGTGTCAGTGCACCCCAGTTCTGTGTGGTGGGGTGGGAGAAGACAAGGCATCCAAGAGCTTTTCGTAAGAGTATTTTGGAAACTCTCTTAGTACTGAGGAAAGATAGCTACATAGAGGTAGGGTAAGGGAAACGAGTCATCACCTCTCCTGCTTGCAACCACTTGGCCTCCACAAAGCATGCTGCTGGTATTTGGAAGGATCATAGAATGGTTTGGGTTGGAAGGCACCTCAAAGATCATCTAGTTTCAACTCCCGTGCCATATCAGGGACACCTCCCACTAGACCAGGTTGCTCCAAGCCCCATCCAACCAGGGAGAGGTGTGGGGAAGAGTATGAGGGCTTAAGGAGAAAAATAAGGGTTGTTGAATGAGATCCATGCTGTGGTAAACCCCTGCTCTGTTATCATAGAATCATAGAATGTTTCAGGCTGGAAGGGACCACTAGAGGTTGTCTTGTCCAACCTCCCTACACAAGTAGGGACACCTCTACCTAGATCAGGCTGCTCAAAACCCCATGAAGCCTGACCTTGAATGACTCCAGGGATGGGGCCTCCACCACCTCTCTGGGCAGCCCATTCCAGTGATCTACCATCCTCATGTTAAAGAACTTTTTTCTAATATCCAATCTAAATCTCTCCTTTCCTAGCTTAAAACCATTACTCCTGGTCCTACCATTACAAACCCTTTTGAATAGACCTTCCCCTGTCTTCCTGTAGCCCCCTTCAGGTATTGGAAGGTCACTATAAGGTCCCCCCGGAGCCTTCTCTTCTCCAGGCTGAACAGCCCCAACTCTCTCAGCCTGTCTTCATACTGAAGAACACTTTGTGTGTCTCCTTTTTCTGCAGCTAGGGGTGGCTGAGTGCTCTGGGGATATATCTGGGCTGAGTTAGTAGCAACACCACCCTTGACTAGGTAAGTGCATTCTACTGACTTCTTGTTTGTGTTAGTTACAGGACTCTCATCAGGCCCACGTACAAAATGTCCTACCGAACTGTGACCATGCTGGAGTGGAGGTGCTGTCCTGGCTTCATGGGGAGCAACTGTGAAGAGGGTGAGTTATCAGCATGCATCTCTCCTTACAGAGCAGCTGGTGGATATGTGGATGGACTGGCTGGGTAGGTTTTGTTTCTTAATTTCCTCTATGCCTCTCAAACACGGGAGCAAATCACCTATTCTCTTCACTCCCCATCATCTGAATATTCACACACAACCTCCAAAGGGTGGTCTTGGAAAACAGATCCTAGTGAATGTCTGCAAAGAAGCCTGAACAGGGAGGGGGAAGAAATGAAGAAATGGGTCCTCAGGGGTGACCTGTTTATGGATGTGCTCACACTTGCTGTCCACACTGCACAGACCTTCAGAAAATGTGCTTTCTCCATGTCAGGGTGTTTCTTCTCGACATCCCACTGTCACCACCATCAGTTGCTGTAGCTGATGAAAGCTGGTCCCTGGATGGGTGATTGTAAAAGTGTTATGCCTGTGAGGTCTGGACACAAATAATATGTGTTCCCAGAGAGTTTTGAATTAAATTGGGCACCTTCTGTTCCCTTTCGTGTCCTCCTCCTGACTTACTGGTGCAACATTCAGGTTGCACAGTGCATGGGAAAACACAGTTCAGGGTTTGGCATCTGATCGTTAACACAGAGGAAAGCAGAGGGCTCTTTCCAGAGCTGGAAGAAAGGAAAGTCTTTTCCCTTTCTCATCATGATGAACAAAAAGGGAATGTTTTGCATTTCCTTTCCTGATACTTTCTGCTTTAACTGTTGCTTCCGGGACTCTGAAACAAATCCTGCTTCTCCACTGAGCTTCAGGTTTAAGCACTCAGGCATCTGTTGAATCTGTGTCACGAGTGTTCATGTGAATGGGCGAGTAACTAAGCCTTGAGTTGTCTGTTTGCGTCAGGTCAACACAGCCCGTGTCTGCTGGCTGGTGATGGGTCATTAGGGTTGTCCGACATCTCTAGGACTCTACTCTTTGTAGCTGCACCTCGTTTCCTTTATGCTGCGGCATCTTGGTGCTAATCACACAATTCAGGCAAATGTATAACTAGGAAATTGTCTCATTACAGTCACAAAGAACGATGGTTGCAGACAGAGCTCACTTGAGGCTGCTGAGGAAACAATAGCTTCTCAGAAGCTCAAGAAAAGCCTTACAAAGTGACAAAGCTGCCCTAAAATGCAGTCTGCAGAGGAGAATCATAGAATGGTTTGGGTTGGAAGGGACCTCCAAAGGCCATCTAGTCCAAACCCCCTACAATAAGCAGGGACATCTCTAACTAGGGCAGGTTGCTCAGAGCCCCGTCAAGCCTGACCTTGAATGTCTCCAGGGACGGGGCCTCCACCACCTCTCTGGGCAACCTGTTCAAGTGATCAACCACCCTCACAATAAAGAACTTTTTTTTCTGATATTCAATCTAAATCTACCCTTTTCTAGCTTAAAACCATTGCCCCTCATCCTGTTGTTACAAACCCTCGTGAATAGTTCTTTCCTGCCTTCCCATAGGCCCTTTTCAGGTACTGGAAGGTCGCAATAAGGTCTCCCCAGAGCCTTCTCTTCTCCAGGCTGAACAGGCCCAATTCTCTCAGCCTGTCTCCATAGGAGAGATGCTTCAGCCCTCCGATCATCTTTGTAGACCTCCTCTGGACACATTCCGACAGGTCCATGTCCTTCTTGTGTTGGGGGCTCCAAAGCTGGACACAGTTCTCCAAGAGCTTTGCATTTCAGCATCCTGCGAAAAAGTGAGCCTGGTAAAGGGAAGCTGCTTGGATTCTTACCTGTCACTGCAAGGGAGAGGGATGCTGAGGATTGTTATTTCCAAAGTAGTGGCTGCTCCACCTGGCCAAGGTTGTGAGCAGGGACCCGAGGAGCTGGTGTGTGCAGCCCACTGGTGCCCAGAGGTCTGAGCATGTGTCAGTCATTATAGCTTAGTGGTGCTGCTGGTGTAAAGGAGAGAACCCAGCTCCCTCCTGTAGCGCCAGGTCTGTCTCAGCAAAGTTCAGTGGAAAGCAAAAGCCAACATAAGCTTGTTTGGGAAAGTCAGCAGCGATCTCACAGGAGTAAGTCTGTGTAATGAGGTGACAATTTTATGCGGTCAATTTTCAAGTTGGAACTGTTCTTTTGGGCCTGGATATGGCCTGTGGAGTGTGAGCAGAAAGTCAGTAGCAAGCCCTCACTTTCATGTGTGAGATTCTTTTTACCTTTTTTTTTTTCCCTGCTCTAAAACATCTGGTGCTACTGACAGTCCTGTGCTCTTGAAAGGAGAAGGAAAATAAAAAGACCCCTTGTGTACAGCTGAGCTGTGCCACTCTAGTTTCTAGCAGTAGGATTGACGCTAGTGGTGTACACAGCACATCAAGCTGTTCCAAGGCATCAGTTTTAAAATCGAAGTATTTACTTGCTCCTTAATGTTAATTCTTAATGTTAGTGTCACTTAGAATTGTAAGTAAAAGAGGCTGAGGAGAGGTTTTTAGGGATTTATGGCAATCCAATATAAAGCCTTTTATACTCTTTCTTTTCTGCATTCTCTCGTAGTACAAATTTGGTTCCTCTGAGAGGGCAGGATGGTTAAATCTATGTGGGTCCTTCCTGGAAAAAACAGACAAAAGTAAACAGAAAACTAAGCTAAAACAAAACCAAACCAAACCAGTGCAGTTGTGAAGCCACAGCAAAGTAGCAAGGTAGAACCTCAAAATGCTTTCATCATCGTTTGATATTAGATTTCTCCTCGGTATTTCACTGCACTTTTGAAGTTGATATGAGGTGTAGGTATGATTGAAGGCAGATTGGACCTGCACTATTTTTAACTGGCCTTCTCGCTATGCTCCAGTCCTCTGACAGTCACTGTTGTTCTCCATGTGCCAGCAGAATGGCAACTACAATGATGAGCTCCCACTTCAAGATGTCTCCTGTTTCCAGAGACTGAAGTTAAAAGTTTTCTTTCCCAATGGCCCTGGAATAGCAAGGTTGGATTTTCATGAGTAGGACAGAGGAAGCCGGGAGATAATGGAATGGTCAAGCACACACAGCAGTTTTGAGAGTTGTGTGTGTGTGGTCATGGCTGCAGGGTCCCTTCTTCAGAGTGATGGTGGGTTTTGCATCTTGATGCTTAGAAGATCCTATCAATTGATTCCTCCTTTAATCCCCAGTGAGCAGGGTTGATACTTGCTCCTTTTTTGTGCTGTTCTGAAAGAGTCTCTTTAGAGGAGCCACTGTAGCCTGTCTGGAGGATGGATTATTTTACGAGCTCTGCTTTTATGAGGCCTTCCTTGCCATTTTTAGATTTCTTTTAGCATTTTAAGAGGGAAGATGGGATGGCGGGAGGGCGAACCAAGGAAACCAAGTCAAAGAACTTGCAATAATTCAAAGGCTGCAGTACGTGCGTACTTGTTATATCCCAAACAGCAGGTCAGCTTCTCTTTTTCAAAGGAGACAGTCCAGTGTGGATGTCCAGCCCCAGAGTACAACAGCCTCCTGATGAGACTGGCTCTCTGTAACCCACCGTCCATGAGAGGACTCCCCTTCTGCAGTATCATACTGCTTTCTGATAGAACAAGCTCTTTGATGCAATTTGGTTATTGCAGAGTGTCTCGACCCTTAGCTAATAAGTTTAGCTTGAGAAAGTAACCACTTAACTGTCACTGGCATTAATGCTGATGCTGCACATTGTTTAGATTTAGATGATCTTGGGAATTCCAACTCTTGCATTGTAGCTGATAAAGAGCAGCATGGTCTGAAGGAAGCTCAGCTCTAGACGTGGGTGGAGATTTTGCTACTCAGCAGGCTATTAATTTACCAAGGTGGACTTGGCTGCTTCCAATCTGTTTTGTTTTTTGAGTCGACACTGCTTGAGGCTCTCCCCGCTTCCCTTCCTTGCTTTCTCTTCAGCCAAAGTATGTCAATATTTGAGAGGTCTCTAATTCCTTGATTATTTTTGTAGAGCTGTGACCAGCTAGTTGAGTAGGAAGCCCTAGGTGTACCAGGGCTTCCTGAAAGATTTTGTGTGACTTTCTTGAATGGAGAAAGAGACTTGATGCAAACAAATCTGAATTTAACTGTCAGTAGATACTAACTTTTTATTTTCCAGGTTTAGGGGTTTTTTGTTTTGTTTAAACTGGAGTCCAAGCCTAGGACAGGAAATTAATCTACTGAGCCACCCAGTCTGCTGACTGCTGATATAAAGAACATATGGACAAGGGCAGTGCAGAGGTGAAGTGGTTTAGCTATTGCAATCATGCATCAAGCTGATTGATTTGAATCCAAGATGATGCTGACATTTCAACTAAGCCTTTTTTCTGTATGGCTGAAAGTTCAAAGGCAAGTGCAATCCCCTGGGAGAGGAAAAGTGTCCCTAGCAAATTCAGGGGCTTGGTGCTGCCCTACAGTGATCCAGCCAGGCAAGGTCTTATTTCACTTTACAAATCTAACACAGATTTCTTTCGTGTTTGTTTGTATTGCTTGAATCTGGGACAGTAGCCAGTATGTTAATTACCTCAGAAGCAGATTGATGGTAGACACCTTAGCTGTTTGGGCGAGAAGCAGCTCCAAGAGTAACCTCAGCACCTCTAAAGTGATGCCATTGTGTGTCCAAGCAAACTCTTGTTGTTGTTGCATAAGAATAGAATCATAGAATTGTCAGGGTTGGAAGGGACCTCAAAGATTGTCTAGTTCCAACTCCCCTGCCATGGGCAGGGACACCTCCCACTAGATCAGGTTGTTCAGAGCCCCATCCAGCCTGGCCTTAAAAATTTCCAGGGATGGGACTTCCACCACCTCTCTGGGCAGCCTGTGCCAGTGTCTCCCCACCCTCCTGGGGAAGAACTTCTTCCTAAGGTCTCATCTGAATCTCCTCACCTCTAGTTTTGACCTATTCCCCCCAGTCATACCACTACCCGACATCCTAAAAAGTCCCTCCCCAGCTTTCTTGTAGCCCCCTTAAGATCCTGGAAGGCCACAATAAGGTCCCCTCGGAGCCTTCTCTTCTCCATACTGAACAACCCCAACTCTCTCAGTCTATCCTCATAGGAGAGGTGCTCCAGCCTCTGATCATCCTCGTGGCCCTTCTCTGGACACATTCCAGCATGTCCAGATCTTTCTTGTAATAGAATCGGACACAGGGCTCCAGGTGGGGTCTCATGAGGGTGGAGTAGAGGGGCAGAATCCCCTCCCTCAACCTGCTGGCCATGCTTCTCTTGATGCAGCCCAGGATACAATTGGCTTTCTGGGCTGCAAGTGTCCACTGATGACTCATGTTGAGCTTCTCATCCACCAGTACCCCCANTTGAAAATGGGGGTTATGTTTCCCCTTTTCAAGTCAGTGGAGACTTCACCAGACTGCCAGGACTTTTGGAATATAATAGAGAGAGGTTTATCCACCTCATCTGCCAGTTCCCTCAGTACCCGTGGGTGTATCCCATTGGGGCCCATGGACTTGTGCACTTTCAGGTTCAGCAGATGGTCACCAACCCCATCTTCACTTACAATGGGCAGTTCTTTCTGCCAGCCCCTGCCATTATCTTCTGTGACTCTGGGAGTGTGGCTGGAGCCCTTGCCAGTGATGACTGAGGTAAAGAAGTCATTGAGAACCTCGGCCTTCTCCGTATCACTTGTCACCATCTCTCCCATTTCCTTTCTGAGGGGGCCCACGCTTTCCTTAGTCTTCTTTTTACCATTAATTTACCTGTAGAATTTTTGCTCTTCCCCTTGATCTCCCTGGCTAGATTTAATTCTAACTGAGCTTTAGCTTTTCTAACCAGGTCTCTTGCTACTCGGGCAGCTTCCTTATATGCCTTCCTTTCCAGCTGTCCTTTCTTCCACTCCTTGTAAGGTTTCTTTTTGTGTGAGAGTGTCCAGGAGCTCTTTGCTCATCCAGGCAGGTCTCTGAGCACTCTTTCCTGCCTTCCTCTTTGTTGGTATACTTTGCTCCTGGACACAGAGGAGGTGATCCTTGAATACTGACCAGCTGTCCTGGGCCCCCCCCTTCCCTCTAGGGCTTTGTCCCATGGTACTTTGGCCAGCAGATCCCTGAAGAGGAAGGTAGCCTTCAGGCTGCATGCCTGAAGTCCAGGGTCATAAGCTTGGAATATATCCTCCTAGTTGCCCTAAGGATCTTAAATACAAGTAGTATAGAAAATTTGAGCAGCCTTGTTCAACTAATGGTTTAATTTGAGAAATTCTCTCTCCCCTTTCAGTTCTTGGAATATTTTTATTTACTTTAAATAACTATTGTTTGCATCTTGTCATCCTGATATTTTTCAACTTCTTAGATTTCCATGTGTTTACAATTTTCCGAGCGGCCTAAGAAAATGAGGACTTTCCTCTTGGTATGATAGAGTGCAAAAACCCTCTCATTTTTTACTGCTGTTCACAAGGTTTCCTGATCTCAGGAGAGATGCAGAATACCACTGCCAGGAAAAGCTTAAACTAGCAAATGTAATTATGATACAAAACTTGATGAGGCCACGAGAGTGAATATCAGAACTAGAGACCTGGAAGTTTGAAAGTGCATTAAATTGCTCTATAAAGAAGGGTATTCAAAGTGGTGTTGATGGGACCTCACTTCTCCAGATCCTGGTTTCCTCCCCTGTGAACCATTAAACATAGAACTGACAATCTAAGTGAAAATACAATGTTAAGATTATGGAGTAACATTTCACATAATATCACAGTAGTTCTCCTTAGGAGCTGGGCTTGTGGGAGTGTTTTTCCTTTTGTCAAGTACTTCAGTTCCTTCTTATTTCTCCTTCTTCCTTGTGGCCGCTGTTGGAAGCAAGGGATTCAAGTCTGTGTGTCACGTGCAGCAAGTAGCAGAGCTCTTTGCTACTTCTGGGCATTTTTGTTTGCCCTTAGAAACAAAGAGTAAGAGGGAGGCAGAGGGAGTCAAGAGAAGCATTGCATTGTTCCTGGGGCTGCTCAATCATAGAATCATAGAATGTATCAGGTTGGAAGTGACCTTCAAAGGTCATCTAGACCAACCCCCCTACAATAAGCCGGCACATCTCTAGGTCAGGTTGCTCAGAGCTCCATCAAGCCTGACCTTGGATGTCTCCAGGGATGGGGCCTCCACCCCCTCCCTGGGCAACCTGCTCCAGTGTTCCACCACCCTTGTATTAAAGAACAGTGATGTTTTCCTACTTCAGCAGAGTCCAGCTCCTGTCCTAACCAACGCCAAAGCTTCCATTTGAACAGGGACATTCTCCCAGAGGTGGTTTTCTTGGCACTCTGTGGTCAGCAGGGCAGTGTCTGGCAGCCTGAGGTACCTTCCTTTCAAGTTTGGATCTAGCACAGATCCTTGCACACATGTAGCTCTACTAGAGACTGGCTTAGTATTTCCTTAGTAAAATGTGACTTTACTCTCATTTTGAGACCTTTGTTTCAAATTTGATTCCACTTAGCAAACTTACTTCTAAAAATATCTTCTCATTCCAAAGTTCAATGTAGATATTATTGACTTATGTAAATACATGTTACAGTCTATTAAGTGCAACCAGAATTTCATAATTATCTAGTTAGTAAAACAATCATTAAGTAGGTAGTACAATGTGATAATTAACTCCGTAAACCTACCTTCAAAAATATTTCATGAAAAAACATCAAAACATGTTGCTCGCCCTTGATGGAATTGCTGGGGCATGAAAGCAGCTTCCTGAGTAAGGATGTTTGTGTACCTATAGTACATAGGTGTTGGATAGTATCTACCCTGATATTTTCTTCTGTAGCATGCACCTCCTGCTCCTTCATCTGTTCTACCTCCTTCTGCTTGTCTTTCTGGTGACCTCTTCAATATAAGGCAGAAGGTCCACCAGAAGTTTTCCAAACTACTCCACAATGTGTCACCCAATTCCAGTCCACTCCCATTGCCAGGCTGACCATTCAGCAACCTCTGGCTTCAGGCATAACATGTGTGTCACCCTTGATCAAATTTTCGAGGAGTTCCTGGAGTGTGTGGTCACTATTGGAAGAATATGCAGCCTGCTGAGAGCGCTTTCTGGCATCACTGCTGTGTGACTACTTGAACAATTTCTAAATGTTCATCTTCTCTTTTGATACACAGTCAAAAAAAAAAAAGAAATCCCTGTCAAATTTCCAAAGATTTTGACACTGCATTCCAGCATCCGAGTAGTTACATTTCTTTGGACATTTTTAATCTGAACAGGGAGAATTTTATTCAGCACCTAATGTCAAAATATTTGGAGTGCTAAATATCTGCAGATGTTATCCTAACGTAATTAGGAAAGCCGTGTGCTGTGCTGTTGCATTGTCCCCATTTTTTAGCTCCCATCGAATTACTGTAGTGTGGAGATAATCTTTATTTTGATAAGCTATTTGTTTGCTTTCCAAAATATATCACAGAATGGCTGAAGTTGGAAGGGCCCTCTGGAGATCAACTTGTCCAACCCCCCTGCTTCATCAGCTCACCCAGAGCAGGGGGCCCAGCATCGTGTCCAGGCCCCTTTGGAATCTCTCCAGAGAAGGAGACTCTACAACCTCTCTGGGCATCCTGGGCCAGGCTCAGACACCTTCACACCAAAGAAGTTTCTCCTCCTGCTCAGATGGAACCTCCTGGGTTCCAGTTGGTGCCCATTGCCCCTTGTCCTGTCACTGAGCACCACTGACAAGAGTCTGGCCCCATCCTTTTGCCCCACCCTTTAGATATTTATATTTATTTAGCTATTTATATTGGATGCTTTCTGTTTGTCTTAGCTGCGTATTTGTTCATTCACAGATGACAGACTCACCTATTTATAGTTAATGGCTTTCCTGTTAGTTTGCTCTACTTCTAATCAGGAGTGAACATAACCTTACCTTGGGTGGAGCTGACACAGGACCAGGCTGTGGGGCTCTGTGTGTATCTGCTCTGCCTGGAGCATTCTTACCATGCTGGCAGGATCTGCCAACTGCTGTCAAAAGAGACAAGTGTGTGGGGCTTCTTTAACAACTTCAGCCTGTCCATAGGTGCTGGTATAAGTAATGGTAGGCATGTTTTCTGGGAAGTGGTGGGGTGCAGCAGGAGAAGATTGGAGCTGAGAAGGAAGTCCTGTGTGGTTGACTTGCACTTCTGAGTTCTGTAGTAAAGCAGGTTCTGCTGTTACACAGAATGGATGCCAGTGGCAAGGTCTGACTCTTCCATGTCTCTCCAGTGTTGCTACTTTCTAAAGAAGTTTCATTTTCATCTTCTATGCACCTGCCTTTACCGTATGAAAACAAGGTGAGTAGCAATCATGATCCTGGAATTGCTGAAAAGATCAAAAATGCTGAATTATTAGAACAGATGATCTATAAAACCGGGCAGAGTTTTCATTTTTGCCTGTTGGAGATGGCTTGGGTTGGCTCTGCCTTCAAGCAAGAAGCCTCTTGAGGTTCTTTTTAATCTGCTTCAGTGACAAAGCAGGTAAGTGCCGATGGGCTGGGCTACATTAGGGGCAACTGTTGTCAAAAACATGGTCAATGTTTGACAGGAGCTGCCTCAGGCAATGCTGGCTTAGTGGAGTCCTGCTCTGAGTACTTGTGATCCTGGTAAGGACATAAAGGGTAGTAATCTTGAAGCACTCAGCAAAGCAGGTAAACATCGAGGAGAAGGTCCCCAGAAAGAAATTGCTTTTGTTAGGGTGTTATAATGCCTTGATCATAGGAGGAGATGAGTGAAATTTCCAGGATGCTGCTGGTAAGGAGCTCTGCAAGGGGACACAGTGCTGAACTCTGCTGTGAGGAGAGCTTGAGTTGGGGTGGAAAAGATGGGCCTTTGACTTGATGGTTGGTTACTGAATGGCAAATGCTGCCAATTCTTATTTATCTGTGATTCTGGTGGGTTTTTAGCAGGTTAGGACTTCCTGCTGGGATCAACTCATCAGCCAGGAGAATGGAAGCATGGAAAACTTGGGCACTGAATACCTCTTTGTCTTGACCAAAGATTCAGTGATGGTGAACCTGAGAGCCTTTAAGAAGTACTTTTTCTATTAGATTTGTATAAGCACTCTTGGACACATCTCTGGTAGTTGATTAATTAGATACTGAAACTTTTGCACCCAGGTGAGCTCTTGAATTACTTGGGAATAGAACTTCAGAGATGTGGGTTCTGAAGAGCCCATAACAACCTCTTGACAGTGTCTTCTTCCTTTCATAATCCCTCCTGCCTCCTTCAACTTTATGCTTTTAACTCACTATTTTCTCATTTACATGGTCCCTTCAGAGCTCCTGTCTTCCCCCCAGATTATCACTTCTTTCCCATTCACCCTCACAATGATGAACCTTTTGTTTGCTTGATGTCATAGGTTTGGCCCTTCAATGGGTTTGGAGTTCAGGTTTGTTTTGGGGGTATGGTTTTGTTGGTTTAGGTGTCTTTTTTTTTTAAAAATATATTTGGTCTTCTCAAACTTAGTAAACTGATGAAATCTAGGATTGCCTCAGAAATATAGAGCTGGCCTTGCTTTTGTCAGGTTTAGAAATGCTTCTGACATAGAAGCAATTCTGCTTTTACTGCAGAGAGCTGGAATAACTGTCAGTAGGCCATGCTAAACTCTAATCCTTAGGTGGACAATCATCAGCTTGGAGGGCAGTGAAGGGATGAGGTGGACATGACACTTTTTTTTTTTTCTTTTAAATATTTATTTTGGCAAGCGGCAGGATGATCTCCCTGAAAACCTGTCCACAGAAGCTGTCCTAGCATGAGCTGTGCAAAATGTCCTCCTGCCCTTTCAGAGAAGTCTGAAAAATGTATAATGATGAGATAGCCAAGGTGGGTATTCATAACTTGGGGACATAACTTGTGTGGTTTATTTGCTACTTTCACAGGTGGCTGGGCTGTATGAGAGGAGTGGATCCTTTGATTTCCAGTGTCAAAATCAGGAGATGTCTTCTGATGGCTGCTAGGTTTTGCCACCTGCCTTCCTAATCTGTGTGGGATGAGTCGATGATGCTGGTCCATAGAATCATAGAATGGTTTAGGTTGGAAGGGGCCTTTCAAGATCACCTAGTTCTAACCCCACCACCACAGCAGGGACACCTCCCACTAGACCAGGCTGCCCAGGACCTCATCAACCAGGTCTTGAGCACTTCCAGGGATGGAGCATCCATAACCCCCCTGGGCAACCTGTTCCAGTGTCTCACCACCCTCTGAGTAAAGAATTTCCTTCTAACTTCTAATCTAAATCTCCCCTCTTCCAGTTTGAACCCATCACCCTTCATCCTATCACTAGAGGCCCTTGTGAAAAGTCCCTTCCCAGCTTTCTTGTAGCCCCTTCAGATCCTGGAAGGCCGCAATGAGGTCTCCCCTGAGCCTTCTCTTCTGCAGGCTGAACAAGCTCAACTCTCTCAGCCTGTCTTCATAGGAGAGGTGTTCCAGTCCTCTAATCATCTTTGTAGCCCTCCTCTGGACCCTCTCCAACAGGTCCATGTCCTTGTGCTGGGGGCTCCAGAGCTGGATGCAGAGCTCCAGGTGGGGTCTCACAAGAGCAGAGGGGCAGAATCACCNTTGCCCTTGGTGAAGCCATGTTGGTTGCCAGCAATCACCTCATTTTCCTGTGCCTTAGCAGAGCCTTCAGGAGAATCTACTCCATGATCTTGCCAGGCACGGAGGTGAGACTGACCGGCCTGGAGTTGCTCAGGTCTCCCTTTTTTCCCTTTTTGAAAATGGGAGTGAAGTGGGCACTTCACTAGACTGCCAGGACTTCTCAAATGCAATGGAAAGTGGCTTGGCAACTTGGTCTGCCGTCTGCCTCAGGACCTGTGGATGGATCTCGTCAGGTCCCATGGGAGTTGTGCACCTTCAGGTTCTTTAGATGGTCTCAAACCTGATCTTTATTTAAAATGGGCAGATCTTCCTTCTTCCAGCCCCTGCTTTTTTCTTCCATACCTTGGGCGTTGTGACTAGAGCCTTTGCCAGTGAGTTCCATTAAGAATAGAGGAGGGATGACTTTGAAGCAATTTTACCTAAACAGACCTGGTTATTGCTATTATTATGAGTCGTGTGAAAATAGACGTAAGGTTGGAGGACTTGGATAAACCATCACTTCTGTCCAAGGTAAGGACTTTTGTCTGATGCAGAGCATGCTGGAAAGTTCACACAGCTGCTGCCAGTGTAGTGTCCTCCTGGAAAAAGGCAGATGTGGCACGTCATGCTGTCAATCCTACAAATGGAGTTAGGGCTGAAATAATGAAAAATGTTCTGAAAAACTCCATCGCCTTTTTTACAGAAATTCCTGTTGAAGGTGGTCGAGGAAGGGTGGAGTTGGGTTTATGACAAAAATGATCAGTTTTTGGAGTGCACACCACGCTACCAGTTGTGTATGGAAGAGCTAAATGAGAGGAGTAGGTCCTAATTGGTGTCCACTGTGCGTTTTGGTGCCTTTCAAGTGAATTATAGATAACAATGGAGGAAGAATTAAAACCACCTGCTGAAGCTGTTTCTGAGCTTCCTTGCTGCTGCAATAACTTTTTTTTTTATCAGGAATAGGAAATGAGGCTTGGGCTTTTAATACGCAATGCCCACAATTGGAAAGGGTGACACTGGAGAGCAGGATTTTTCTGTCACTGAATTTGTGGGGCTATTGCAATTTAATGGGCTGGATTGTGTTTAATTTTTGAGCATAACAGTTAGAAAATCACAGCTCCCTTCCCATGACTTCTCAAGGACTTAGTTATGAAATGTGTGTACTTAATGTTGCTGTCACAGTGTCAAATAGAGGAAGAACTTGTTGAATGTCTTCCAGAAGAATACTTGAGTGGCCCAGTAATGCCTGATATGCAGAGTGCCATCTCTTTTCTTATGAGTGCAGTGATTTATTTGGTTCTAATTATCCTGGATATCTGCCCCTAGCAGCAGTGGAGACTCATGCAGACATCAATGGTGGTGAGGATAAGTGAGGATGAGGGGAATATTCCTGGTTTTCATTCCTAGATATAACCTTCACCTCTAGGTGTGACTCTGGGTTCAGAGTCCTGCTGCCATCTCCTATTTCTGCCTTGTCGCATACTGGAGGGGAGATGAGACCATACTTTGCACCACATGAGTTCTAAGAGTCCTGTGCAGAGCTGCTCCCATAAAGAGTTGTCACTTTGTGTGAGTGATGGAAGAATATCTCCTACTGCTGAGGTTCAAAGACAGGAGAGCAAAGGAAGTTCATTAAGATGGGAGACTTCACTGGCAGCTTTCCAGAGATGGCAGATGGACAGGCCAACACACACTTTTTTGCAGAGTATCCTGATAACGTTAAGCAAAGCTGTTGACAGTGCAAGCTGTTTGCTTGTGCAAGAGGCAAGAGGGGTGTAGGGTGGCTGCAAGACAAAGGGGAAAGACTGAAGAAAGCTGTAGAGTACACAGGGAGCGGTGCAGTTGGTAGCAAGCTGAACTGGAGCCAAGCTTGAGGGTGAGGCAGATGGAGATCTTTCTGTTTCTACCTTAGGGACTCTTGCCTTTTCTTTTCCATGTAGGTTTTTCATTAGACGAGTTAATGCAATTGGTGCAATAACATTGTGTTTTTTGTGATAACTAATTCCAGTTGTGGGCTACTCAAAAACATCATGTTCATGCAAGTGCAGTACCTAAGCAAGCTAAGCCTCATCTACACAAAAGCTTTCTCCAGGCAGAAGAGATTTACTGGGGACCTAAATCTCCAATACAACTGTAACAAGTATTCTGGGGTGCTCTGCTATGTAGAAATGCAATTGCAAGGAATTGAGATGCAGGTTAAATGGGATTGCAAGCCCAGGAGTAGGAGCAGAAGTGGATTGGAGAGAGAAGTTTGAGATTTGGTTTCATGTTTTTTAGAAGTCTTGAAGGTGAAAGCAAGAGGTGGGCATCAAATTCCCATGCTGCTGAATCCTAGACTTTATTTTTACTCATAGAATCATAGAATGATTTGAGTTGGAAGGGACCTCTAAAGATCATTTAGTTCCAACCCCCCTGCCGTGACAGCGACACCTCCCACTTGGTCAATGTGGCATTGAACAGTTCTAGGGAGGGGGCATCCACAACTTCTTTGGACAATCTATTCTAGTGCCTCACCACCCTCAGAGTGAAGAATTTCTGCCCTACATCTAATCTAAATCTCCTCTCTTCCAGTTTAAAACCATTACCCCTTGTCCTATCGCTACAAGCCCTTGTAAAAAGTCCCTCCCCAGCTTTCTTGTAGGCCCCCTTCAGATACTGCAAATTTGCAATAAGATTTCCTTGGAGCCTTCTCTTCTCCGGACTGAACAACCCCAACTCTCTTAGTCTGTTGTTGTAGGAGAGATGTTCCAGCCCTCAGATCATCTTTGTGGGCCTTGTCTGGCCCTGCTCCAGCAAGTCCATGTCCTTCTTGTGTTGGTGGCCCCAAAACTGGATGCAGTTCTCCAGGTGGTGTCTCACCAGAGCAGAGGGGAAGAATTCCTTGTTATGAAAAGGGAAATCAAAAGTGTTCCTTTAAATGCTTTCCAGTGGAGTTGAATTTCAGTTTAACATGGAGAAGCATCAGGCAAAAGCATGTTCAGTCTATAGTGTTCCAACCACGTCTTCTCTCCGGGAGCTAGTTAGCAGGATAAAGACAGCCAGGTTAGTACAGCTCCATTTGGGAAGCTACAGGAACGTGCAGTAGATGGAGCGACTTTGGAATATGCAGTTTGCTAAGAAGAAGCCCCATGCTGTGATTAGTAGGGGTTCAGACTGTGTCAGTTCGGGCAGAGGTGTCAAGTGGAGTTGTACCAGGGACTGGTCTTAGTCCAGCATGGCTTGCTTTTTCATTTTGAAGTCAGTGTTAGGAGAAGAGAGAGCCCTCTGATCAGATCTGTGTGCTAGAGGCTGAGCAGTAGTGGAAATACCTGCTAGACAAGGATTTAAATGCAGTCACATCTTGATTAAATTGTAGAGTGGGGCAGAAATCTGAAAAATGAGATTCAATTAAGGACAGTCAGTGGCAGGAATAATGAAATGCACAGGTTTTAAATGGGAAGAGATTCTGAAGGTGACAGAATTGCAGGGAAATGGAGTTTTTGGAAGACAGTAGAAAGATCTGCTCTGAACTTGGGCAAAGAAATGTCCTCCTGGAGTCTGGTGCTACAAATGCCTTGACCAGGTGTAATGTTGACTACTAACATGTTCCCAAGACTGCCTGACACACAACATCTAAAATGGTTTCAGGTCAGGGTGTCCATGTGGGTGTTTCAACGTTTTTCAGAGGGGTCTAGTCTCAGCATTTGCAGTAACTTCAGCCCTGTTACCACTTAATTCATGTGAAAGCTTGTTCTAACTAGTGATAGGACCATCTGAGCTCCATGATCTTTAGTACCCTAAAGGATGTGCTGCATCTGTGAAGGAAAATACTTGGCTGGGAAAGAAATATGCCTTTTGTAGCTGTTGGGATTTGAATATGTCATATTGTCAAATAATTAGATTGATTAACTTTGATTACCAGCTAGAGTAGTTAGTAGGTGCATGTTATCTATTCAACTGAAACAGAATCAACACAAACGAGCTTTTCTAAAATAACATAATTGGTAGACATTAAGGGCTAACCCATGTTTTTGAAGAACTGGACAAGAAGTAAGTATAGACTCATTCTAACATCTACATGCACTTGATTACAAAGTGTAGGACACATGTAATAAGTTCGTAAACAAGTACAGCATTTAAGATACCCTCATTGTCACTACAGCCTCAAGAACACTTGTTGGATGAGTCTTTATGCACTTTACAGTTCCTAAATAAATGAAGGCTGGGAAAAACTTGTTGATGAACTTCCTGAAGAAATCATCTATGATTCTATGAGTTGGATTTTGAACAATATTTAATAAAAGACTTTATCAAAATACGTGTGAGAGAGAAACATCACCATTTAAACAGGTCATAATAGGTCCCTCAACCACCAAAGAAGGAAAGGCATTAAGGAATGGCTCTGTGAAAATCTCCTATAATGAAGCTCATTAAAGACTGATAAATTTTTATTCTGGACTCACAACATAACTTATGCTCCTTGCTCAGGCTCCTGATTTGTCTCCTCCTTGAATACTGCATCCAAATCCACAAGTAACATGCAAGTTTGCATTTCATTTTGAGCCCAGCAGGCATACGGCAATGAGGTTACAAGACCTTTCCAAGTGAGCCTGGAGGGACTTGTTGGCTAGAGTTTGGATTTCTGGCAAGCAGCTTATTCCAGCTCTTTTCTGTAATAAACTCAGGGTTCAGTCCCCGGTCTCTTACAGATACTGAGCGCTGTTGCGTGTCTCTGGATAATCAGTCACTGGAAAGGCACAGATGTTTCAAGATGCATAGCAATGGGTGCAGCACACAAGAAAGGCAACATCAGGGTCATGCTACAGATGCAACCACATCTTATATGTGTTCTTCCTTGACAGGAAAAGTCTTGTAACATTTGTTCTTTTCTGGTTGCTAATGCCATCAAATGAGTAATGCAAACATTAATACTGCTTGTGACTCTATTTGGTGATCATTAAGGTCAGGGTGACTGCAGGCACTGCAGGATTGCCCAAGGCAGTGACTTAAATTAATTTGGGCAGCAAATCCAACAAAGTCAGGATTACAGAAATATGGGAATAGAAGACTAGAAGTCCTTACCTGGTTATGGAGATACTAAGAGATGGTTGAAGAAATTCCTGCGTATTTTTTTTCCTGTAAATGAAATACATTCTCTGTTACACAAGTGTAAAAAAGAAGAAAACAGACCCAGTTGGGATTCAGAATTTGATGTTTAATTTGTTTGTAGCAGTAATACTAAACAAGTCTTTGGTGTGTATCCACTGTGGAAAGTTCAGGGGCCTACGTTGATTTCTAGGTGGGCCTTCATTTTAAAAACCTTGAACATTCGTGGCAGATCAGAGAATCACAGAATTGCCTAGATTGGAAAAGACCTTTAAGATCGAGTCCAGTCATTAACCTCACCCTGATAAGCCCTGACTAAACCATATCCCCAAGTGCTACGTCTATACAACTCTTAAACACCTCCAGGGATGGTGACTCCACCGCTGTCCTGGGAAACCCCTTCCAATGCCTGAGAACCCTTTCAATAAAGAAATTCTTCCTAAAATCCACTCTAAACTTCTCTTGATGCAACTTGAGGCCATTTCTGCTTGTCCTATCACTTGTTACTTGGTTGAACAGACCCTCACCTCTCTACAGTTTCCTTTCAGGTAGGTAGTTTAATTAGATGACTCCTTGCTGCCATGTCTATGTCCAAAGTGGATTCCTCAGATCAAGCGCTGAAAGTTGTCAGGTCTTGTTCTCATGGGAAGAGAGTGTTTTCTACAGTACAAGCTGTAGAAGCTGCTGTGGGACCTTTGAGACAGATGGAAATCATGAAGTATGTTGGTTAATTAGTTCTCCAATGGCCAGTTTGGGTGATAGATACAAACCTCTTGCTGTTGTCAGCCAGTGTTTTTTAGCTTCAATGGTAGAGGCCTGTGTGTAAGTAACAGAGGTTGTGGTTTTCTCTTTACTTGTGGTGAGAGTTGTTAAATCCATATGGCTTGTAGTGGTGATGGCTCCAAACACTGCAGCTAGCTGTGTTGCTGCAGGGCTTGGCACTGTAAAACATTATAGCCCATTAAATAAGGGAAACAAGCTACTCCTGAACTTGGCTTATTTGATCTTTTCAAGCTTGATGAAGCAAACGGTGGCTTTTCAAGCATTCTCCAGTTGTATTATCTGCTAAACACATCTCCCACTGCAATCTACCAAAGATGCCTTGAACACTGTCCTTCTGCTGGGTACTTGCTAGTCCTTGTGGAAACATAAGTCATTGTTCCTATTGCATCTAGTTTGTCTGGATGGGATGCAGAGGAGGGGTATTGCTTTATGTGTAAGATAACATAAACTGAAAGATTCTTGCTTTCGTCTTAACATTAGCACTTGCAGCAAGGGAGCAGCTTTTTATTAGCTACACAGGAAAAGAAGCCATTCTTCTTGTTGTGTGGGTAGTTCAGGTTCATTTGTAGTTTGATGTGTCTGCACAAAGGTATAATTCTTGCCCCATATCTGTCTTAGGGAAGCTGAATAACTACCAGCAGTGGATGCTGACCATAAAACTGTAAGTTCTTTACAGATCGGTGTGAATTACAAGAATCTTCATACAAGAGAACATGAATGAGAACATGAGAAAATGCTATTTTGTTGACTCTATTAATGCCTAGTGATGACTTTTTTCCTAGAGTGTCCTTTGACACTCCTAAGCCTGGACAAATGTGAATACTATAAACTCTGGAATATAAACCTGCACCCTGGAACCCGTTTTTGTGGGGTTTTTTGCTAAAAGTTTAGCTGTTAAGCTTTGGTCTTTGTTGATTTAAGCAGGAGAGACAGAGTAAAGTGTTTCACTCTTCAAACTCGTTAAAAGCTGACAGGAGAAAGAGAGGACTATTTCCTTCAAAAGCTGATTATTTATCAGTCCTTTGTCCTTGGAGTTGTGATGATCCCTGAGTGAGTGAATATCCTTCGGTTTCGTACCTCATTTATATCTCAAATCAGGAGAAACTCTGATCTTCACCTGTGTTTTTATGGCAGCTTGTAGAACTGTAAATGTGAATCCGCTCTGACTGCAAACCCTAAATCAACCTTTGGTCACTGCAAGCTGGAATGATTTGAAAACCTGTGTAACCTTTTGACCAAACCTGGGCTGTTGTTCAATATCTTTAACAAGAACCGAAGCCAGAACAGCCCTGATGACTTCAGATTTTCATTATAAGCCATCTGTAGACCCTAATGTGCACTTAGATTGGGACAGAGGATGTAATGGGTCAGCTGCATCGTTTGGGCAGGAATGTACTTTCTCCCTTGGGATCCATTGAGCAGTGGTGTTCTCACCACTGCTCCCTGCTGATCTGGCACTGAAAAGCAGGGGCTGTTTTCTCCTTTTCATTGCTGCTCATTGCTCATGAGCATCAACTACCTCAGGACAGCCTTTGCCAGTGCCTGTCATGGTTTCCATTTGCTCTCCAGCTCTCACCACGGCACTGCGTGGTGGGACACTGGTCTGCTCCCAGTGAATCATCAGTGTAGCTCTGCACAAACCCTGCGCTTCAACAGGTCCCAGTTTGAGTCCCTGGTGTGCAGGTGTGGTGGGTTTACCCTGGCTGGGTGCCCGGTGCTCACCCCTAGTCCCTCTATCACTCCCCCCCCCACAACCCAAACCTTCGTCAGCAAGGCAAGCAGGGAGAGAGTAAGATGGAAAAGAAGAAGAACCCGTGGGTTATGATAAGAAGCAGGTTTAATAAACAGCAGAGAAAGCAAGGTCGCGCGCGCGCGAAGCAAAAGCAGCAAAGCCGTTACTCTCTACTGCCCATCCGCAGGCGGTGTTGGGCCTGTCCCGGGAAGCGGCTCCAGAACGCGTGCCGGTTGCTCGGAGGACAAATGTCTTCCCAGGATCCCCCCGTCCTCCTCCCTTTATAGTTGAGCTGACGTCATATGGTATGGAATATCCTATTGGTCAGCTCGGGTCGGCTGTCCGGGTTGTATCCCCTCCCAAATCTTGCCCCCCCACACACACACCCCGTCAAAACAAGGCTGTGTGTTATCAACACCTTCTGGCTTCCAGTACTGCAGCATGAAGGCTGTATGGGGAAAATCAGCTCAGACAGACCCACTACAGCAGGTGATTTGAAGTGTATGTTAAATCCCTTCTTCTGACGCAGGTCCCTTTGTGACCTGATGCCACGTTGATGTGGATTGATCCAGACAGGGATGTGATAGCTCTGTGTCTGCATGGACCAGCTGAATAGAAGCTAGCTTCAGTTTGGGGGCAATAATCAGCCTCTTCCCTAGCCCTGTTAGTGCAGTAGCATGAGCTCTCTCCCATTTACTTCCCTGTTTCTGAGCAGGTGTTGGAAGAGCTAAGAAGTGATCAGTGGGGTTTTTTCTGACTAATACAGGTGACAGAGGAGAGTTGAACCACTACTATTTATGTATTTAGGAGAAGTAATCTAACAAAACTCTGTGGGACTTCTATAGAAAGGGAAGGTGATTTTATTTTTAAACACATCAATATGTTTATTGCACCCACTTGCTTGTAACTGAGCACTTGTGTGATCTGGATTGGATCACTTGTGTTACATGGAGGAAAAGGGACAGTGTCTGTCAAGTTCTGTGTCTTTTGGGGTCTTTCTGGTGATGATAGTTGGATTTTGGACAATCTTTTATGCCTCTCAGATGTCAGCAATAGTGAGGATGTATCCTTTTGATGCAGAAATTTGCTTACGTTGTCCTCTATAACTCTTTCAAGGGCTGCTATCCGTTGTCTTTGGCCTTATTTTGGGTATCTTCATGGCTATAGTTTGTGTTCCCATTGAAAAGGAAGAGACCCATTGTGCGCTGTGGTGTAACCTTCACGTGTGTTTCATTTTTACCAATATTGTCTCTGCCAAAAAAAACAGTTGGCAGTTGGACTAGGTCATCATTGTAGGTTCCTCCCAACTGGGACTATTCTAAGAAAAATAAATTTCCCTGTGTGTGACATACCTTTGCCTTTTGAGATGCACATTAAGACTGAGTTCCACCCAATGCACCTGTAGGTTCAGGTTTCTCTAGGATCTTTGAGTTGTCTTGGATGTGACAGCACAGGAGTTTGTCCATTATTGCTGCCCTAAGGAGGGTTTTGCAGTGCACTGATCCACCTAATCCTAGCTCTTGCTGTCTGGCTCTGACATCCAGTGTGCCCGTGCTTACAATGTCAGTAAAAAAACCCAACAACAACTACCCCAAACCACAACATTATTTAGCGTTCAGGTTGCACCATTTTTTTTCCCTCATTCCAATGTCTAAATTCCACTTCATTGATGCAATCGGATGCTCCAGGCCACATTCTCCGGGGCACTGATTACAGCTCCTCATGGGCTAGCAGCCCTCAACACCACAGGATTCATTCCTCTAGTAAGAGTGACTGGTGCATGTTAACTATGCTGTGGCTCCAGCTTTTGTAGCCTCAGGATTTATGCCTCAATAGTGAGAAGACGCTGGTATTTGTTGTCATCCCATGTGAGACCCTCAGGGTGACCCCACTGTGTTTGGATAACTGGTTTCTGGTGTGGACACAGAGCAGGGTCTGGCATGTCTCTGTAGGCACACAGTAGATGTTTTTACTGCCCTTGCTTATCTGGCTGTCCTTCAGTGTTTTAATATGAACCAAACCAAATAAAGCTGCCTGAGAATTGAAGATTATCTGTGGTATTCGTCACTTTTAGGAAGGGAAGTGGGTTTAATGTTGGCTTTTAGCATTTGCTAGGCCTTGTCTCCTTGACAGAAAACAACAGACTAAAACGATTACCAAAAACAGCTGCTTAGAAGGGGCTTTGGATATTTTTTCCGCTTTCGCTGACCTGAACCACAGCAATTATAAGTTCTGGTTATTGTAAACTTACCACAGAACACAAGGCATACCTTAAAATGATGTCATGTCTAGACACACAATTCAGGTATAAATTATGGAGAGAAAGTAGCTTGTTCAGTGGTTAAACTGTAAAAATTTAACAAGATATTTCTGTGTCTCTAGCCTTCACTCTTGCATACGTATTTCTTTACCTCTCACCAGGAGAATTCTGTGACTGCCTCTTAATTTTTTTGTGTTCAGAGATGGAATTTCCTCCCTGTTCTCCATTTCATTTCCTATTTCTGCCTTACTGGGTCTCGAGGGAAGTAGTGTAGCCATCTACTTGGAGACCAGAACTAGAAAGGAAGACTCTTGGGTGCAGTTATGACTCAGGCAAGGTCACACATGGGGTGATATACAGCAACCTTTTCGAAAACTGGCTTGCTATTTTGGGTAGCTTTGTTTTACGGGGTGGCAGAGGAAAGAGAAGAACTCTGCTGTGCTGCCTAGAAGCTTGATTTTTTTCAGAAGTATTCATTATTTATGGTCTCAGCAACATCCCTGTAGTCCCTAGTAGAGTTGTGTGGGCCTTACATTTCAGGGTCAGTTGGACAGTGCAGGCTTGTCTGGTTATGCTAGTTGGATTTCTGTCCAGAATCCCTGCTCTGCATGTAAACGGTGGAGTGGAGTTAAGGTGTTAAGGGCAATCTCATACCTGGGCACTAAAGCCTTTGCAAGCTCAGAGGATGACCATCAGAAGTGCTGCACAGAACAGCAAGTGCAGAAGACACAGAATGGCGGGGGTGGGAATGGATCTCTAGAGATCACGTAGTCCAACTCTCCTACCAAAGCAGGTTTATCTAGGCAAGGTCACACAGGAATGTGTCCAGACAGGTGTTGAAAGTCTCCAGAGAAGGGGACTCCACAGCCTCCCTGGACAGCTTGTTCCAGTGCCTGTCACCTTCACAGTAAAGAAGTTTCTCCTTATTTTATAAACATTGATCAGATTTCTTCTCAGGCTTCTCTTCTCCAGGCTAAACAGCCCCAGGGCTCTCAGCCTTTCCTCACACAAGAGATGTTCCAGTCCCTTAATCATCCTTGTAGTCTCCATTGGACTCTCTCCAGTAGTTCCCTGTTGCCTTTACACTGGGGAGCCCAGAACTGGACACAATATTTCAGATGTGGCCTTAGCAGGGNAGAGGGACTAGGGGTGGACACCGGGCACCCAGCCAAGGTAAACCCACCACACCATCCACCACTGGATATTTATGTATAACTTCCCTGCTTCCCAGGGAGTGCTCCCCTGCTAACAAGTCTTGTATTAAAATACACAGTTCTCCACACTTGACCTGGGCTTAATTTCATGATGCGATTGGAATTGTTGGCTTGCGACCTGGTGTAATCTATACCCTTCAGGTACCTGCTCTGAAACGCAGACTTTGGAGATGGAAGAGACCTGTTGGGTTAACAAGCCGGTGCAGGACTATTCTCTATAGCGTATTCTTGTTGTGCTTTCCCTGGCCTAATTACACAGTCTTTAAGTGAAGGAATTTGGCAAGAATATTCTTCCATTTTAACTGGTGTTTGGTCTTGGGTTCTCATAGTAATGTTTTTTTTCAGTCATCTCCATTATAGCATGCTGCCATCTAGAATTTCTTTTCTCTGTCTGTGTAGATGCCTTTTGTGGATTTTGCTCCCAGGTCTGGATATGATGCCTCTTCTCACCCGAGGAGCACCTCGCTCTCCCAGATACCTGCTCTGTAATCTGTGTCCCCCCTTGAGGGCAAGGTTTCTGCTCCAGGCCAGTAACTGTGTCTGGATCTAACTCTTATCATACCTGGGCTTCTCATGATCTTTTTTAACCCATAATCACATTAGGTTGTTTCCTGGAAGCTATCTGCACTGCTGGTCTCTGGGGGCAACTTTTGAAGGTCAACAAGCAGAGGTGGCAATTGATGATGTCGAGGTTGTTCTGTTCTCATTGCCATTAGGACAGTTTTGCAATACACTGGAAAACTATTTCACTGGTTTTGGTGCATGCAGCAACACTCTGGTTTCCAAAGGGACACGTGTCTGTGGACTTGTTAACTTGAAGTGTCCATGCTGGCTGTTATTGTGCTGGGCTTTTCTTTGGTATCCACAAACTTAGGTGGACAAGCCCTAAGCCTCAATTCACTCCCATGTACCTGGCTTTTGATAATACAGCAATCAAGTCAACTTTCCTGTATGCCATAGAGATGTCAGGTCTATTCTGGAACCATGACTTTCCAGTCTTGACTTGAAGTTTGTCATCAGGAACAGTTTTTGACCCTTTTTGTTGTCCCTCGTTTCATTCAAGACTTGTTTTCATTTGAATGCATCTCTATCAATTGTTTCTCCTTGCTTCTTTGTACCTATCAACAGGGAATGACCTTTTTGCTGCATTGTTTCTCTGCATTTGCACCCTGTTATGCTATTGTTCGGAAGCATTGCATGGAAGGTGGATATACCATATGACTTGAAAGGTGCCTAACGTCCTTAGAGTGGTTAATACACTGTGCAGAGTGTGTTAGATCACAAGCCTTGTGATACTTATGAATAAACTGCACCACAAACTGTTATAACATCTTCAGAAATCAATAAAATTACTGTCTACAGCAAGGCTGTGAAGTAGATGCCTCCACTGGAACACTTTGTTGTATTAAGAGCACTCCAGTAATTAAAGTTTCAGCTGTACCTTCCAATCCATTGCACAGGGTGAAGTGGCCTTAGGGCCTTTTTTAAGCTTTTGATTGAGTGATTTTTAATTTTTTCGTACATAGACATCTTCTGAGGGAGTTTTAATGGCCAGTAAACATAGGAGGAGAGTGTTATTACAGCTCTAAATGCTGTCGGCCAAAATTTGTCCTCACTTCTGCTTCTAGGGTATCCACTTGCAGTGTCCCATTGTCCCATTTTTCCCATGTTCATGGTTTTTTAGAGGTGCTTTTTCTTTTATGAGACTCTTGACCAGTTCAAGTACAAACAGATGGAAAGTCTCAGAGATCCAGCTCCACAGAAGCACCCAGGCCAGGGTCTTAACTCATCTGAAGTGTTTTGTGCTCAGGGACAGGGGCTGCAGACAGGATTGTGTAGCCTGGGGCAGGTTGCTGTAGATTCCTCCATGTTGTTCTTTGCTATCCCTACATCTTTTCTTCTCACCCCACCTCCCCTTTCATCCCACCTTTCCAAAGTCTGCAGCCTGGTTTCATGTTCTTGTTTGCCCAGGTGGAGCTTGCTTCTTTCCTGGAATATGGAGATGTCCCTCTCCTGGGCTGGTCCAAGGGCAGGAAGCTACTGACTCAGCTGGCAATCGTCCCCTCCCTGGGCTGACAGGGACAGGAAGTGGAGACTGGTGGTGCATGGGAGCTGGAAAAGAAGCAGTTGGTGCTTCAGGGAAGAGTCTTCTTGGAACCCTGTTTTATGGCTTTTAGGAAATGCTCCACAGTGAAAGAACAGTTTCTTTGGATAATGGATTCTTGTCCTTCTGCTGAGTGCGTGTTGTAAAAGCCATCTTCTGTTGTTCCTGGAGACTCTGCTTCAAATGCCCACAAGACAAAACCAATCCTTTTTCGAGCCCTAATTAGCACAGGACACTAATGAGATAGCCCTGCCTAGTGGGGCTGGTTTTGAGCTCCTGGGTCAAGGTATTGCCTCAGGGGTGAGGCTGCCAGCAGAGGCTTCCCTGGTCCTGCCAACAAGGAGGGTTCTCCGATGAGACCAATGTGTGTGTTTCTCACGTAGAATTATCATCACATAACTCTGGGTCGATGTGAACCTCCTTCAAACAAGTGTCACATGGAAGCTTGCAAATCCTGTTGTCCCAGGGAAAATTAACTTGCTCCAAAGTGCTGAATTGATGCAGAAAGCAAAACTTCAGACTGTTCTGGAATATTGAACTGTGTGGAGGTTGGAGAACTTTCCCACTTCTACTCCATGCAGGATAACTTAGCTTTTTCAGCACCTTAAGGGCATTAACATACATCCAGGGAAGGGAAAGCAGGAGAAATGTAAGAAATGAAAATGTGAACCAGAGCTGCGTAGGCTGAGACCATGGCCTGGATATGAGATTCCCTTTTGCTTCTGATCTTATAGGATTTTTATGGGAAAGGGAAGAGATAGGACCTCTGGAGAGGACACACTTATTCTGCAGCTTTCTACTCAGAGATGGCCTTTAGCAAGTATGTGTGCCTATATAATCTCTTAATGTGAAGCAGAACCTCTTAAGTTCTGAACCACATCTTTTTAAGCACCATCACTAGGAGTTCTGCAGGGAGCATTTTGGTTAATTTGAATAGAAATAGTCTCTCTAGAAAGTTAAAAAAATAAGTTTGTGTAGCTATGGGACTAGCTGCGTCTCACTTGTACATTGTAGTTGGGCCAATGCTGGGTTATGAACTAAACATGTGGTTGGAAGTAACATAGTGGATGGAGCATAGTGTAAAACCTGCTGTGATGCTGATCGTGAGTAGATAGCAGAGCATAACAATTTCCCTTGATATAAGGTTGTAAATACAGATAGAAAAATATATGTGACATCTGCCACACATCTGCTTCTTTCTACTCACAGGTTTTCATGTTCTGTGTTTGTGTGACTGTTGACAACCCACTCTGACATTTCATGTCATGACTCTCTAGGACTGTCCTGCTGTCTTCTAAATGATGTTCTCAGCCACACCAATAAGCCAGGCTATGAACATTGTGAAGACATTTTTTTATAATCTCTGGTAGTTCCTGAGGTGGAGCTTTGAGTGACTGATCACAGATCTGCACTAAGTTTGGAAGCAAATGCAAATTATTGCAGAGAAAATCTTTTTCACAGGGCAAGCATCTGCTGGCTGGGGAGGAAGACTCAGATATATTCGCCTAGGTTTTCTCATCTAGCCAGCTTCACATTCCTTTCCCTCCTTCTCTTATGTTTCTGTTTCTTTTTTTCCCTGCAAGACCCCTTGTTCCTGTTCTTCTACAGTGGTTAAGGCACAGCCTGGGTCAGGAACAGGCAAAGCACACAGTTTTGGGGTGGTGGGCTGATGTGGAATCCTTGATTCCCAGCCTCTGTTGCTCTTCTATGCCCAATCTTTGGTGGCTCACAGCATATCCCACCAGAACCACCATCCACAACTGTTTCTGGGCATCTCTAAGATGTCCCTGTCCACAGAGTAAGGTGTTCCAAGCTCCTCTGCTTGTACTCTACAACCATTTGCCACCTTCTTTTGCATTGTTAATAGGGAATAAGTACATCAGTGGGATGTGGGAGGAAGAGTGGGAGGTAATTGTTTTGTCTCCTTGGCATGTGGCACCACAAACCTCAGATACCGTGGACAGACTTCTGTTCTGTACATACTGTAGGAGAGCATCAGTACCTGGAGAATGCTCTCAGCAGCTGGTACTAAACTGAATTTCACCTGTACTGCCAAGATGGTTGGTGAAGGACTGTCTCCACCTCATCTTCAGGTTGAGGGAAGGTGAGTGAACTGTAATAGCTATCAAACTGGGACTGCACAGTGGTCTGGAGGCTCTGCCTCTTCTCCTCATGGAAAGGAACTAGAGGGTAAATCCAGCAGTGTCTTCCCTCCTACTCCTCAACTACCTGAGGAAGGCATCTTCTGTGCATGCTTTCTGCAGCTGCTTTCCCTGGAGGGCTTTATGTAAATGCAGGAAAGTTGTTGGCTTGTGAGAAGGAAAGTGATACTTTGGAAATTGCTAGGCACCAGGATTTAACCCTTGAGCTCCTGGAGTTCAAAAGCACTGACTGCTTCAACATGCTGCGTAGTCCTTACTTGCCAAGTGTCCCACAACTGAGCTGTGGGCTTCTGGGCTAGTGCAAGGCAGCCCTATTCCGTCCTTAGATCATCAGGATCCCAGCTATGAGAAGTCAGCAGGAAACAACCTAGCAAGAAAAGGAGGTGAGAGCAAGTGCCTGAACTCTGCAAATGGAAACTCTGGGAGTGGCTCAGCCCCTTCCCCACCTTTCAGAAAACTCATCAGCACTCATGGAGCTGGAATGGGGGCTGCATTTATCAAATTCCTGTCTGCAACAGCAGTGCAGTTGTTTTAGATTAGTGTACAAATAGACATTAGTGTAAGACATCTGTTGTTAATCCACATCTTGATAGAAAAGAGATGCCAACACATCATTTATTAGCCGCATCGATCCTATAATATCCTTTCTTTTGTCTTTTGAGTATGTAATAGGTTCCAGGATGTCTTTTATTTCATTGTATACCACATTTCCTCTTGTCTAACATAGCAGGACGTAATGCATTTCAGGATGTAATTTATGCCATTTTGGAACTGGACACCACACAATGTATCCTGAACTTTTCAGAAAATCTTCAGTGTGTTAGTTGTTGTGCTCTGTTCACAGATTAGTCTTTGCCAAATTGATGGGTAGAAGGAGCAGGAAAATTAGTAGGAAGAAAAGCAATTTATTCTTAGTCTGAGGTGAGCTAAAGAATCAGACACTCTGGGTGCTATAACTCTTACACCCTTGGTTTGTATAGAAAGTAGGGCAGGGAAATGGTAGCCCACCTTAGGAGCCTATCCTTGACTGATGGTGTAAGAAGAGCCTGATAGTCTCAGAGGAAGTCTGCCTTGAAAAGGAACCAGTTGAAGAGTAGCTGTGATGGATACACACCTTTTTATTTTGTTTTTTTTTGTGGAAATCCAGGGCTGCTGCTGGAGCCTGTTTATCTGATTGTATCAAGACTGTGCCAGCTCCAGGTGAAAGAATGAAACCCCTCTAACTGGCTTTTTCCCTGTTTAGTGATGTTAATGGGGTTGAGAAGCAGATGATTTCACAGGTGATGAGGGGAGCAGGGACACAAGGCCTGTTGGAAGTCAGAGAGATTGGTGGTAATTTGCTTGTGGTATGATCACGTGGGGAGGAGGTGGCAGTGGCCACTTGCCTGATGGTTTCTGTTGGAGTTTGTTCCTTTTGCTTTTCTTTGTCTTAGTCATGAATTAAAAATCCCACCCAGTGATGGAAGCCCAGTCCTACATACCCTCACCACTGCACTCTCCGGCTGTCAGCTCTAGCCTGTGCCAGATGTTCACTGTGCAGTGGAGAAGGACAATAGCCTGGCCCAGGAGCACTGCACAGGATTTCATATTAGCTTCTGCAGGAAGGAAGAAACACCATGAGCAGGACCTTTGACCTTTAGGTTAGACCAGCAGTTGTTCTAAACCTGTGGAAGGGTTTTGAAGAAACAATATTTTGGCCAAATAAAATATTTTCCTCCTTTTTTGTTGTTGTTTTCTTTCTTTCATAGCAGGATCTTTCAGGAGACAAGCTGTTCCAGCTTCTCTGCTTTGCATCCCATCCTATCTGATGTGTGTCTGGCTTCTGATGCATCAGTCTTGAGGCTGCAGCCCTGGGTTCCTACTTTATCAGGACTTTTTCTTTATGTGCTGGTTTTAAGCATATGAATAGTACAGAGAGTTTGGGAATGGGTTGCTAGGGCTAACTGAGACATAAGACCAGAGGGAATAATGTTAATAAAATAAATTTCTGACTCGGGGCAGCCTGATAACTCAGACGGGTGAGTTGTTAGGCTTGACATCATGTTTTTCTCTTTTACTCCCTCTCTGCCCCATATCAGCTGCCTCTCACTTGCAGACACTCCTGTTCCTAGGGCTGTAGTTCAGTTAAATCCAATACTGTGTCATGCCATTAGCACACGAGTCTCCTGTGCCAGCATCTTTTGTTTCTAGGTCTACAGAGAACTGAATGTTAAAACTTTTTAAAAGGCAAACTGTTGTAGAAATGACAAGCTCTTATCCCTCTCCAGACAGCTCAGCATCATTCTTCTGTAAGAGGAGATACAGCAGAACATGAAATAGAAAACAGCACAGACACCACTCAAGCAATTCATTCTCTTGTCAAGGCATAGGAAGAGTGGAGGGTAGGAAAGAGGGGAGAGTGCAGAGGTTTGTGTTGTGACTAACAGCCTGGGGTCTGTATTGTGCTATAAGCACAGAACAGAGTCCCCAGCCCAAAGACTTCACTGTCTGCTTTAATGAAAAATGAAGATTAAGGCAGCTGTGAAATCGTGTTTGCATATGAGCAGTCTTACAGGACATGAACACAGCCTAAATTTCTGTGCAGTTCAAAAGATATTCAGAACTTTTTACTACTATTGAGGTCAGCTCTGGTTGCATCACAGCAAATAAACCTCCCAGAGTACAGCCCAGGAGGTAGATTATAGGGCTTGAGAAGAACTTTATCTAAGAGTAAGTTTTTCTGTTACCTGTCTGATGTATGGAGGTTTATACTTTCCTTTTGAAGCATCTGGTCCCAGCCCTTTGCAAAAACCGCTCTTCCTGGCATTTCCTATTGGCAATTGTCTTGTTGGCTTGTTCCTGGGGCAGGTAGTTGCTGTTGAGGATCTAGATGGCCACACTTTGTTCTTCTAGCATAAATTTAAGAGATCTTTAGGAGGTCTGGTGCATGCCTGAACGTAGAGGGGGCAGGAAAAGCAAGCTTTACGTGCTGTACAGGTTGGGACACTGAGGAATAAGATGCTTCAAGGGATTTGCCTGTGGTTAATAAACGGGTGGTCCATGGAAGATACTGGTGCTTCTCATCTCTGTGCTTCAATCCAGTTTGTATTTTCTTTCCCTGAAACAGAAATGGCAAATATCCAAGTGAAGAAATCTGCTTTTTTCTCCTAGACTAAGCCAAGACTGTGTAGTACTGCTGATGGTCCAGTGAAATGCAGCTGGCTGGGACTTGCATATCCCTCAGCGCTGCACAATGGGGCATGTATTGCCCCAAACACTTGGCCTCTGAGCTAATTGGCTTTCCTGGGGTCCAGGTAGCACGGGTTTATGGTTCACATCCAGTCCTTGGTCCATCAGTTGGCTGTCCTTGCTCTCAAGTCATCTTTAGAGAAGCATGCTCTGTTTGAGTGGCTGGTAACGGCCAAGTGAGCCACTTCCTAGACTGTGTGCTCCTGTCTGGTCCCTGCAGCCAGAAGGTAGCAATTATTTCCTTGCTCTTTCAGTGAGTTCATTGTGTTGCTCTACATGCCCTCATATGGTAAAGGACACCGCAGTTCTAACAAGCTTGGCTGGAATAATCATTCCTTCTTGGCAAATCCTTTTGCTGACTTGAAGCTGAGCTGTGAGACCAAGGAGTCTTTGTGGTGAGGTGGCAGCGCTGGGTGCTGGTCCCTCAGCTCTGTCCCTGCTGAAGCAGGTATCCATGCACGCCTGAAGAGAAGGGAAGGGAGGAAAATACTTTTATTTTGACTACACAGCCAGTATTCCCAGTTCATCAAGCACTAGGAATGTGCTATCCCCATGGTGATCTCTGGGCCGGTCAGTGCTGATGACATGACTTCTAAAACCTCTGTAGGACTGGGGGAAAGGGTTCAGAAGAGTGTGTGTTTATTAAGCATAACAAGCACCAAGTGGGTGCACAGTTGTGTAGGCAAATACAGGTGCATTGAGGGAGCAGGATGTGTCTGAGGGAAGTGTAGGCAAAGCCCTCAAAACTGGAGACTTCAAATGTAGGTTGATTTTCCTCTTGTACTTTTTCAAGTGAAGCTGCTGTGCTTTCAGGTACTCTTTTACTTGCACAACCCATGGTCCAGTGTGTTAAATTTGGTTCCTTTCTACCCTTGAAGCCCCTGGAACTGCTCTGAAACTTACACCAGGGGACCTGAGTCAGGCTTAAAGCAGGTCCGAAACTTGGCGAGCCGAGCAGGCAGACTTGGCTTTGTGAAGGCTGGGCATGACTGAGGATCTGTGTGCTTCTGCCATTCCGTGTACCTACTCAGAGAGGAGGCTTAAAGGGGGCTTAGAAAAAAAGAAGTCATGGTGTGGTGCAGTGTTTTGGCACTGCTGGGTTATTTTGCATAATAGTTTGGAGATGATTTAATCTCTGAGATAATTAAATTGAAGGTGTCATTTCAAAAGATAACAATGTCTGTATGAGCTCTGTTAGGTCTGACATAAACTTCAGCTTGTTTTGTAGGGATTGAGGGATTTTCTTGCATGGAACATGGGGGAGGAAAGGCAGGGCTAGTTTGATGGTATTTATTTCCACTCTTCCTTGCTATAAAATAAACTGACATAATGCACAACAAGAAAGCAGCCCCTGTGACCTCAGGAGGGTGAGAGCAAAATACTCCCCTGGCCTTTAACGTAGCTTCTGACAAGGAAAACTCTCGGATCAAATCCCATCTTCACGTGTCTGCTCCTGTGACCTGCCTAGGAGAGAAACTGGTCTGTAAGACAGTCCAGGTGGTCAGGAGTCATCACACAGCTCTGGAAGCTCTGTGTCAACTCTGTGGGAGCTGATGGGCTCCCAGAAGGATGTTCTCCTCTGCACGGCCACTTGTTCCAACCGGAACATCTCTGTACCTGGTTTGTGGCTTGCTCTGTGCCTTTTCTCTAAGAGGATGGCTGTGTCTGACTGGCAGCTCTCTGCTAACCCCAAAACAGAAGGCTCCCTTCCTGGCATTGGGCAAAACTCACTTTGTCTTCCTGCAGAGATGTGCTAATCCTTGTGCTTTGGGTATGTGTCTCCTCCAGACCTACATGTGGTGTGGTGGACTTACCCGGTCAAAGTTGAACACCTAGCCTGCTGGTATGTGACCTTTAGGTGATTAGAACACATGTTCCAGAAAGGAGGTACCAGCCTGCTCCTATGAACCCTCTTGCATGGTTAGAAGGATCCAGCTTACAGTTTTCTCAGCCAAAATCCCTGCAAGTTGGTAGGGAGCCCTCAGTGAAACGCATCAGTGCTCTGCTCCAGCTCTGCCATGCCCCAAAACCTCCCTGTGACACCAGCTGTGGCTGGGGGGGAGCTGGGCTGGTGGTGGGGAGTAGATGCTAGCAGAGCTTCTGCCTTGGTCAAGATCTCCCCAGACTGTCCTTAAAGATGCTCCCTCAGCCCATGCGCTGCTTGGCAGTGGCCTCGTGCAGTAATAACTTGGTAGCTATTTTCCTTCTCCTTGAACACTGTGGTTTTAGTACTATTTTACCTACTTGCTGGATGCTGCATTTCATTCCCTTGACCTTGATGCTCTGCTACCACCAGTTTAACCCCAGCTCAGTGACCCTCCAAGAAGGGCTGCTTGTAATATGTGTATGTCTATATTCTTTTCACTTTAGGTCTAGTGTGAAAAGTCCTATCTGGGCATTTGAGTGGTGTGGCTTGTGATGGACACCAATTTATGTAGAAGTTGGCAGGGAAATTTTTTTTTCCTTCCTAAGAGAAGAAGCAAGGGGACTTGAGACCCCCTTCTGGCCAATTACTTAGAAAAAGAGCCAATATTTAAAATTACAGGTTTGGAATTGAACTATAAATTACACTGAAGTGAAAGATCCATGAATAATACATCTTTAGGCTGAAATATAATTTGTTTGTATGTTTTAAGCAGTAGAAAGGAAATAGCATAAAATTCCTATTAGTACTGTATATATTTTCCCCAAGCAGGGAACCAGCTGTCTAATGGAAAGTTTGTGTTTGCTCCATAAATGTTTTTAACTGTTTTGGGTGTTTGGGGTTCCTTTTCTGATGGTGCAGGGAGCTTTGATTTCTCTTGGTGCAGCTGATTTGATCTGTTGTTGCTTTCAATTTGGGATTGCATGTCCTCTGTAGTGTAGCTCATCTTTTCCACAGGAGCACATCATCAGTCACAACAGATTTAACACAAGATCCAGAAATCAAGTTCAAGTTTATCTCTTAGCTCTGATGAGCATCTTGAGTTATCAAGTCAGACTTAAAAAACAGCTTCTGTCTTTGCTGACAGCTCAAATCTGACCAACTCTTCTAGGATTTGGAAGAGTCTGATATTAAACACAAGGAGCTATTTTTACAAGGGGCTTGTTGCGTTTCTCACATTGTATTGGACTCAGTGCTACTCATAGAGCAGTTTGGGGTTTATTGGGGGCTATGTGATTTTGCTTGTGCCAGCAGAAGTCTGAGTGAACCGTATCAAAGCTGTTGGATTTGCTTCTGTTTGAGACAGATTGCCACAGATCCCTTCCACAGAGAGGCTGAAGGTGCTTGTGGTGCCCTTTGGTGTTTGCTCTTCCAGTGAGCAGAGGTGGATGCCAACTAAGGAATTTGGAGTTTATCTGATTTTCTTTTATCATCATCTGTCTACTTGCTGAGATGATGACAACATTGTGGCTTCCTCTTCTTATCTCACAGCAGGTAACCACAAAAAGCAAAAGATTACAGAAAACCATTTTCTTGAGAATTACTCGTTTAGCATCTGTGAGGTTATATCTCATGTTTGAAGTCAATTGTGTCTGGTTTGGGAGGCTGTACGTACATGACTTTGATTTCAGAGAAGTTCTGCTGTCTCCAAAATGGTGCATCTTTTGGGTGAATTGGGGCTTACTTACAAAGAGCTCATGTGGAAACAGGTCCTGAATGTGCCTGAGCTTCCTGCAAATCTTGGTGACCTTGCTAAGGATGTGATTGCTTAGTCTAAATTAAACTTCAGAGAGATTTAGAGCTTAGTCTGAAAGAAAAAGATGAGAACTAGGGACTGACTGTGGTCATGCAAAGAAAGGCATCTCTCCAAGGACTATTTTTTTGACTGTGGGTTGTTTTTTTTTTTAAGCTAGAGGTGTGAGGAAGCTGCAGGCACCTCTGCTAACCCTCTGGAAATGCCTGCTGATGGGCAGAAGCACAAATGAGAGTGATTTAGCAGTGTTATTTTGGGAATAGGACAGAGAAAGTAGGTTGAAAGAGGTGATTCTCCCCCTCCTACTCTGCTCTTGTGAGATCTTGCCAGCAAAACTGCATCCAGCTCTGGAGCCCCCGATCTCTGTTCAGCCTGGAAAAGAGAAGGCTCCAAGGAGACCTTATTGCAGCCTTTCACTACTTAAAGGCGGCCTACAAGAAAGCTGGAGAGGGACTTTTTACAAAGGTTTGTAGTGATAGGATGAGGGGTAATGAGTTCAAACTGGAAGAGGGGAGGTTTAGATTAGATGTATGGAAGAAGTTCTTCACTGGGAGAATGGTGAGACACTGGCACAGGTTGCCCAGGGGGGTTGTGGATGCTCCATCCCTGGAGGTGTTCAAGGCCAGGATGGATGGAGCTTTGTGCAACCTGGGCTAGTGGGAGGTGTCCCTGCCATGGCAGGGGGGGTTAGAAGGGACCTCGGAGATCTAGTTCCAACCCAAACTGTTCTATGATTCTATGAAAAGGGATCTCAAACCATGATACACAACTTTTGGGGTGGGCAAGAAAGCTTACTCCTTTTGTTTTAGTACTTGTTTTGGTGAAAGCAGTTGATCTGGTTTAAAATCACAATATAGACAGTTTTTAATTTAAACTCAGATTTCATGTTTAATCCCTTCATGCATGTATGAGAGTTGACCATTTTTATGCATCTTTGGCCACTGAGGGTCTTTTCTTTGGCCTGAAGTCTTCTGAGTTAATGTGGTGGGAGATTTCTCCCCAGGACTAAAAATAACAATATTGATGTATTTGAAGTTAACTACTGAATCTTGCATGAAGCCTTGTCTAGATAATCTGCATCAATTAAATATATTAGTTTGAAAAGAATCAATTAAACTGTATTAGATCATCATATAAACACTTCTACTCAGGATTGAATTAACCTTAATTGGATATTGTTTGGAAAGAACTAAAAGTGAATGATGGCCGCTTAGAATCATAGAATCATTTAGGTTGGAAAAGATCTCCAGGTTCATCAAGTCCAACCTTCATCCTAACATGTCCCTGACCCCCGGACCATGTCCTGAGGTGCCACATCTACTCATTTGTTGAACCCCTCCAGGGATGGGGACTCCACCACCTCCCTGGGCAGCCTGGTCCAGTGCCTGACCACTGTGTCAGCAAAGAACTTCTTCCTAATGCCCAATCTAAACCTCCTCTGGTGCAACTTGAGGCCATC